>OLMO02000275.1:13664040-13669040 GCA_900291935.2 Cassiopea xamachana
TATATATATATATATATATATATATATATATATATATTGGCGAAACATCTCTCCATTCATCCACACGAATGCGTGAGCACCTATTTACAGATAAAAACTCACACATTTTTAAACATATACAGAGTTCGAGTTCATGTAGGGATGCATGTGGTGAGGGATGTTTTAAGGTGTTGGATTCTGCAAGCACACACGACAGCATAAAGATTAAAGAGGCATTGCATATCATGTGGGAAAGGCCTAATCTGAATAAGCAATTACAGCATTATAACGTCTCGCTGAGTTTTTAGCGTTTGCTCTTTTTTTCGTTGCTTTCGTTCTTCTTCCCCATTAATATATTCGATTGATAGTGTTAGGTTGTTACATATTCTAATGTCTCTATACTCAACGGATGATGGTTTGATGAACAGACCGAAACATGTCTTGCAAATTGAAACATATTGTCGCATTTCTTTGAGTACTATCTGACTTTATTGTATTGAGAAATTTCGGAAAGAATATATATATATATATATATATATATATATATATATATATATATATTTGTCAGCTGAGCTGACAGCTAGAGAATGGGTCACAGGAGGTGGATAGTGACTGACCATCAGATATGATGGTTAGCTGCGAAATAAGCTGACTTAGACAGACAAATAAGCAGTCCCGAACCACTCAGCGGCGATATCATCAGACGGAGTAGTAGAAAAGGTGACATATTTTGATATATAAAATGCTCCTTGTCCAAGACGATATTCCAACAAGGTGGGTATGGGTCACCTTTAAATATGCCCAGTCCCTATTTCCTTGTAGGTTGCCTTTTTCAGGCAAAGGTTAGGTCCACAACCGATAATTGTGGCATGGAAGAGACCTGGAGACCTCACCACATATTTATCTAAGAACAATCATGGAAGGTCAAATAATAGACAATAATGTGAACAGCATAAATGGGAGTGAAATCACAAATGATGCCACTGCCTCGCTCGGCAGTGCTTGCTACGAGCAGCAGGTAGCACTCGGTCGTCATCAGGCTACTGCTAGCAAATCCAAGGATAAACGAATAACATATAAGATCTCAACTTGGAATGTAAGAACTCTATATCAAGGAGGGAAACTAGCTAACGTGGAAAATGAAATGGAAAATCTTAAGATAGACATAATGGGTATTGGAGAGATAAGATGGCCAGGATCAGGGGAGATGACAACAGAAAAGAACAGGAAAGTAATATACTCAGAAGGAGATACAGTGAACAGAGGAGTAGGAATAATTATGGAAAATGACATATACAAGATACGTATAGGATATTGGCCTATATAAGATCACATAATAATGATAAAACGACAAGGAAAACCATTTAACATTAACATCATACAGGTATATGCGCCAGCAGAGGACAGTGTAGAGGAAGAACTAGAAGATTTCTATGAAAAACTTACCAGGATTATGAATAATGTAAAAATCATGATGTAAATATAGTAATGGGAGACATGAATGCAAAGGTAGGAAATGGAAGACATGAAGATATTGTGGGGCACTGTGAACTAGGAGAGAAAAATGCCAGAGGACAAACATTTATATATTGGTGCACACAACATCAGCAAGTAACAAAAATACATGGTTTCAGCATCATCCAAGAAGATTGTGGATATGGAGAAGCCCAGGCAACAGGAACAGAAATCAAATTGACTATATCACCGTCAATAGAAGATTCAGGAATGCCATACATGAAGCAAAACAATACCCGGGTGCAGATTCTAATAGTGATCACAACCTATTGGTAGCAACTGTGGAAATCAAGATGAAAAAGGTTATAAAAAAACAAATTACTGCAAGGAGACAAATAGACATGTTAAAGAAAAATAGAGAAATAAAAAACACTTTTGTTCTAGAAACAACAAACAGGTATGAGATCCTAAGTATGGGAGATGAGAATGAAGATGCGCAACAGCAGTGGAATAACCTACAGAAAGCGACAGAGAAAAGTACTGAGAAAATACCGGTTATGAAGAAAAAGAAAAAACAAGCATGGATGACAGAAGATATATTTGAAATAATGGATAAAAGAAGAAAAGTAAAGTCTAAAGATGAAGAAAAGTATAGAGAATACAACACACAAATACACCGAGAATGCAGGAAAGCGAAGGAGAAATGGATGAATGATAGATGCATTGAGATAGAAGGATTGGCTAAAGTTAATCAAGGACAGATGTATGACAAAATAAACCAAATATTATACAGGTAGAACGCTAGAACTAAAAACAATAATGGATAAAGAAGGTAATTTACTAATGGAATTGGAGGATATACTGAAAAGATGGATGGAATGCATCAAAGAATTATATGAAGATGAACAAGAAGCAATTAATCTAGAATTAGATGAAAAAGGGCCAGAAATCATGAAAGAAGAAATAAGAGCAGCAATGAATATGATGAAGAAAGGAAAAGCAATTGGATAGGATGGGATAGCAGTGGAAATGCTGGAATATCTGGGAGAAAAGGGACTAGAAATTATAAAAGATATCGTAAATAAGATACATAACACAGGAATTTTATCAGAGCAAATTATAGAAACAGTAATGATAACAATACCAAAAGTAGCAGGAACACGTAAATGTGAACAACATAGAAGGATTAGCATTATCAATCATATGGCAAAGATAATCCTAAGAGTTATCATAAAAGGAATGAGGAGTAAGATAAGACCTGAAATATCGGAAGAACAGTTTGGTTTTGTAAAGAACTCAGGCACCATCAACACCACTTTAGCACCTAATAGGCTAACTGAAAACGCTCTCGAAATAGGAAAAGATATATATCTATGCTTTATTGACTACGAGAAGGCTTATGATAAGTAAGACATGTAGAACTGATGATAATCTTAAAGAACATAAAAATAGGTGGGACAGATCTTAGACTGATTGAAACATTATATAGAAAACAAAGAGTGACAGTAAGAATTGAGGATAAGTTGACAGAATGGACAAAAATAAAGAGAGGACTCAGGCAAGGTTGCTGTATGTCACCGGACTTTTTTAATAACTATATGCAGAAGTTATAATAAGAGAAATAAATGAAGAGGATGGAATAAAAGTAGCGGGGAAAATAGTAACAATATAAGATATGCAGACGATACTGTCTTGATAGCAGACTCAGAGGAAAAGCTACAACACTTATTGCAAAGAGTTAATGAAGAACGCGAATTAAAAGGAATAAAGATAAATATAAAGAAGACAAAAGTTGTGCTAGTATCTAAGAGAGATCATAAACAAAGAATGGATATCAAACTAAGTAATAAAGATATTGAACAAGTTAGAGATTTCACATACCTGGGAAGTAATATAAGTTGTGACGGAAGGAATGATAAAGAAATAAGAAGAAGAATAGCAATTGTCAACCAAAGCTTGGAGAAAATAGAGAGATTGATTACCAACTCAAAATATCCATAGATATAAGAAAGAGATTCGTGAAATGCTATGTATGGTCAACGCTCTTATATGGATGTGAATCAAGGAATATAACTAAGGACTCCAGAAGAAAACTAGAGGCAATGGAAATGAGAATATGGAGAAGAATCGAAAATTAACCGATCGTAGTGACGGGTAATTTAGATTCTATGAGCTGTGAACTGCAAGGAGCAGTAGACTACATGAGAGCGCGCGCACGCGCAGGAAAATCACTATTTAAAGGGCACGGAATGAGGACAGGAGTTGTGAACTGAAATGGAAACTTTTATTATATATTCCAACTAAAAATACAACCGTAAACCTCACTTAATTGAGTCCCCTACAGGTGACTACTTGGATAGTACAAAATGATAATAATCAAGCTAGTGACATCTCAGTATAGAAATGCGAAATATTACAATGCGGGCGGGAGTGGGTGTGGCATGTAGTCTACTGCTCCTTGCAGTTCACAGCTCATAGAATCTAAATTACCCGTCACTACGATCGGTTAATTTTCGATTCTATTTCGCTGCTCCTGCGTCGGAGCAGAGCAGCCTACATGAGATTTTAAAGCCCTGTCCGAGTGAAGTGCGTGGATACATACTACACACAGGAGCTTGTGACTACAAGTCGTAAAGGTGTGAAGTCTAATTTGGGAAGTTTACTTTCCCCCTAGTTGGGTCATTTCTCCACCCGCTCTTACAAATTACCAAAGTATAGCCAGCGTCTTGCGATTCTAGATTTAAGGAATATGCAGACTCTAAAGACTAGAGACTCAAAAGATGCAAAACAGGTGCAAGTGTGCATATAAACAGTTGTGAAAGAAACTTTGACTACATTTCCTACCCATTATTGTTTTTTGCATTCATGACATCCTTGCTATAGAGCCTCGTAAACTTTAATCTGAGCCCCGACATACTCTCTTCATGGTCTCTTTTTTGTGACAAACTTATAAATTTGCTTTGCTCTGGTAGCTGCAGAGGCAGCTAGGCCGGACAAATCTTGTTGGATTTACAGTTCCATTTCATCACTGGCCTACATCATTACGTAATTGTACGGGATTTTAGAGCAGACCTTGAAGCACTGTGGCTATAACGTAGCAATATACAGCGCAACATATTGATGACACAAAATATGCATAAATAGTATGTAAGACAAAGGTCTCATTCATCAATGCTGTAGATTATGACTAATTGCAAATATATAATCCTCAAAAAACACAACTAATAAACAACATGTTATATTTACACTCACCATCATATCCTCAGCAACATGAAAGATAATGACACTAATGTTATAAATGTAAAGGGCAAATCAAATACTGTCTGTAGCGTGTTATCTATGAAACTTTATGAAAAATGAATTCTGTATTCTCAATATCATTTCCAGAGACACTGGATATGCCTTCATAAACCGCAGCTACTTACAAGAAAGAGCATCATAGAAAACGCATTACAATATTCAAATATAACATTGTAAAATACAGTCCTCTTTGCTTGATTTTACAATCAAATCAAAAACCCCTTGTGATCATCATATGTTCAATGTGCAAATAATCATGGTTAGCT
>OLMO02000275.1:13674607-13695956 GCA_900291935.2 Cassiopea xamachana
CACCGGACCCAGCCAAGGATATATAGCACTGCTTCGACAACAACTTTCAGCACATCTGATGATCGCACCAAGCGTGAAACTCAGAGCTATGTGATTTTAATTATAGTCAAACAACAGTTTTTATCTTGGTTTTTAAAGTTTTATTCTTAAGTATATATATATATATATATATATATATATATATATATATATATATATATATATATATATATATATATATATATATATATATATATATATATATATATATATATATATATATATATATATATACATATATATACATGCATTTAATTTGTTGCACTACTTTTGTCCCCTTAGTATATATATATATACTAAGGGGACAAAAGAAGTGCAACAAATTAAATGCAAACAAAATAGTACATGTAATTAACGTACATGTAATTAACAACAACGAAAATGGATACCTTTCCAATGCTTTGTTTATTGACTACCACTACGCTATGCAGCAACTTTGTAAATGACATCAAAAAGACAAATGCTGAGTTCTGATCCATACTATGACTTCCTTTCTTGAAAATGTTCATTCCATGATCTTGGAAGCAACTTGGTGCTCGGTGACTACTTAGCAACTGCAATGGTGCCAGAAAATCGGTAAACTGCCTGGTAGCAAAAAAATTAAGTGATCAAATCAAGAACCCGGTGACCTATTAAGAAAATAACTATCATTTGGTCAAGCATAAAGTGTAAGTTAGTACATGATGTACTTGGAAGTATAATTATATCTTTCTGTTATTCACTGCCAAGGAACTTGTACTTTTCAAATACGGAACAAATGAGAAGTGCATAAAGAAAATCAACATACAAAATAGCGTGAAACCAACAGGGACTAGCTCAAGTGACGTAATACTAAGTTCAATGAAAACCTTGAGTCCAACTTTTCAATCGCCAAAGAGTGGTCTAACATTCTCAAACGAAAATGCCACTATTTTGGTCACATAGATGGAATGTGGTAAAACGTCAGCTGCTTGAAAGAAACATCAATAGCAATCGCACCAGAGGAAAACCAAGACTTACATGTATGGACAACTTAAAGAAATCAACAAGAAAACAATGTGACACATTGATAAGAATTGCAGAAGACCATGAACAACTTAGATGCATGATATCCAACGTGCTAAAAGCATTGGACACACTATGATGATAGTAGAGTCAACAGGGAAATCAACAAAAGGTATCCCAACTATGAAATCCCTACTATGAAACAGTCAAACTTCAACAATTACTCGTTCAAAGCTTGTGTTTATATACCGAATCTCCGCCAATAAATGCCGCCTTCCAATAAACACCTCTTCCCAAAGAACGCTGTGTTTCTGCCCAAAAGTTTTGTAATAAACACCGTCCTCGTAAGAACGCCGTGCTTTTAGCTAAACATTTTGCAACATATGCCATGCTCTACAGAACGCAACCCTGTAAAGAACACCGTTTCTGGCAAAATGCTTTGTAAAAAAACGCTGTTCTCTAAAGAACGCTACGTTAAAAAGTTCATATCATGTACGAGGATTGTGGTGGAAACTACGGTATTGATATTCATTGATGTTCTTCATACCTTGAACATATATTCTTTGAACTTTAAAACGATTAAAAACTATCTTTGTTATGCTTACTGGGGAAAAGAGAAAATTGCACAAGTTTTATTTTTCACTTTGCAATGAACACCGCCCTCTAATGAATGCTGTATCATAAAGCTGGAAATTGTAAAGAATACCACAACGTTCTTTAGAGGAGGTACAGTATCGCAATTCATCCTATTTCGTCAGAATTCATGCATAAAGATCTCTCAAACATATGAGAACTGCAACTCAATTCAATGGTAATTCATCGAATTTCTAAATAAGCCCAGCTTTCATGTGAGGAAAAACCTGCCTTAGTCGCCACCACTAAAGAACGGCTACCTGCCCTTACAATTTACATACTAAATTACCTTTATAGAACGGCCACAAAGCAGTCCCCTGGGCAGATGAGGATAAAAATACTCAGCTGTGTTTTGGATTGATGTTCCTTAAAATTCATTATGATAGCAAAAGTTCCCTAGAATATCAAAAATGTACAGAAGACTACTGAATAGCTTTGCATTCATACGTAATTTTTTGCATCGATAATTCAATCAAGATCATCAAGGTCCAATGGTAAACCCCCTTTGCACGAAGCTTTTAACTTAGATTGAACCCAGATTGACCCCAATCCAAGTCTTATTTTTACCATGTAAATCAACTCAACATGGGTTCACTGCAGGTTAAGCTTGGGTTATACGTCGCATTTTAGTCAAGTCACATTAAAATGAACTAAGTGCGACTTCACACAGTTTTAATTTGACGCTAATGCAACGTTGTGTTATCCGTTGACTTTATGTCGAATTAACTCCCATTGCGCCTCCGTGTTTTGTATGGCTAGCACAAATTTAATTCATTTCATCAAAGAAATGGTGCAAACTACTAAAAAGTTTGTTCCACATAAAGTTTTTCTACACAAGCAGCAGCTATTCTGGTGGTGAAGTGTCCCCAGTTGCAATCTAACTGGCAAATTCTTGGCAAAATTAGTTAACCAAGAGAAATACAGCTTTTGAGATGGTGCAAAATACTCAAAATAAAGAACAGTTGGAATATACCCTAGCCCTAACCCTAACCCAGGTTCAACCTAGGGAGAACCTGGGTTAAGGCAAACTAGGAAACATGGGCTAATCGTTGCTTATGTCTTGATAAGCGCCATTTCTGATATTGGTAGATGTGGAGAACTGGGAATGTAATATTTTTCTACGGAACAACATGAAATACTTCCTGAGCCCCAAAAATGGTGATCAAAATATTATTGCTCATTGTACAATGGTTATCACTTCGTAAAATGTAAATTAGTTCATCTAGGGCAAACTAGAAGGTCAGACGGCTGCACTCGCAACATCCCGATACGCTATGAGAGAATTTTGCGAGATTCTACTTCAATATTTACGAAATATATTTGATTCTTTGCAATATCTTTTGCATGTTTGTTATTAAGTAGTCGCTTTGTTTTGTCTCTAAATTTTTGAGTTGACTTCAAGAAGTGGTGGAGTCACAGATTCAAGATAACTTTTCTTTTAAATATTGCGCTACTTTGGCCTACGTTCTTTGCAATCACTTTGATTATACGCATGCGCATGTTGCTAACTTAACCAAGGTTGACCCTAGGTTTGAATTACACGATGAAAATAGCTCCAGTCATGTAAATCAAGTGGAGTTGTACTCAAGTTAGGTTGAACCTGGGGTGAATCTGGGTTGAAGAGTGAAGTGTAAAATGGGCAGTAGTTCAATGGCTAAGGCGTCTCTTATTCCCACCATTTTGAATCCTTTGATAAATGCCGCTAGGCTATTTCAGAGGTGATCGTAAAGACACAGTAGCCATCTGGTGTGAATCGGTTCAATAATTGAAAACTTCAATGGCACATTCATGTCATAGACACTACAATTTGGTAGGTGACTTGTTTCACGTACCAGCATTCAACTTTATTCTTTAAAAACTCGCGTGACTATTTACATTCAGTTCCAATAGTTGGAATTGGGTAAAGACTGTTGTAATTTGTTCTTTGGTTTTCGATATATGTGACAGTTTTTGAAATTTAGAAACATTAAACGAAGCTATATTGCACCTTACGCAAACTTACCAAGGCATCTTATGCACTCAAACAACTCCTTACAATAGTTTTCTTGCCAATCAAAGCGTTTGAATCGAAAGTGGAAAACATATTTTCCAATGCCGTCTTTATCTCCATTCATGCCACCAGGTACCTATTAGCTACTGGGTAAACAGTAAGTCCTTGCCAAGTGTCGCGACGGACTTGAACTGTAGACCATCTGCACAGGAAACATGCACTCTAATCACTATGTCACCCACCCTCAACTATCAGTATGAAGTTTAAATAAGTAGATAAGGTAGAGGAGCTTTTCATATAGAGGTGCCAGCCTTTAGAACAGCCTACCAGACCAATCAAAGCCAACTACTGACCTCATGCCCTTTACAAAATCATTATCAACATTAATCTCCAACATTGATGGACATTACATCTAATTTTGTTCTTGCATATATTACTCTTTCTTTTTATACTTTCTTCCAAATATCATATACTTTATGACACTAGTTCTAGACTTTGTAACTTAATCTTGATTTTATGTATTTTCTTTGTTAAAGTATTGTAGAGAAGTAGATAGGCGGAGGGCTTCTTGAAAAACAGCCATAGCTGAATGAGAAAACATCCTAAACAATTCTTAATAATAATACTAAAACAAACTAAACAGTAAAAAGTTAATACAACCTACACTAGATATAAAAAATTTTGCACATGATTGTGCAGAATCCTAATTCTTTTCGAATTTTATTAATGATGAGAACTCTCTACGGGTTGATTTACATGTCGTGCTTTTCACGTGCTTTACTGTACTCGAATAAATTGCAATTAAGATCAACAAAAGTGCGACTGAAACTCATGAGAGAAATTCAACTCGATTTAGAAGTTAAGCTTTCGTCGCACCAATTGCTCAGAAATGAACTGTAATTGTTCATCAACCTGTAAGGTTTCACTTCCAAATGTAAAAAAGACAAAAGGAATCCGGATTCTTCTTAGAATGCTTATTTTCACCAACTTTGGGACAAATTCATCACGGCACCTATTTTCTATGAAACTATGCAATCTACATTTTCGCTAAGCGTCCATTTTACGCTTTGTTTGGCCAAGAGGGAATGTAGGGCATGTGTACCACGCATTTCAACACAGATTTAGATACTCTATGCAGCCTACAGGGTCACAATGCTTTGCTTATGAGAGTAACTCTCAAAACACGGCTCTACCATTTTCCTGGCCGCTTGTTGCAATGTTTGTATATTGAGAGTTGAGTTTTGGCGGCTAGAATCAATCCACTGAACATGCGCAAACTGATACAATTTGCAGACTGCATGAGATTGTAATTGATTTGAGTTGAATAAACTACGAGTAAAGCATGATGTCCAAATCCAAAGTATGCTTTGGCCATGTAGCACGGTCACCTCACTTAAACCTTGCATTTGATGCGAGTCAAATAAAACTTTATGAACCAATTTAATTTATAAATCAAGCTACAGTCAAGCCATAGTGGAACCAATCACCACATAGACATTTTCAAGGCCAAATAATTGCTTCGAGTCCAAATCAACAATATCATGGAAGGTAGTATTTGCCACAGTTGTTGAGCCATATATTGCACTGTTTCTGTACCATATGACATAGTCCTGATTTTTGGAATATAAAGAGTATTCCTATTTCTTACATTATACCATATATCTCTTGGCTTAAAAAGCTCTCTCATGAAGCTGGGATTTAGGCTGTTATTGGTTCTGTAAACTTCAATCATCAAATTCTGTGAATTGCGCTGGTGAATGGACGACACTGACTTATCAAATCTGAATTGGTGAGTTTCTTATGGTCAAAATTGGTCAGCCCCTTGGGTGACCATTACAGGCAAGCTTCATTTTGTCACAATTAATTGACATTTGTCAACACATGGTATATCACATTGGTCGCAATGGGATATGATCAATGACAGCCATAACAAATGCATACTTGCAATACAGGAGTCATTCAAGACGCACGTACGTTCTGAAGTGCAGGGGGTAGAGAAGGGGGGAACCCAATAAAGCATATGAAAATATGAAAGGGGGGGCTCTTCAAAGAACGTACATACGCTCATGTGCAATTTTCACAAGGTAAGTATTTGATCTTGTTCTTCATGTCTCTGCTCTATTTTGTAAAGGGAGTGATCCTACGAACTCAAGTACTGCTTTTTCAATTGATGGCATATCTCCTGACCTTTCTTCAGATGCTTGGGCATACCAAAGTTTTTACATCAAGTTCTGTCTGTATCTACCATGGGCATCTGACCTTAGAGGAACCCTGTAAAGTAATGTCATCCAGTTTTACGAATACCTTGTCATTCGCACCAAGAAGGTCAAGCATATTTTATTAAAGAGCAAAGTGTATAAGAAGTTCAAAGCACTTAATTTTTCTATGAAGGCTTTATTAGAAAGACTCAAGTTGCCAGAGAACAAAGTTTCACTTTTTTTGATGTGCGCATAAAGGCTTCTATGAAAAGAACTTTGCACGAAAACTTCCTAAAACTCTCTAACACTTCTCATAGTGTTCTATCTGCAGCATGTACATGCCCTGCTAGAATTGGTTTGGGAGGTTTTGGGAATTGTAATTATGCTGGTGCTGTTTTAGCTGCATTGGAAGATTTTAACAGGAAGGGCTTGCAGAAATGTCCTGAGCTAGTTTCTTGCACTTCAATGTTGTCCCCTGGAACGTCCCAAGTGCCTCTCACATTGTAGAACTAGTCCCAATTGATGAAGTTGTAAATAGAAAGATTAAATTTGGAAAAGATAATAAGTCACACGTTACCAAATATAATATTCATGACCCACGAGCTCTTGCTGATCAACAAGTAAATGAGCACCATATTTGCTGATTTGACATCAAAACTTTCTTCACTAATTCCTGACAGTTGTTACTTTGGTTTTCATGACAAGGAACATATTAATTCTACACCTAACCGACCAATCACTCCATCAAGCAAGGATTTTTGAGCAAACTTAAATCAATGTTTTATTCCTCATTTCATTAAAGTTCAATTTCAATTTCAAATTCAACTATTACTAACTAATTTAACATCATTGTATCACAACAACAACAACAAACAGACTTTACTTAATTACAATACTACAGTTCAATATTATAGGAAGAACCAAAAATAAGATAAGATGTAATTAATAACAGGTCTAATGTAAGATAGCTGAATTCTAAGGAGGACGTCTCTAAGTAGGTTAAGTAATAAGAAGAGAGCTCCCCTTGCCTGTTTTTCAGAATTGCTTCTGCATAAGCTTAACAGAGGCTAGAATTGAATTCATTAACTATTTGCTCGCAAAGAGCTTTACATGATATCTAGTAGGTATTTTTGTAAATGTTTTTATACATAAACCTTGAAGATGAAATTCTAATTTCCCTAAGAAGCTCATTTCATAGCTTGGCCCCCAGGTACCGAATTGGCCCAGACCATACCCAAGAGTATTTTTGCGGATCAGATAAAGGTCATTACGGTAAGACTGTCTCATTGAATGATTGTGTACTGTGGACCTTAGAGAGAAGTAGCCATGAAAACAGATTGGTGCCAACATTGCCATTGAATCATAAACAAAGGTCAAGAGTTTAAGTAAATGTGAACCTTTAAAGTGCTTATGCATCGAAAATTTGGCAACTTTTCAAGGTTGAGGCAATAGAATGAAGTGCTGAGCTGTCTCTCCATGTGTAGCGACCTTCTTCCAGATATGTTTTACATCAGACACAACATGAAGGAGGTTCTCAGATATTAAGCAGAAAGAGCAATCTGATGATTGAGAGAGATTCCACTTTTGAAGATTGTTACGTGTAGCACGAGCATTGTTGAGGTATCTAATGGTGAAGTTAAAAATATTTTTCGGAACTTTCCTCTGTGCAGAGGACCATAAACAGTTAAGAGCTTTCAAGGACTAATTGAGCAAAAATGATACAATAAAGCCTTGAGATATCAATTGGTTGGAAAGTTAATCAGTATGTTCTTGCTGTACCACCTTTAAAACCTGTTTAGTATTTTGATAAATGGCATACTGTATATTTGCTCCACAACTGGTAGATTTCCATAGTGAATAAATAGTGTCACTGGATGAAGACTTAAGAACACTGTGGAGGACATTTTGACACTGCAGGAATGTGGTAGATGGAAGTTGGAAATGTAAGCCAAATTTGCTTTGAGGAAGAATAATTCTGCTAAGAGTAGCGCCAATCGGAGGTTTTAGCCATTTGCGAACAAATTTTGTAGCAACAGAGTCTAAGTTTTCAACAACCCAAGTCTTAGAAAGGTTTAAAACAGTAAGCGGCCAGGTCAACTTAGAAAGAACCCAACGATGATATAGAAGTAGCTTGTTTGATGGTAGGATTGCAAACACATCTATATGCTGCAAAATATTCAAAAGACCAGATTGTATTTGGACCTTATGGTCTTTATCATCCATCTCAAAATTAAAATAGTGGCCAAGATATCTACATGACTCCCCAGATTTAACAGAAGGAACAATTTCCTTATTTATAAAGAGCTTTGGTTGAAATTGCATGGAGGGAGTAGAAAATTTTTTAAAACCAAAAGCAACACATTTATCGACTTTAACTTTCATCATAGACCACTGACACCATTTAGCAAAGCAGTTGAGTAGTAGTTGATTTTCTCATTCATCCATCGTGACTACTGTAGCATCATCTGCATATTGAAACCAGTGTATGGGATTGTACAGGCGATCATTTTCAACATGAGGAGAAGCCAAATTGCTTATATTTCTCTTGTCTAATAAATTGTATAATGGTATTGAAACACATGTTCAACAACAAGGGGCTTAGGGAGTCCCCTTGAAGAACACCTTTGCATACAGGAATGGCAGTAGTAGTATATTCATCAGTGATAATAGATGTATGGAAATTTCGATAAAGACTAGACATTAAAGCTTGAGCTTGATGTGGTACATGGTGATAGCAAAGGACTTCACTTATTAAATTATGATGAACTTCACCAAATGTATTTTTAAATCGAGTAAGAATATCACTACAGATCTCTGTTTTATGCGTGCCTTGTTGATGATATGCGCCATCATAAAAGTATGCTCTAGCACTCCTGATACCTTAGGTGTAAAGCCTTTTTGAATCTCAACTTCAATAAAGTTGTTTTCCTTGAGAAAAGTAAAGATGGAATCCCGGAGACAAAAGTTAAAAACTTTCAGAGGAACTGATTCAAGGGTAATAGGCCTAAAGCTTGAAGGATCATAATTGTTTCCCTTTTTATGGGCTAACACAATGCAAGCCTTTTTCGACTCAGTAGGCACTTGACGAGATTCCCACACGACACGAATTACTTCTGTCAATATAGATCTAAGATAATGGCATCTCTTGAATCATATTATCAACAATTTGTCAAGCGGGCATGGAGAACCTGATGACTTCATTCTTTGTATTACACGAGTAACTCTTTGATAAGTAGGAGAATGATCAAAAGGAGTAGATGGTTCTGAAAAATTTGGAATCCAACTAGGAATAGAAAATGGTTGAAATGGTCTGACTCTAGCAAACATCTTGATGAAAAATTTCGTGCAATGGTCGCATGTGAAAGATGGCAGGGCAGAGGATCCCCTTTCTAAAGCATTCTTAACAAAACTCCAGAAGTTCTTACAAATATAGTTATCTTGATTTACCATGCTTACTGAGGAGTTTGATGAGGTCTGTTTACTTTTACGACTAGATCTTAGTAGGCGAAAAACATATTTAATTTCAGGCAACAGATCATGATATTTGAGTTTCCTTAGTTTTTGTTTAAGAACCTTTGCGGTCAAATCCTCATATTTAGTATAGAATTCGTTAGATTGAGTGGCAGAATTTACGGTTCCACAAGTGACTTTAAAATAGTTATAAATTGAATCACTCACGAATTTAATGGTGGAGTCAAGGGAGTTCGGCTGTATCTTAAAACATAGATTTAAAATATTCGTTCACTGTATTCCATTCCTCATTGGAATTTGGCAACTTTATTCTGGGTTTTATCTCTAGGATCTCGTCAGAATCAATGGACACTTCCGGTTCACAGCACGTGTCAACATTCAAAATTTCAAATTGTGGCGGTTGATCGTTTATGTCTTCTATAATCCTACAGTGTCTTAGATGCATTTTAAGTCCCTTTACACCTTTGCATTCTTTTCTGCAACTACATCGTAATGACAGACTATCAACAGTGACTTTCAAATCACTTTCTTGGATCACAGTTATAGTTTTGTTTGGTCCAGAGGTAGTTATCTTCTCTTTTCAACGCCAACTGTGACAGCATAGCTACTGAAAGTTCATTCCACAATATATGCAAACAATTAATATAGCCAGCATCCAAATATAATGTGATTGACACATAGTAAACGATAAAATAGATGTTCCAAATATAACAATTATAGTAAAATGAAGTCCATTAATGATAACCAGGCAAAAAAAGGTAACCATAAAACAGGAGCTGCGTACAGAGATGACATTTATAGTGCGCCATATATCCTCAGGGCTCATAGGCACATAACATACATTACTAAAAACCAAATGAAAAGAATATATTTATAAACAATCAATATTTTAAAAAATAACTTTGAAATAAATAAGCCTTTAACAGTTTTTTACATGAAACATGCGAATTTGATGCCCTCAATGAATACCTCAATTCATTCCGTAATTTTGGAGCAACATGCGCAAATGAACGGTTTCCTGCAGTCATTAAATTAGTTCTCTTGGTTCAAGTAAATGTCTATCTGTTGCTGATCTTGTTGCCCTTGAGGCTATGCGTTTCTTTAGTAGAATAGCCAGATAATCTGGAGCTAACTTTTTCATACACTTAAATTTCAATAACAACATCTTATATTTAATTCTGCATACTACCAGTCGTCGGCTGCAGCTCGTTTCCAAGCATTGATGTTTCTCGTCATTGACCCTCCAAATTCAGGTGTCGGTGTCGCAGGTGACTTCCTAGCCCCAGTTTCGTGTGGAACCGTCGATCACACAGTCTGCAAGGTATGGTGGGTGCTGGTCGAGGAAGGAGTAGTCGCTCATGTTTTTCTGCTTTTCTCTTCTGAAGGTTGGCTTTTCGTTCATCTTCTAGATGCGACGTGCCTTTACGGATCAACTCCTTCCATAATGTTTTATTTGATGCCAGAGCTTGCCAGTTGGTCTGGTAAATGTCACATCTGACAAACGTTTCCTTCAACTGATCTCAGAAGTGGCGCACCAATAGGTCTCGTGCCAGCTTCGAGTTGAGAAAACAAGATTTGCTTTGGGAGTTTTGTTTCGGGCATCCTACTAACATGCCCTACCCAGCATAAGCGATGACCTGCAACGACAGGTTCAATGCTTGGGTGGCCAACTCACAGGAGTACTGATTCGTATGACACTCGTTCCAGGCGTCCAATCTTCAATATTATTCGGAGCTTTTGCTGTTGAAACGATTCGAGTTTCCTTATGTCGTTTCTGTACAAAACCCATAGCTCACATCCGCAGAGAAGGGTGGAGATAACTATAGCTTTGAAGACCGTGATTTTGGTTTGAAGGTGCAGCCCGTGATTCAGGAAGACCCGTTTAGATGGACTTCCGAACGAGGTGTGCGCTGCACGTATCCTGTTGTCAATGTCCTTCTTCGCAGAGCAGCCATTGGACAGAAAACTGCCAAGAGACTGAAAGTGTTTCATGGTTTCAAGAGGCTGGCCACAAAATTTTATATAGCTTGTATCTGTCGTATGCTGGCCCAGAATGCTTTGTGATATTTTAGTTTTGCCTGTATTTGCTGTAAGGCCGCTATGGGTGTATGCTCTGTCATATAAATGAATAATTTCTTGCCAAGCTGAGACTGGATCCACAGGTGTCATGTTATCATCAGCGTACTGCAGTTCCCTTATTATTATTGGACTTGTAAGTGTTTTAGCACGTAGTCCTCCAGTGTTGAATAATCCTCCTTCCATTCGGCAGCGTAGTTTAATACCAATGCTTTAGTCGGGGATCTCGTATAACATTGCTCCTTGATACAATGAGAATAACGTGGGGGCAGGTACACAGTCTTGCTTTAAACCGGTAATAATGGAAAAGGATCAGACAGATTGCTCTTAAAAATAACACAAATATTCATTCTGTCATGTAATCCTTGAATAAGATCTGTAAATGATCTGGACAACTAAAACGTTTTAGCTTTGCCCACATGGCTGGTCTTGAGACACTGTCAAATGCCTTTTCAAGGTCCCAGAACACAAAGAAAATGGCTCGTCGTTGATCTCAAGATTTTTCCTGAAGAAGCCAGGCACAGAAAATCATGTCAGTTGTGCCACATGTTGGACGAAAGCCGTATTTGTAATTCTGGAAGGACCTCTTCTGCGACGGTTTGGAGTCTTTCTAGTAGAATTCTTGCAAAGACTTTTCCAGCAATACTAAGCAAGGAAATGCCATGGTGATTTCCACAAACCGAGTGATCACCCTTTTTAAAGATGGTGATAATTGTGCCATCCTTCAGATCTGCGGGTATGCTCTTCGTCTCTCATGTACGCTGTATCAGGTTGAAAAGCTTTGTTTTTATGAGTAACATCTTATATTTAATTCTGCATACTACCGGTAACCAGTGAAGATCATGCAATATAGGTGTTATATGACAGCTTCTTTTCGCTCCTGCAAGAAGTCTTTCAGCAGTATTTTGAACTCTCTGTATCTTTTTCAATAAGGCATTATTGCTATCTAGTCTTGAAATGACAAACGCTTGTATTGCCTTTGCTGCTGCATCTTTTGTTAGAAACCTTCCAGTCAGACTGATGTTATGCAAGTGGTACCTGGCTGCTTTGCATACCATAATAACATGTGATTTCAAATTGAGATGTTTGTCAAAAAGGACCACCAAGTTTTTTTCCTTCTCGCATAGTCCAATGCTATTATCAGCCAGATTAAGAATTACAATAAGAATTAGAAGACTTTCAAACATTGCCGTGGAGTTCCAATTAACATTAGTTTGGTTTTATCACCCTTTAGCTTGAGACTATTAGCTGACAGACAGTGACTGTCCACCAGGCGAATTGGTGAGAACTATTAGCTGACATCCACGAGTTGACTACTTCAATGCACACCTCAATTCTCTTAAGTGAGTAAACTACATCAGCATTGTTTGGTACACAAGACATGTATATTTGAGTATCGTCTGCATAAAGGTGATACTGAGTCCCATACTTTGAACAATGTCACCAAGCGGTAAGGTATAAATAAGAAACAACAAAGGCCCTAAAACAGAACCTTATGGTAGTCCACAATTTAAACTAACACTCTTGGACAGTACATCATTCAACTTTACCATCTGAGAGCGCTTAGAGAGGTACAAATCAAACCATTGCAGTGCATATTTTTGTACACCACATCCGTCTTTCAGCCACTTCAGAAGAACTTTGTGATTTACAGCATCAAAAGCAGCAGATAAATCAAGTAACAAAAGAATAGAAACTTTTTGATTGCCCATCGCTTCTAGCATGTCATTCTGTACCTTAAGCAGAGCTGTTTCTGTGCTATGCCCTTGTCTGTATGCTGATTGTAGAGGATCACAAAGCCTATTTCTGGTCAAATGTTCCACCAATTGACTGGCAAGTGCACTCTCAATTGGCTTAGAAGCATAAGCTAGATTTGACACAGGTCTAACAATTGATTTCACCAACTCAAGGCCAGGTTTCTTATGCAAAGGAATTAATATAGCTGACTTGAATGGAAGAGGCATAGTGGATGTCTCCAGTGCTTCCACTTTGAAAAATAAATTTCCTTCCAGCTTTGACATTATTTCCTTAAATTTCCTTCCCAAAATTTCGAAATTTCCTTCCAATTTCCTTCCACCTTGAGGCCAACAAATTTATCCTAAAATTAGTTAAAATTAGTTAAGAATTCAGGAACAGTTAACCAGCTTTGACAAAATGTTTGCTGTTTCTTTTTCCTTTTGGTTTGAGGTGCACATCTTTTTACTGAAGTAAGTTTACTATTGATGATATTTTCATTGCTTTCATCTTCTGACAACGAAGGTCCTTCATCACATTCTAATCAATCCATTTGCTACTTAACTTCAATATTCAATCCAATTGCAATATGTAAAAATAATAAAACCTGTCGCAACCATTCACTAGTACTATCAAGTCAGCTCGCCGTGCTTTTAACTTTCGTAAAATAAATCCTTTATGACAGCTGGTTTTACAACATGTCACACATAGTGTGAATCATGAAGAAAATATCGCGAATTATCAATAGACTACAAAGCATGTCACTTAGGTCATTATGTAATACAGTTCATTCAATCTAGAAGCTAGTTTTTACAATTCGAGCAGCAGTTGTTTACAAAAAACTACTTAAAACTATAGTTTTCTCCTTTTTGTAGCAAATTTTCGAATTTCCTTAATACTCCTTATATTTCACTCATAGTTCCTTCTTTTTCCTTCTAAATTCGATTTCCTTCTGATTTCCTTCTGAAGGTTGAAATTTCCTTACAAAAAAATTAAATTTCCTTCCAAGTGGAAGCACTGGATGTCTCTGCCATTCAAGATAAATAGTTGCTCTATATAGGAAGTGAAGGTTTGACCCCAAATAACAATACCATACTGAATGAATGACATAAAAAAAGAGTTGCATATGCACCTCAAGACATCAGTAGAAAGATATTTTCTGATTTCAAGGAGAATTCCACAAGTCCTAGACAACTTCCTTGACATTTGGGAGAGATGATGCTTCCAGCTAAAGTTTTCGTCTAGTAAAAGGCCAAGAAATCTAATATATTTCACTCTAGGGATACGTCTGTTACCATCTTTTATTGCTGCATTAAAAGGTAATGCAGCACCAGGAGAGTGGAAAATCATATAATTAGTCTTTTTGTTATTTAGTGATAACATACACGTTTTTTTTATAAGAAAAAAGTTTATAAGAAAATGAGGCTCAAATCGTCATATTCTTAAGAAAATCGTAAGAAAATCACGAGGCTCAATTTCCAAAATTAAGTGTTTTTATAGGCCAAAAATCGTTATTTCGTCGTTGTTATATTCAAAATTTTAAAGATGGAATTCAAATTTAAGTATACAATATTATTAACGAAAGAGTAAACCACTCTAGCCAGTTTGTTTCAGAAAAATTTAAGAAAATCTCAGGCTCAATTTCGAGAAAAGTTAAGAAAATTGAGGCTCAAGCAAAATAATGATTTTCTTATAAAAAAAAAAAAACGTGTATTTGCATCAAGCCATCGCTTTACATACTTGAGTTCAGTGTTTACCTTTTTAGCAAGCTTTTCGGAAGTGTCAGCTTCATAATAAATATTAGTATCATCTGCAGAGAGGTAAAACTTTAATTTTTTTGAAACACTGGGTAAATCATTAATGATGAAATGAAACGGAAGAGGTCCAAGTACTAAACCTTTTGGGAACACCATAAGAAATCTTCATAAGGTTAGAATCTCTACCATTTACAGAGACGTACTGATAACTATCAGAGGAATATGATGGAAACCAGAGGAGAATATTCCCTCTTATACCAAAATATTCTAGTTTAGAGAGTAAGATATTATGATTGACTGAATCAAAGGCTTCCTGAAGATCAAGAAATACACCACTTCTATATTTTTTATTATCCAGCAAATTTCGTATGGCTTTGGTTATATTTATCAATGCATGATCAACTGAGTGACTCTCTTGAAAACCAAATCGTAGGGGATGTATGATATACTTTGATGCAACAAAGGAGTATAATCTTGTATGCATTTCTCATATAATTTGGTAATAGGGAAATAGGTCTATAATTGGATGCGATTTCCGAATCTCCTTGTTTGAAGGAAGGAATTACTTTTGCAACTTTCAGTTTAGATGGTACAATTCCTTTAACGAATGATTAACTGATAAGTTTTACATGTGGATAAGAGATGTGACGCTTAAGGACTTTTAACAATTTATTGCTATACTGAAAGGAACAATAGATTTTGATGAGGCAAGATTTGATATTATGTCCTCAATTTCCATGTGAGCAACTGGAGTCAGAAATATTGAACTAGCATTTTTATTTTTAAGGTAATCTAGAGCAGATTTTGGTGTTCTAGGTATGTTTTTTGATAGACATTCTGTAACATTAACAAACTAGCCATTAAAGATATCTGAAATTTCTGTAGGATCAGATGAGATGTTTCCATTTCTGTCATTTACTTTACTTATAACTGTTGTACTACAATTCTTGTGAGAGATAATAGTTCTAATTCCCAACCATAACTTTTTCATGTTCTGGCTAAACGTGGTAAAGTAAATTTGAAAATGTATCTGTTTACTTTTCTTAAGCTTGTTCAACACTCGATTTCTAAATTTCTTATACAAGGCTATATTACCTACATATCTTTTCTCTTCCAATTTTCTTAAAATTCTATCACCAATTTTCAACATCTCTTGAACTCTGTAGTCAATCCAAGGCTTTCCTTTTAATTTTGATTCTTTTTTTCGAGCACTGCTTAGTTGGCACATGCTTCTCTAACAGCAAAGAGATATCTTTAATAGATTGATCGTAAATTTTGTTTATATCCGAGTTGTCATTCAAGTAGTTAAACTCTATTTCAAAGAATTCACACATAACTTTCCTTCATTGTTTCTTGAATAATCTGAATTAAAAACAGCTACCTTGAGCTGTGGAATATCTGCATTTTTCAGTATTAACACTTGAGGCAAATGATCTGAAATTTGGGTCAAGATATTTCCACTAATACCAATTGCATTAATTAAGTTGATAAATATATTGTCAATTATCATTGAAGAGTCTTCAGAAACTCTTATGGCATAATTAATTCATGGTAGATAGTTGTCTCCTCTCACTCAATATATTCTCTGGAGCAGCATTTGAAATTGATGCTGTGCATAAGTTTGGTGTACTCCAATTGAACTTAATCAGTTGCACAAAGCTTGAACTTGTGCTATTAGCATACTAACAAATTTTACCATAACCAAAAGTGTTCCACCCATACCCCTTGTTATATAATTATATATATATGAAGTTACCAAGTGAAAACTATATACATGAGCGTCATTGCTATGCTAATCATTGACCTCTATTCTTGTAGCGCAATGTCTATCATGGTTTCTATAGTAGCAACTTCTGGGCAATAAGTAGATACTGTAGTTACTATCAGTATTAGTTGATTATAAATAATGTGTTTTTAAGTCCTACGCCAAGATAGCTGTGGATTAACATACATTTTAAAGAATCATTTTATAGTGGTGAGAAGGTAGTATAAAAAAATTGATAAACTTTATGACAACACTATCAAGATGATCATGTGATAATTGGGTGCATTACACTTTATTTCACAACAAAAAACCTTTTCCTTGCATGAAGGACAAATTAGGAAAATCTTTTTAAGGAGGATAAACTAACAATGGCTGGAAATTAGTTAGAAGGCAACACACAGAAAAAAAATGTGATTTAAAAGAGGTTACAGTGGGAGTGGCAAATATTCATCAAAAATATGGTAGTTCTTACATAGATCCTTACAGCAGCAATAGGAGCAGTTTCTTCAATTTCCTGAGCAATTAGATGTGGTTGACTACCTACGACAGGGGGCACATTAAAGGTAACACCAGTTGGAAGAATACCAGGTGAATCAAACCCTCTATCAACCATAAGATTATCACCATCTTCCAAAAGCTTCAACACACCAGACTTTGTAGTAATTTCTTTGTCAGACACTCTTCCAAACCACAGCTTAGAGACAAAAGTAATGCAGCCAGTAGGAGGGATGCCAATCAATGCTTTCCAGGTATTATGATGTTTGTATTCAGACCATGTTTGGGATTGTGATTTGAGAGATGATGGTGATGAGAAAAAATTTCAGTGCAATCACTGATCAATCTAGTTGCATGATATTCTTTGAATTGTTCTGGCATGTTCTTTCTGATTCAGTCTTCTGAAGGAAATGGGAATAGAAAAAGGAGTTCATTACAAAGAAAATTTATCCAAGTAGTAACAATTTTAGATGCATGACCACTAGAGATTCCAAATCTGTCTGCCAAATCATTCATGAATAGACCAACTCTCAATCGCATCAATACTAATACCAACTCTTCTAGATGGCTGAGGCTACGGGAAGGACTAGGCTTTGAAGGACTGGCTTGTTGGTATAAAATATCAGGTTTTCTTGTAGTCTTTGGACCATGCCAGTATTGCATACAATCTAACCTGGGCTCAAAATACTCAAAGACAGCATTCAGACATCCAACATTTGGAAGAAATGTGTAAACTTTAACTGCAGCAGTATCATTTTTCAATTTTTCATGAGTAAACTGGTTGTTCTTCGGTTGTACTAGTTGCTGTTGAAGGTCAATAACGTGCTGTTTTAAGGAAGTGGCAGAAGAAGCAAGAAATCCATGATGCTTACACATATTCAGTAGGTCATTCTCCACAGAATCATCATCATGACATGGAAGATCAGGATCAGATTGGTCATTATTCACTCAATAAATGTAAAGCACAGAATTCACATAAGAGAAATCTGTTCGAGTCAACACAGAAACAAATATCGAAGAGAAAAACAAAGATGCACTAGCTGATGAAGGCATTAATTGACCTTTAGTTGGAGAGTTAAGAGATGACTTTGGCATCTCAGAGCCATTAAGATTCAGCGATGGTACAGCACCTTGCCTCAAAGACAACCTATCTGAATTCTTCATAATATCTGAATCCAAAAAGTGTTTGTCATAAAGAAAGGTACTGTTTGCAACTTTAAACCCATCCATTATATCTTCACGCAGCGGATTTGAAGAATCCGTCTCATGGAATGTCTGCACAAAAACTGTCTTTACCACAGCATGAAAAAGTGGCAACATTCTTTTCACACACTGAAAGCGTTTTTCGTCCGACACTCATCAGAATATGACAACGTCGAATAGTGACCTAACAGTTAACTGAAATATATATATATATCCAGATGCAGTTACATGTGATAGCATACGTCTAATTGGCCCCAAGTGTGAGCGATTAGGACCTATTAACTATTGTTTAGTTGAAGAGTCCCAATAAGAAAACAAACTCTCTTAGTCTACACAAAACTGGGTATCGAGTATTGATGTAAACAGATTCGAAAACACTTACATGAAAAGACAATCTTTCTTGCACAATGATCCAAAACTTGTCGTATGTATATGTTTTGGCGCATTCTGGATTTGCAATATGGTGTTGTCCTATGGCCGACTCACAATTAATTTTAGACTTATTCCTTTTACATATACGAGATGGCTGCTCTCTTGCGGCATAGCTTTTCTTCCTGATGCTCGTGGGGACATGTTTTATTCTGTATGCTAGTCTCTGTGTAGTGGGTCCTACATACGGAGCTTCACATCGGCACGACAATTCATAAACAACACAACTCTCTATAGTGGTAGGAACGCAATTTTTTTAGCAGATGGTAGCTGCTAAATGTTTCGTGCACCATTACCATTTGAATATGCACCGCAATTTCTCAACATGCAGTACATTTCCCTCCATATAGCTCTATTATAGCTGTATTCATATTGCAACTGCAATTCTTACATACTTTTTATTACTACAGTTTCTCCAAAACAAGAAAGCGCCAATTTCCTTTGTGCTCTGCCTTCTCCTTGCACAGAATACTTTTGGCACCACAAATTCAAGCTGTCTGTACCACTCAATGGATAGCACTTCCTTCCTTTGTCATCTACCCCCCCCCCTTCTGTACCAATAACAACTATTTCAAACTTCATACAATTTCAAACTTGATGGCTGTTGTGCACAATTGATAATACCACCCTTAAATACAGTCCTCTGCTTCATAGGGGATCATCTCTAAAAGAAACTAAGAACTTAGTCCACCTAGTTATATAAGAAACTCAAAGTGAGTTTTAATGCCAGGTACAGGGATGAAAGAATCCATATCCCAATAATATCACTATCTTCATCATTCAAATTGGGTCTATAGCATGCCGGTGCTATAATTTAATATGGATGTGAAAGAAAAGAACATGCAATAGAAAGAACAAATCAAAGAAGGAATGGGCATGCATAGATTATTACATGAGAATGGTTGAGGAGTGCCTATTGGGTTTAACATTATATATATATATATATATATATATATATATATATATATATATATATATATATATATATTGTAATTTTTAGAGGTATCAGGTATGTATAAAATTCTACAAACATTGAGCTTACTGAGATAAGCAATATATTGAAATGTCCAGGGGGGATTTGATAAATTAAAAGTACGTAAACTAGGGAGGAGGGGGTATCTCGAAAAAGGACAAAAGCTCACCAGGGGGAGGGGGTCCAAAAATTGATGAAATTGAGGGTCCGTACTTTTTGAATAGCCCCAAAATAAAGAACAGAATGCTTAAAGGTATAGTGATGAATTGGTGTTGTAAAAGAAACGATTTCTGTAGCAGGAAATCTGGAAATTAATGCATCACATGGGCTGTGTCTTATCTATATTGGCTGGCTCATTTCTCCATTTTCAGGTAACTTTTCAGTAGTTTCCTTGTCTCACCATCTCTATAGAATATCGACAACTGTGCTCTGCAACCTTTTCTAAATCATGGCACACTTGTAGAACTGGCTAATAGTAGTAGCACACTGTAACAAAATACATAACTAAAGGCGCAAGAAAAGGAAGTGTGTGATTTACGCTCATACTTTGGGAGATACACACTTCTTTTACAAGAAACAAACTTACTGACTTCAGACTGGATGCTTCTCAATACTTCATTTCCAGCCTTACATAATTCGTACTTTTCAAGACTTCCAATGACAATAACAACCCAGATTAGGTAACAGTGATGCAATAAAAAGGATGTTCATGTTTTGCAAGGCATGTAATGGAAGTTGTTTTTACTTTCCTTGCAGTTTGTACAAAAACATTCTTGTACACACAGTTTTTCAAGTAATTGTTTGAAACTCATCCTGTCAATATTTCTTAAATGTTTCTTAATTCTTGCTTAATTCCATCCTCATCTTTTTCATAGACAGTTTCTTATAAAAAACGTACAGTTGTGCATTTTTTTATAACTAATGAAGCAATTCTCTGTTTAGATATTTTTGATTTCCAATAAAGATGAAAAGCCTTGTCTGCACATATAAGTTGTGCAATACTAGAGCAAAATTTCAATAGCTGCATTGGAAAATTGGCTTATATTCTTCTTTGATTGAAATCGAAACCTATTGAGTTCTGATATAACTCAGTTCCAGTCTTAGTGTTCTGCCGTTATTCACTTCAAAGAAATTTTCTCAGATAAGAAGGGACACTTCTTTCATTGACATTTCAGAATTAGCCAAGAAGTTCAGATCCAGTCAACTTTTTCTGTGGTAGCTAATTGTGAAAAACTACTTGACATATTTTGCTACATGTTTGCTGTTTTCTATGGCCAAAACTTAAAATGACACCCTTTCATCATTTTCCTGATTTTATAAGAAACTCAGAAAGTGATCCAGCAAGAAAGCATTCTTAGGCCTGGTTTAAAGGTCGCATTTCTGCCGCGTCGAATTAAATTCAATTTAATTCGACAGTAACACGACAAAATGCGACAGTGGATTTAAACGTCGAATAAAATTCTGTCGCATCAAATCAAATGTGGCGCCATTTACTTTCACGCATGCATTTGACAGCGACATGCTTTGGCGTGATCCATGATTACTTGTAGGGATACATTTGTTGCATTTAATTAGAAAGAGTTTTGGCTTTGAAATTCTCCT
>OLMO02000275.1:13696056-13708749 GCA_900291935.2 Cassiopea xamachana
CCCTTTGAGTTTCTTTGGTAAATTGCGGACCCCGGTGAGATCAATTTAATTCGACGCGACACAAATTCGACCTTTAAATCGAGTCGAATTTCTGCCGTTTAATGCGATAAGCCTGGTGAACTACTGCCGCATTTAATTATTCAATGCGGCAACGGATTTAAACGTCGAATTTGTGTCGAATTAAATTGACACTTAGTACTTTTTAGGCTACTTGATTTAATTCGACGCGGCAGAAATGCGACCTTTAAACCAGGCCTTAATGTTCAAAATCTGATAAACTAATTGTTTCTTACAAGAAGGGACATCCTCTTTTGGTTGTGGGGTATAGACATTACCTGAATGTACCTGGTAAGTAAGCTGTTCTATTGTCACCAATCTCTATTCATTCAATGTCTTAAAGCAATGTTCTTCTGAAATCTGCATGCAGTAGGGAAAGGAGGCTCTCATGCTTGGCAATTTAAAACTATCAATGCGCTAGGCATTCTCTAGTCTCTGCTATGGGGCCCACCATGGTTGGGCAGGGAGAAAACACTTTCAAAATAACGGTTCTCAGAAGGCTGGAATACGCTATTTTCAGATTCCTTTTTCCAAATGCAGTACTTCATAATATAGCAATTTTACTAATGTTTTGCAAGCAAAATTCACTGAAGGTGTGTTACACATACCTTCATATCCAAAGTCTACTATAGGGTCCACCAAATGATATTCTGAGAATGATTTTCGCCAATACATTATTTCCTAAGAGAACCACTTTACTAATCGTTGAAGCAGAATTTAATGGAAATGTACTAGAAATTCTTTTCTATATAGAGCCTACTGTATGGCCTACCATGGTTATGCTCACAGAAACAAAATTCAAAGTACAAGATCTCAGATGGCTGGAAAAAGCTATCTTGATATTGATTTTTGCAAATACAGTAAATTCTCACCTTCTCGCCTAATTCGCCGTTGTCCTAGATGGGTAGTGGTCCTGCAGGGCGCCCGGTACAATCAGAGTAAGCCGTCTATCTCTATTTTTCTAATCTTCTTCTTCTAGTCCCCATCTCCTCATATCATCTTCCACTGTGTCATACCATCTCTTCTTTGGCCTTCCTCTATTTCTCCTTCCCTGTACTTTCATTTCCGCCACCATCCTGTCTTCCTCTCTATCTCTCCTTTGAACATGACCAAACTATTAGAGTCTTCTACTCCTCATGCTCACAGAAATTGCTTCAAGCTTGGCCATTTCCCTTATGCTGTCATTTGTTACATGATCTTCCCACCTGATGTTTTGTATATGTCTCATCATTCTCACTTTAGTAGCACTGATTCTATTTTCTTGCTTTTTTGTTATTGGCCAGATTTTATTTACATACATTAGTGTAGGTCTAATGGTAGTCTTGTACAATAAAAACTTGAGGTGGGTTGGGATCTTCTTGTCACACAGGACTGCTGTTAGTTCCCTCCATCTATTTCATGTGTTGTCTATCCTCTTAGATACTTCTTTTGCACACCCTCCTTCTTTGTCAATCGTTGTTCTGAGACACTTAAAAGCTGATGTAGTTGGTAGCTCCATTTGGGTTTCTTCATCATACTTCTTCATTCTGATCTTAATGGCGCTGCCCAATGGTGGAAGATGTTCTGTCTTAGCTCGGCTAACTTTTAATCCAGCATCTCCTAGGCACACTCTCCAGCTCTCCAGCCTCTCCTCCATCCTATCCGAAGATTCATTGCAGAGTACTAATTCATCAGCAAATAGCATTGCCCATGGTGTTTCCTCTTCAGTCTCTTCAGTGATGACATCTAAAACTAGTATGAAGAGAAGGTGATCCCTGATAGTGTCCCACATCTATCTTCATTCCGTCTGTCTCTCCTACAGTTGTCACTACTGATGTGTCACACTCACAGTACATGTCTTGGAGAACCCTGATATACTCATTTCACTATATCTCTCTTCCTGAGACAGTACCAGATTAGATCTCTGGGTACCATGTCATACGTTTTCTCAAGATTGATGAGAACCATACATAAGTGTTTCTGCCTTTCTCTCATCTTTTCTTGGAGCATTCTCAAACAAAACATAGGTTGCATAGTAGATTTCCCCTTCTGGAAACCAAAATGTCTCTTGCAGATGTTCACCATCTCTCTTAGCCTAGCCACTATAACCCTTTCCCAAAGTTCCAGGTAGTGGCTGAGTAATTTAATCCCCCTGTAGTTGGAATCTCCTTTTTGCTTGTACAGAGGAGTTATTTTACTTTTTTTCCATTTTAATTCTCCATTCTCCATTCATCTTAATATCTTGTAACACTGCTGTCACCCAGAATCTTCCTATCTGTCCTAAGCTTTTCACCACCTCTAGTGGAAATTCATCTGATCCAGTAGCTTTTCTATTTTTCATCTTCTCCAACTATGTGACAACTTCCTCTTCTGTTATCTGCCTCATTGGTCCCTCTACTTTCTTCTTCACCTCAAAGTCTCTCCTTCTGTTCTTGGAGTTCAGCAGTGTATTGAAGTACTCAAGCCATCTCCTCAAGCTCACTGTCACTACATATGATATTACCCTCCCCACCTTTAATGAACATCCTTTTATCAATGTCTAGAGCTCTTCGTTTCCTTGACTTAGCTAGGTTGTAAAGGTTCTTAGGGTTATTCTTCTTCAGATCTTCATACATCTCTTCAAATATCGCCTCTTTCATTTTGTCCACTTCTGTTTTAGTTGTTTTATTATTCTCTCTGAATTCCTTCTCCAAATCTTCTACTTTTGCAGGGTCCCTCTCTTTGTCAACTCTTCCTCTGTGCCACACCTTTCTTCTATTCTACTGCATGTTGAACTTCCGATTTCCAAAACCATGACCCACTATTTTCCTCCTGTTGTTTGTCTGAGGTACCCTTTTACCATCTCAGCCAATTTTGGGTTTGTCTCTGCCCATTTCAGCTTCTCTGTATCTTCATTATAGATGTAGTCAATCACCTGTAGGTATTCCTGTCCTTCTTCTTTGAGTCTCCACCACTTTGTTCTCAGTGTTCTCCTTCTTCTTTTCTATCACTTCCTACATACTGTAAGATCAGCTATGAGGAATCTACATTGAGATGCTTTAGATTCCCCGGGCACAACCTTACAGTTCCCAACTCTTCCAAGGTGGTCTCTCTTTATGGCTATATCGTCCGTCATAGAGGTACTTCTCCTACTCTCGAATGTTATCAAGTGCACTTCCTTCTCCTGAAAGGAAGTATTCACAAGTGCCAAGTCATATGCTTTGACGATTTCCAAAATATCCTCTCCTTCATTGTTCCTCCTCCCAATGGTCCAGCCTCCATGCCATCTCTCCACTCCAGATCTGTCCCTTCCTACATGTCCACTCAGGTCTCCAGCAGCAATCACCTCTTTGCTACTCGGGATCCTGCTCATCGCACTGTCCATTTGATTCCATTACAAATCCTTCTCCTCCTGGCTGCACCTCTGTTGTTGTGCATAAGCTGATAAGATGGTGCTGCTTATTCCTGGTATAACCAATTTCATTGCGGTGATCCTGTCTGACTTCCTCTCCACCGAGATCACTTTATCCTGCCAGTATTCACTGAGGCAACCTCCATCTCTATTTCTTGGTTGTTTTCCTCCACTATAGTACAGCCTACACCCATCTCCCAGGTTTCTGGCTTTATCTCCAGATTTTCCACCTATTCATCTTGTTTCCTGTAAGCAGAGAATTTCAACTCTCCTAGCTACCATGATTGCTGCTATTTCTCTTCCTTTTCCAGTTAGTGTCCCAATGTTCAGTGTGGCTATCCTGAGTTTACAGTTCCGTCCCTCTCATCTTCTTCTCACAGCGTCAGGGCGACTATTTTTCTGCTGTGCATTGCTTACAAGAGGGTATACCCTAGCATTCATCGATTTGTCATGATTCCCTTGCATTGTGTTTGATGGCAAGGTTTTTACAGACTGGATGCTCTTCCTGATACCCAACCCTCTGTCTTTATCCAGGCTTGGGACCGGCTAGAGAATCCACTGGCTTGCAAATCCTCCAGGCGATATTTTGCAAATACAGTAAATACTTCCTTTGAGTAAACGATCCTTCAGCTCTTGCAAAAGTAGTGTGAAACTTTCAACTCTTCAAAGATCACTTGCTTCATTTTGAAGACGCAGTAACCTACTTTTACCTAAATTTTCTCAAGTTCCAAAAGTTAGCAGGGTGTTACATCACAACACTCCCCGGTAGCTACATCTCTGCTTACAAATGTATAGCAAAATATTTTGTCTTCAAAAGAAAAACGTCCTCCACAATAGCCTTTACATTGAAAAAATTTACAAACTATAGGGAGGCTACGCCCCCTTTGAGTCAGTGCTAGGAGTGCTGGCCCACAGGCCCCCTTTCTTCTACACCACTGCTTGTATCCCTGAAAGCGCACATGTGTCTCATTTTCATTTGTAAAAGGGAGGAATAAACAGTTGGGCCCAACGCCATTAAATGTTACATGAACCTAAAAAGAACCTAAGAAGTGAGGGGACCAAGCTATAAAAGGGGTACATGACTACACTTACAAATCATACTACATACACTCTATGCATGGCTCACACCTGCGGAGTAGTAGTGGACACCTAATAATTTTTGGGGGAAATAATCTTCATGAAATCCAAGATAAAAGTCATTTGTAATATTTGCCGGACCATCTAACCTACTGTACATGCTTGGAAATTGAAACGAGGCAAAGTAGGTGGGAGGCAATAGCCATAAAAATACATAAATAGATTTGGAGGAAACTGGGGGATTTGGAGGCTTGCCCCACAAAAACAGTTGGAGGTCATACCCTCTAGAACGTCAAAACCAGTCCTGCATAATAGGATATGAATTGCTTCTTTATTGACTTTTGTACTAAGAAAGAAAAACCAAGCCCTAACACATTTTCATCAAATTTTGACGACGTAGAACAGAAAGCACAAAGCAAAGGCTGCTCCGATCTTGTCTGTACGCCAAAGCTATGCCTGTACAGCAGTGGAAATACTGGTGCTGCCTCTTTGCTGCAAAAACAACTGTACGCCACAGCTAGAGAAAAGTGAATTACAGCCCAGTATGCTAGTTTGTACATAGTTGATCATTGCTTCCAGTGAACCCTAATTAAATTGACACAATTTGCTCAACTTAGGTTAAGAACTTGGGCACAAAATTTGTGCTAAAAATTGTCTGTAAGGGGCGCTATTGTGTCTAGAAGGGGCACTTTTAGGCTGGAAAGAGGCACACTTGCGCGGTTTGTTAAATATTGGGGGTTCATGGCATCTCAGGCCCCCCAGTCCCTAGATCCCTGCTCTACAACAATCTGGAAGATGAATTGCCCTGACCATTCCTTGAAAAATATCCCTTTTTCCCAAACATATTTCACTGTAATTGTCATCAGATAGAAGAAAAGTTATAAGAACTGAATACCTCAATGCCACCACCAGGGATGGATATAAGAGAAGAGTATTGAAGGGGGTGTAGGTAGTTGAAATTTTGAAATACTTAGCAGAGGTGGCCAACAGCATTTCACGCAACAGTAAAAAGACTGGAAGTATCACAGGTAAAAACTAGTTTCCCTCTAAATCTGTGGAAAACTTTTTCCCATTTTTTAGGGGGAGGCAAAAACCTTCTGAAAGCTAAGGTACATTTCAAGTAAAACTTACACTGGAAACCTCGAACAACGTCGATTATACTGTATCTGAATTGCTCGTTTCATACTTTACCTAGAAATCCTACGAATTCCGAGAAATATGATGAATTACGTTATATCACAACAAGACTTTAATGAGAATATTGTGTACCCACTTCTAATACTCAACATTGCTTACGAAAACAGACCTCGTAGAAAGGTGTACTTACCAAATCTGGCTAACTAGTCTTTCAAAATTAACAGATTTGAGAAGTTTAACAATGATGTTATCTGTCCACCAGCCAACATCAGCAACCAACTTCACTATATCAACACTAGCCTACGAGTACCAAAAGAAATCACATAATATTGTTCTATAGACAAGTGCTTGGATCCGCAAGAAATAACTTTATTCAATCAAAGATGGAAAACGTAATCTAATGTTGACATATCGCACAAAGTGCAGATGGTGATAAATAGTGTTATCTTTGTGATTTTGGATATTTGGCATCGCTTCCCAAAAGTAATGATCAACACTAAATTGCTTTATTTAACTGTAAATGCCAAAAATACTTCATGCTGGCATGTACGTACCTGCATTCAAACGTGGTGAAAGCAAATTAGAATAATTCGGAATGACACCTAGTCACTAAAAATAAACTAGAACGACAGCTAATCGCAAAATTAAGCAGAATGACACGTATTTGCAAAATAACGTTATTTCGAAGTATAAGAAATTATTCTTCTAGGTGATATAAATTGCGATTTAACAACCGGAAAGAAGAATGTGCAGCACATGGAAGGCAATTCAACACACATCTGCCGCATCTATAAGCTACTGAATTTTCAGCAGCCTATTGAAGAATCACCAGGGGTCACCCTTTATACTGCTACTATAATTGGTCATATTGCGACAACCTGCTGCTGAGATATTGCAAAGTCAGGGGTATATAAAAATGGCCTTAAGCGATCATTACCTTGGATATCATAGAAATAATGTGGCTAGAATGCCGACTCTGTCACATGATTTGAGACATCAATAGGAAGTCATAATCGCCGATAATGACTGGCAACAAGCTGTGGGAAGTACAAAGCGGAACTAGAATTGCATAGACAACATTTATTGCAAGTTTGACATTGGGTGCTCTAATTTATACTTAACTAAAGAATATGAAGGGTGGTGTCACCCATTACATTTTGGCTTGAGCACAGGTGGATCTTAAAGCAGAATCCGGCTTTAGGAGAGAAAAAACTGAATTTGCATCATACATTATTCAGTATACTTCTGGCCTAAGTCTTCTCATAATATTGTTTTCAAGTGCAGATCAAACAGATTCTGAATTTCTTTTCATGCAGATATTTTATCATGCAAGGTGTTCGATAGCACATATCCACTTTATAGCAGAGATCTGTTTGTAAAAGTGTTTGCATGCAATACATGGTGGAAAGTGCAGCCCCAATAAAAACGAGGGAATGTGCGGTAATAGGATCCTTTCGAGAGACTATTGAATCCCCAGTACCCAGAAAGCTGAAATAGATTACTGAAATAGAGAGCATGTTGAATTCTGTTCTGGAATGACTTACTAACAGTGCAGAGCCCTTATAACTAAAACGCCAGCAAATTCTTGGGGGTAATGCCCCATAATAGTGTTAAACACATGTTGCTCAGCAACCTTTTGGCAACATTAGGCTTTTCTGTCAACTTTCAGCTTGTTGAGCAACCTTCAGTGCATCCGGTAACTTTTAAGTTGTTGTGTCTCGATAGTCACATTCATGCCTCTGCTACGAGTGAAACAATAAAAAAGTGTAGAGTATAGCATAATTTGAAACTACATTTGTCCAATCTTTTATTGTTCCTGTTAGGTAGCACGTGTTTCTATGACAAGGGTAGAATTAAGCAACATTTAAGAAACTGTTAAGAAACACAGGCAGGCTGAGCTTCAAATGTTAACTGGAAAAATGCACTTTTAAGGCAGATTTTGACAAAATTGCTCATTTTGGTCCAAAATTTATCGAGTAGTTTATCATTCTGTGAATATGGGCATGGTCGAAACTTAAATTGGCAACTTTCTTGAAAACGAGCAACATTTCAGAACATTTCGCGCAATCTGTGGACAGGGCTATACACAGTTACCTCTGTTTGACTTCCCATCTTAGTTGCATGATCGCTGTTTTTATTATATTAGTGGTTGTTCGGGGGGCAAGGGGGCAAAGTTCTCTACAGGTGCCATTGACTAAAGTCTAAATGCACAATTTTTAAAATAAAAGAACTTATGTGGCCAGTCTCAATTGCCTTGCGAACTTTTTTCTTAGAAACACTCATACGCAGGAAATACTCGACTACCTCTAAAGTATTCGGAAATTCATCACCGCTGTCTCCCAGATTTTTCTTAAAAAACCGCCACTGGTTTACTATTCCATTTTATTTGCATGATCATTGTGTCTACTGTGCTTACTTTCTGCTTTTGTTTACTCTTGAGTATCTAACAATTGTCACCAGTGATTGTTATTTTTCGAATTTTTAACCCAAAATTATTACTTTCAAGGATTTCGGTGCGAGGAATTGGACTTCTGAGGTATACTAGCTTAAGTCCATAATATTTACTACTTTCTTCTTCAGAGTCCTCCTTAGTATTTAAAAGACAGTGTGAAAGTAGCTAATCGAAATATACATGACTTTTGATTTTGAAACCCCCAACCCTTTTGACTATTAATTTTCAAGAAATATTCGAACCCCCTCCCCATCTCGATTATTTGTTACTCTAAAGTTGTTACGCAAAGAATATGGTAATGAAAAGCTTAAAATTCTAATGGTGATTGAGGCCATGGCTACTTAGTCTTCAAAAAAAACAATCTTCCTCAATATTAATTGCTTTTAGAACAACTTTTCACCTTGTGTACTATAATATTGTAGCACCAAGGTAGAAACCCAGCAAAAGAACACAGCCTAAAGCAATTTATCGCTGTAAATGGCGCGCCTTTCACCAATCTATTGCCATTCTTCCAATCCCTTGATGCAGAAAATCGACTGCAGTTGGTATAAAAATCAATAGCTGATAAATATTTTGGAGAAAATTTCCTCAACAAATGCGGTTATCAGTAGCAACAATAGTCTTTTTGCCAGTCGATTGCAGCCAAATTGCTTCCGCATGCATGTGTCAATCCAAGGAGCTTAGAACAATAGAGTGATCATTCTAGTCCTAGTATTTCTGTTGTTTACTTCATGGCACATTTAATGGAGAAGTAACTAAGGGTCACAAAGTAATCAAAACAAGGAAAATGAACAAATGTGACGAAGGGCAGTTTCTTACTGATGTTGCTAGTGTTTGCTGGGAAAGTGGGGTTACTCAAAAGAATGACGAAGATATTCTTGTTAAGAACTGGCCTGCTCTCTTCTCTATGATCATTGATAAACATGCTCCTATAACGCAAATGCGCGTATGTAAAAAGTGCTGCCACTGGCTAAATCAGGAGCTAACTGCTCTCATGCGCAATAGCGATAGGATGAAAAAGGAAGAATAGAAAATATGGATGGAGTCATACATGCAACTAAGGTATAAGGTCAATGCCATGAATATTAAGTTAAAACACACTACTTCTCGAATAAGATATCTGCTTGTAAAGAGAACGTAACAGACTCCTGGAAAACAATTAACGAACTCCTAAACAGGCGTTCCAAATCTTGCAACATTGATTTTCTAAATGATTCCAATAAGGGAACTCAGCAGAGAAAACACACGTCTAACTTAGTGAATAGCTACTTCTGCTATATTGGCAAAAATCTTACTACCAAAATTGAGGATGCCTCCAATCCTCTTCCGGCTGGTTACAGTGTTTTCAACAGAAATAATTCCCGATTTACGCTCAAATTTATAAGTATCTTGGACATCAGGGTAGCAACTCCCGAACTTAAATTTTGGAATTGACAACATTTCAAGCTAATTCTTGAAACTGCTCTTGATTTTAATGGAAACGTCCTTAGCCATCGCATTTACTACGTTAATAGAAATAAGTAGATTCCCAGATTTGTCAAAATTAGCAAGGATTACTCCTATTTCAAAGGGAGGTGATAGGTCAGACGAATCAAAATACCGTTCGATATCTATATTGCCAGTCATTTCAAGTCTTCTAACAAGCTTATTTCCGACAAGTTGTACCAGCACATGAATGAAAATAATATTTTTTCATCTAATCAATCTGGCTTTCGGCACCTTCAATCAAATTTAACATGCGTGCTCAAAAGTACTGATACAGTGGTACAGTGGGCTAGACCTAGGTAAACTAGTAGGATTAGTATTCATTGATCTTTAACAGGTTTTTGATGGGAATACAGCAATGTGAGCTAGAATGGTTTCAATCCTTTCTATCTAACGAGGAACAATTTTGCAGATTAAATAGGATTGATTCGGAAATAAATAGTATAAACATCGGTATACCCCAAGAATCATGCCTAGGTGCCCTATCATTCCTCATTTGTATCAATCATCTCCCTCAGGCAGTATTCAATTCCAATGTTTCCATGTGTGCTGATGATACAAACTTGTGCTATCAATCGCTTGACCAGGATATTCTACAACTGAACACATATTTAATCTCTATATGATAGTTGAACTTTTTCTCAGCAACGGGAAAAATTTATATTGTGGTATTGTTGATTATGCAAAGGCAATTGATACGGTATGGAGGCAGGGACTGTGGTTCAAATTAATTAACAATGGTATTAAGGGGAAATGTTTAGCAGAAATAATAATTATGTATAATGGTATAAAATCATTGATTGAAAAAGATGGAAATCTTAGTGATACTTTCCCGTGCAATATTGGCGTTAGACAGGGAGAAAATTTATCACCATTGTATGTCAAAACCCTGGCAATGGAGATGCATCTTTGCGATTACTAACATTACTTTATGCTGATGATACTGTTATATTTGCATCTTCTGCACGCGGTTTACAAATATCGTTAAATAATTTGAGTACATATAGTAAGCTGTGGAAATTAGAAGTAAACGCAGAAAAAACCAAAATAATGGTTTTCAGTAGAAATGGCAGATACAGTAAGAATATGAGGTTTGTGTATGAAGAAGAAAAATTAGAAATAGCTAAAGAGTTAAAGTACTTGGGTGTAATTTTTAAAATAATGGGAGATTCACTAGTGCTGTTAAACATATCAAAACACAAGGAAATAAAGCGATGAGATACGTGTTGTGGAAAACAATGGATATGCCAATTGATATCAAACTAAATCTTTATGATACACTTGTCAGACCAATTCTGTTGTATGGAGCTGAAAAATGGGGATTTGAAAAATCAGCTATATTGGAAAAGGTAGAATTGCAGTATTTTAAACTTTTACTAAATCTAAGAAAATCAACCCCAAATTATATGATATATGGAGAACTAGGACGTTTGCCAATTTCAATAACAATTAAAACTAGACTAATCAGTTTTTGGGGTGAATTAATAATAGGAAAGAATCTAAATTATCCTACAGGCTTTACAATCAGTATTGCGAAAACCATTAACTAAACAGGTGGATATATGCCATTAAGGGGATATTTGATAAAACCGGCTTAACAATAATATGGAATTTATATTGTTTTCTAATTATAGTAGGTTAGTTGATGTAGTTAAAAGTGTACTTAGTGATCAATTTATACAGCAATGGGAATGTGAAATGAATTTATCACATAAAGGAAAAACATATAAAATGATGAAAGGACCACTTCAAACGGAAAAATATTTTACTAACTTTCCTATCATCTTACAAATGAAATATGCAAGTTTAGAACATCCAATCATAAATTACCAGTCGAAACTGGAAGATAGTCTAATATTGATTATGAAAAGAGAAAATGTGACATGTGCAAAACAAATGAAGTTGGAAATGATTATCGTGTTCTTTGGAAATGCAAAGCCTTATCAAGTATAAGAGAAAAATATATCCCTGAATACTTCTATAAATAGCCATCTTTGACTAAGTTTGAAACATTGATGAACAAATCATCAAATAGACATCTTGATAACAATATTGCAAAGTTCTTACGTGAAATGTGTGGTTACCGGCAAATTAACCTCCAGTAAATAATGCTATTTGCAGATCTGTTGCTGTTGTTTTATTGATTTGATATACTTATTGACTTTTCTTTGTAATTTAAATGGGACTCCCGTTATACCACTGGCTGGTGTGTGGAGCCCCAATTCATTTATAAATTGTTATTAGTTTATATGGTCATACCCTAACTGGGGGTATGAGTAGATTATTATTGATAATGTTGTTGTTGTTTTTGATATCAAAAACCTTAATGAGATTATTAACAACAATCTGGAAAAGCTGCAAACATGGTTAATGGGTATCAAATTGTCCTTTAATTCCATCAAATCTTAGTCATTGCTCATTTCTACAAAACAGAAGCATACGCTATCGAGGAATCTTGATGTTAAATTTGCACTAAAATTAGGGATCAAGAATTAGAAGTCGTTTCTACAACCAAGTATCCTGGTCTGCAAATTGACAATTCTTTAGATTGGACATATCGTGCTAACGCTCTTCTCTCAAAAGAATCTAAAGCAATCGGTTTCTTAAAATATGCTCAATCTATGCTGCCTTTAGAAACTTTAAATAAACTATATGCAGGAATTGTAGAACCTCATTTTCGTAAATAGCCTGTTGATACTGCAGAGGTTAACAAGAGCGTGAAAAAGCAGCAAAATTTTTAGATATAATTAAAAGTTTTTTTTCGTCCGACACTCGCCAGAGTATGAAACGTCGGAAAGAGACCGAAAGGTCAACTGAAATATATATCCAGATGCGGTTACACGTGATAGGATGCATCTAATTGGCCCCAAGAGTGACCAATCAGGACCTATTAATCATTTTTACTTGAAGAGTCCCAGTGACAAAACGAACTCGTTTTGTCTACACAAGACTGGGTTTCGAGGCTTGATGTAAACAGATTCCAAAACACTTAAAACACTTAAACACGATCTTGCTTGCCCTTTGATCCGAAAATTATCGTGTATATATATATATATATATATATATATATATATATATATATATATATATATATATATATATATATATATATATA
>OLMO02000275.1:13708835-13757636 GCA_900291935.2 Cassiopea xamachana
ATATATATATATATATATATATATATATATATATATATATATATATATATATATATATATATATATATATGTTTTGGCACATTCTGGATTTGCAATTAGGTGTTGTCCTATGGCCGACTCACAACTACTTTAAGAACATGTAATGGCTTTATTAATTTGCTTTCAAACTTTGATAAAACATTACCAATCCATGGAACTTTTAGGTACACCGGGCACTTCTCTGTACCAAGTGTTTTTCTGCTGCAAAGTTAGCTGGTTCTTGGTTGATACAAGAAAGTAGAACATCTGCTAGATATCCGACTGCAAATGTTGCCGCTTTTGGTGTAACTGACAAAAACAACTTACAGAAATTGACAAATAGAGCTGCAAGAATTATAACATAGCAGCTTTGATGCTCCAGACATACTTTTAGTGTGCAGGTTGTGCTGGAAAATAATTTAGGACCTCATAGTTCATGAGTCAAAATTGATGGTTTTTAAATCTATACATGGGCTAGCTCCGCAATATATGAATGATTTATTCACAAAAATTTCCCACCTAACTTCTCACAATCTTCGCAATATTACCACTGATATATGGCTGCCCCAAAAGAGATATTCCATTGCCCAGATATCCTTTTCCTATATGGGTGCCAAAACGTGGAAAAGCTTACCTACCAAATGCAAGCAAGCGATAACAACACGCGATCTTAAATCATACTCTATTGATTCTTTATATTTTAATATGGTCTATTAGTTATATACGTTTATTGTTGGTAATATTATATTCCTTTATATTACCTTACCTATTCTGTACGTACTTAAGTGGATGGCAACCCTCCTTAAATATATGAAATGAAAACCAATGAAAATGAAATAAACGACACGTAGTCGCAATAAGAAACAGAAGGCCAACTAAACGCAAAATGAAATAGAACGACACCTGGTCATGTATCACCTAAAGCGACAGCTATTCGCAAAATGAATTAGAATGACACTTGGTCAAAAATGACTTAGAACGACACCTAATTGTAAAAAGAACCAGAGTGACACCTACTCGTAAAATGATCATATAATGAATTAAAATAACGTCTAGTCACAAAATGATTCAGACCGACACTTAGACGAAAAATGAATTAGAATGACACCTACTCACAAAATGAATTACAATGATAGTTGTTAGCTCGCAAATATGTTGATTTAACCTATTGAGCAAGTTCTACTTAAGCAATCAAAGCAAAATTTTAATGCAAATCAAAACAGATTCAATGAAAATGAACACCTCGCAAATAATTATAAAACGCCAAAAGCTAGAACTTAATTTTAAAATGCAAAAATACTTACAAAATAAGTGGCAATTAGTATCAAACAGAAAGCTGATTACCTTTAGAGATGCAGTAACGACAAATGTAGACAAGTAAGATAAAAGTGTAGAAAGGTAACGAAGATTAGGAATCTACAAAAAAAATAAACATATATTCGGCTTTTGCTCAAAAAAAGCACACTTTGAAACAGGCTAACTTAAATGGATAAAGCATGAAATACACTGCGAATGGCATTCAAAAACAAAGCAAGGCAAGGCCAAAGCACAGGGAATGAGAATGTCTGGACATGATTGTGTACTCGAAGTAGTGCAACTAAAAGTAGTAGTAGCCATGGCAAAAGTATAAGCAAGCTTCCAAAGAGCTAATAAAAGTCTTATCAAATATTCTTCTTAGATAATGAATTTAGAGAAATAATGTAAATAAAATCAATTTTCAAGGATGGAGGCGGGGTGGCCTTCAAACATTTAGGTTGGTATTAAAACGGAGCTCAGTTGCTATGTTCTGTACCTACAAGGCTGCAAATGCATTCACAAAGACAATTAAATTTTGCTGATAATGGACACTTTTTTCAAGTAAACAGCACCAAAAGGCAGGAAAAATAATATTGTAAACCCTAATGATAATCGTACCTCCTCACTATGTGACAAGAATTTGCTGATCTCTACTGATAAAGACTTCAATAAAATAGCGTGAATTCCTGATATCAAACTCCACTCAATCTTCCTAGTACTTTCTTGTGCTCTATCTTCGAAATAAACTCTACGAGTTGCACCTTGAATTGTCTGCTGATTACCATGCAAACTTGCCTTAACTATTGCTTCTGCTAACAATGTAGCACTTGAAATGACATCAATGTATAGTCCTCTTTTGGCGATTGCGTATCTTTGCAGCAGTGAAATAACGAAAGGATGAACGTCTCTAAAAAGCGATGAAATAATGTCATACTAATGTAGAACTCGCGTAATTCGGATCTAATGGGACCGCCTGACTTCGAGGAAATCTGGATTACGTTAAAATTTTTTCAGTGACCACGCTAAATGTATGCTGTTGTTTGGAGATCACTCCCTGCAAGTTTTGGATGCAGGTACAGTTTCATACTTTAATTCACTCCTGAATACTGCTATTCAGAGCAGTCCCGGAGAAAATAAGCCACAGAATATAAAACAAAGCTACCTTTCTTTATTCTTGCATTTATCTACAAAAATAGCAATATTTTTAAGACTTAGAGAAAAATCAGTAATTGTCTGACTTGTACTCAAAGGCAATCTTGTCATAATCTTTTCTCGTGACGGGTGATATCTCTTCATTAAACTGCTCACCAGCCTTTGCCAGTGCAAATCTATTAAGACGGTCAAGTACATTACTTCACTTCAATTAGGAATTGGCTTTTCGGATGAAAGTTCACTATCTGATCCCTCATCTGTTTCTCCTGTGTCCTGCTGTGATTCATCTTTTTTCCTCAATAACAACTGAACTATTTCGCAGTCTTTCAAATTTTTCGTACTGTGTGGTTCATAATCCCTGTCCAGATTCATCAAGTCATCTAGTGGTGCCAGCTGGTTACGATAGATATTCTCCAAATGCTCCCATATACTACGGAATTCAGTACCCTTGCTGTTGTCTACATTTGAGGAAACTCTAGGAACTGAGATTTCCCCCTGATCAGTATCGTCATAGCACTGTCTGGTGCAATGGGACCAGCAGAACGAAAGCAGTTGTCAATTGTTGCCTGTACCACGCATTTTTTAACATTAAAATCGCGTCTAGAATGTTCCATACGAATAGGACTTTACCCACAGTAACGACTAGCGGACGCGATGCCGGGATCTTTCAGTAGAAATATTTTAAGTTTTTTATCCATCCATCAGCTATGCTATGCTGGTCGTATTGGGTGGTAAAGATATCAGCTCTATATTCTCCAAATCTATTGACGGATGGGCAGTGCAGTTGTCGAGTACATTGCAATTTTTCTATGTTTAAGATTCATTTGTCTGTCTAGTTTTGTTACCCATTCAGTGAACAGTTCCCTTGTCATCCACGTTCTCTCAATTGCCCTGTAAGTAATGGGAATATGAAGCACATTTCTGAAAGCCAGAGGCTTTTGGCTCTTGCCCACCACTAACAGCAGCAATTTTTCACTTCCAGTCATGTTTGCCGCAACTAATACAGAAATTCCAGTCATGCTTTTTACCAACATGCTGCACTGTACCAATAAATCCTAGGCTTTTCTCTGGTAAAAGTTGTCGGAGCAGTTTCATCAACATTAAATATGGTCTCTGGTTCATACAACTTTAGGATCTTTTCCTTGCTTCCGTTCCTTCACAACTTCAGTATGCAATCCCCCTGCTTAGCCTGATTTCAACATTTTCCCCACTCCGTAGCATTTCTAATGTCGGTGGATCCATCCCGAGGTTATTTCCAAACCTTCATAATCGAATTCCCTACAGAAATAGTTAGCTTTTGCTACAAGCATATCCCCATAAATTCTGACATCAGGATCAGTACAATACTGACGGATCAAAATAATAAGAGCGGCATCGATGTCTGGAAACATACATTTTTACTCGCTTTACTGCACTCTTTCTTGCATCTGGCCAATTTTCCATGGCAATAATAATTTTTTCTTCGTTTCTGCCTTCATCATGTAACTGAAAGTATTATCTTTGCAAACCAGATGGTCATTAAAGTTGATGAGTTTTGAAGGTGAAGAATACAAAATAATCTTAGTTTTTATTGCTTTCAAACAATACCATGGTCTTCCTAAAATGGAGCTACATTCATAAAACCTATAGACATCGAGAAAAATTTTACAGGGATATAATTTCTACTACACTTACACAGTGGTTGATATAGCAACACCATGCATGATACATATTCGCCATATATGAATTGACTCTATTGCTAGCTGAATTTCTTCTTGATTCGGGTCATTTTCAATGTTAATTAATGAAGCATAACGAAGAATTCTTGTCCAAAGGCCATAATCTCTCCACTAAAAAACACCAAAGTAAGGCATCCTTTAATTCTAAAGCAAGCCTAAAGACCTTTCTACTTCCATTTACAAATTAGCCCACCAGCCAACCCACCAACCAACCCACCGACCAACCAACGCAGCAGCCAACCAGCCAGCTACCCAACCAACCCACCAACCAACCAACCAACCAACCAACCCACCAACCAACCAACCCACCAGCCAACCTACAAACCAACCAATCCATCCTTGCGTCTATCGGTCTATCCATCAGTTTGTCTTTTTGTCTATTATATCTTTTATAAATCCATAAATCCATAGTTAATTAATCAATAAAAATTGATAACACTGCGTTGAAAATGAATGAAAACTAAACTAAGCATAAACATCACCATTAAAATCTCCTTAAAATTGCAAAATAATCTATCATCACGACATAGATCAATAAGCAGAGACCAAAACAGCTCCACTATTTTCTATGGTCTTCAGGGGACACTAGAACGGATTTTACATTACTGTATGAAAGGCTCTTGTCCTGCATTGAAACAAAGCACCCATTATCATGTTCCAAATGAAACTAAACCTACCAGTTTTGAAGATAAATTTTTTCCAGCAATGCAAAGAAATCTTATGAATCGCAGCGCTCTATAACAAGGAAAGTCATCTGCCCTGCTGCTATCTAATGACCATGCGACTGGCAGGAATGCTTCTACTACAGTGCTCACCATTCGTGGACATTCAACAATATTATAGGCCAATTCTGTGGAATGCAATGCCACTCGGCTTAAAATATTCATACAGTAATTTATAGTCACATCGTTGGGCTCACACACTTCCAGAATGTACCTCAGTCTTGGCAATAACTGCATTTGAATGAAGCCCTGATAGGAAAAAAGCATGCATGACTGTTATTACAGAATACTCCAATGTCTCACACAAATTTGAAAGAGAATTATGATCGGGAAAAAGTAAGACTGTGATAATGCTACTTATATTGAATAACAAATACAGTGATTTCATGCCTACTTTGAAAACGCTACATCAAATGCAATTTTCAAACACTTCCAACAAAAAGTTCTATATTAATGATACAAATGTAAATGATTGATGTACAGACGCAGTAAAACTTAATAATAAAAACACAAGTTGAAATAGAACGCATGCATTTCTGTGAAGAGTGATTAAGTAGCGCTGTAGAACAATCAAACCTTGACAAGATCAATAGACACCATCTCTTGATCTAATAATTTCCCTTTCCTTTCCGATTTCAATCTCTTTATGGTCATTTCAGAATTTGGCGGCTTTAAGCAGAAAACTTTAACTCCATCATATAGATACATTAATTCATCAAGGGCTTCCTTTCGAAAATGAAAAATCAATGAATATACCAAGTAATACAATATTACGAAAGAAATATGGTTATAAAAAGACATGACCAATTCTGAATTTCAGCCAAGCAATGCAGTGAGATGGAAAAGAGAGCCCTGTTAACATGGGTACGCAACATGCTGGTCATAAAAATGTTACGGAATCGGGTTGTCTATATTGTGTGTGTGTTGGGTGTTACACATCCAACAGAGTACACACAGTTTGAAAATGTATTTATGAAAAATATTGAGGAAAATGCCCCGGAAAAAAACAAAGATTATCAGGGCCAATCATAAGCCCCATGTAAACAAAGAGCTACGAAAAGCTATAATGAAAAGAAGCAGGCTAAAAAATATTGCCAACAAAACTAAGAAAGATGAAGATATCAAAAGATACCGAGCACAGAGAAACCTAGTTGTAAATTTAAACACCAAAACAAAACGTACATACTACAAATCCATTCAAGCTAAATCGATTGAAAATGACAAACAATTTTGGACAACGGTGAAACCCCTTTTCTCAAACACCAACCCAATGAGTGAAAAAATAACGCTAATCGAAAATGGTAAGATCCTATCAAATGACGAGGAAGTTGCAGAATGTTTTAACGAGTATTTTATTAATATAACTGATGGGATGGGTATTGATCCATCTCTAAAAGGAGTATATGAAAATTTGACTCTAGACGAAATGGTAGTGAGAGCAGTAAAGAAATACGAACACCATCCAAGTATCAAACGAATAAAGTCAATACATCAAGGTACTAACAAATTTCAATTCTCTCACGTAAACCCAAATGAGGTCATGCGACAGATCGAGGCATTAGATAAGAAACAATCGAACAGTGGGAAAATTCCAACAAGCGTATGAAAGGCAACAAAAGAGGCTGTTTCCCCCTTTCTAACGGACTGCATCAACTCTGCAATATACAACTGTAGGTTCCCAGATGAATTAAAAGAAGCAAATGTCACCCCTAAATTTAAAAGCAAAGATGCTACTGCTAAATCCAATTTGAGGCCAATCAGTATACTACCATCCGTCTCGAAAATCTACGAGAGAGCCCTAAAGAATCAAATAACACCATTCTTCCAAGGTCAGCTCTCAGTGATCCTGTCTGGCTTCCGAGAGTCCTATAGTACACAACATGCACTGATTAGGGTACTAGAATTATGGAGACGATGCTTAGACTAATCAGGAATTGTATGAACTATACTAATGGACCTATCAAAAGCCGATGAATGCCTGCCGCATGACCTCCTAATAGCGAAATTAGAGGCATAAGGATTTAATAATGACAGCCTTCAACTCATAATTAGTTTCTTGCAAAGCCGATACCAGAGGGTAAAAATAGGTTCATATAAGAGCAGACGACAAAAAATAAAGATAGGTGTCCCCCAGGGCTCTGTCCTGAGTCCATTATTTTTTAACATCTTTATAAATGACTTATTCCTCATGAGCCTAAGCTCTGAGATATGCAATTTTGCTGACGATAATACCATATTTGCATGTGGTAATACGATACAAGAAATTGTAATCAAATTGGAAAATGACCTAGGTCTTCCATTAGACTGGCTTGCAAAAATGGAATGGTAGCAAATCCTGAAAAATTCCAGATCATGTTCCTTGGTCTAAGTGATCAAAGGTGCCTACGCCTTAACATAGGAGGATAAAAATTACCTGCTACACACACAGTGAAACTCCTAGGGATACAGATTGATAACAAGCTCAAGTTAAACACAGACATACACGAACTTTGTGTAAAAGTTAATCAGAAAGTCAGCGCCTTTGCTAGGTTGAATTCATATCTCTCCCCGGATCAAGCAAAAAAAATCTGTAACACCATAATACTATCGAATTTTAACTATTGCTCTCTGGTGTGGCTTTTTTGTAGTGATGCTGCAAACGTTGAAATAAACAGACCACACAAACGTTGTCTGCGGGTACTCTACCAGGACTATGATTCCTCTTTCCAACTATTATTAAGCAGCAATAAATGTTATGGCTCAGAGTCACTTTCTTTCAGGGGAAGTCTCCTCTGGAACACACTCAGTGATAAAATCAAACAAATTCCAACCCTTGCAGCATTCAAAAATCAAATAAAATCGTGGACTGGTGATAAGTGCACCTGCAGACTATGCACATAATTATTTCCTATATATAAACTTAATAAAATATATATATTAATTTGTTAAGTATTTTAGTTTCAGTTTTAGTTGGAATCAATTAGTACGTATTACTATGTAAATCCAACTGTAAATAATCTTTTATGACATTATGTGTGTGTATATATATATATATATATATATATATATATATATATATATATATATATATATATATATATTCGAAAATTTTTCAAACCAATTAGATCTGAGATCCCACGCAAAAAGACGACAATAATTTTTAGTTTGCAATACATGTTTTGCAAGATATCTGAAACATGTTTTGCAAACTAAAGATTATTGTCGTCTTTTTGCGTGGGATCTCTGATCTTGATCATTCATCTGTTCCCTAAGGCCTTATATGCTTGACAACCACGACCTAAGAACAGCAAATTTTCTACCTTGCATGTTCACGTTCAAAAGTTCTTCAATTGGACTAACCTTCAGAATCAGTTTACTCGATCTTTTATAAAAGATTAATATATCTTGTTTCTAACAGAGTGTGAGTGTGCAAATTTTTTTGTATAAATATGCATCGTACAATTGTACGAGTGAAGAACTGCTTGTGTTTGTTATAAAGTAGGTGTGACATTAAACCCTACAACTCCTTAGTGTTGTCGATAATCTGTGGCATCTCCGTCATGTTCTGTTCATCAGGAGTTGCGTTTCGTTTGTGCAGCATCCTGCAGATATGATGATCAGTGGCGGCTGACAGTGCTATTAACGCTAATACTTTATTAGCAGTTTTTTTCCAAAGGAATTATAGAAAATAACGCCCAAAATTGCTCTCAAGCACTTTGAGAGGGACTTTGCTTGTTCATTATGACGTGAGACCAGCTTGGCAATTTTGGGTTGCTGCAATATCACACACAATCATTTCCGTGATATATTGCAATTCTGTCATCAAAGTTTAATCCTATAAATTGAGCTGACTGCATTCCTTTTCTATCGAAACTCTAGCTCTCTTCATTTCATGGCCACGCTAATACTCGGCCAGTTTTAATAGTGAATGTAGAGAAACAAATGAAGTTGCGTCATGTTTGCCTTTGTTTGCCACGCATTCCCTGTTGTGAAATATGCAAATGACAACGCCGTGCTATCAATTCTTGAAAGTTAGTAGCACGGGATCAGAACTACCGTTCTAACATACCGCACGAACGAACCAACGAACTGACGCATATCGCAGAGATGAATCAAGTCGCACATGATGGAATCAAATGCGTTGTTTCAAAAATATTCTCGCTTTTATCGGAACAAGGAAAATTAAGTTATGAACAGCGCCTTCGCCTATATATATATATATATATATATATATATATATATATATATATATATATATATATATATATATATATATATATGAACTACTTCATAGCCGCATTCGTGTAGCTTATAAAATAGGTACCTTAACAACGTGAAATCGCTGAAACCTCAATCACAATGACAAAACCTACCACCGCACAGAAAATATGCACTCTACCTAGCTTACATCGAGCCTAGAACCTTCTAAGCCCCCTTTCCTAGGCCGCAGTAGTATTGTCAAATGTCAAACACTCTGCGACGATATAAAATTTGGGGACCACTGACCAAAATCACCTATTCTGCGACTTTTTGCAATTCATTATAAGAATTTCGCCATGAAAAGGCAACAATCTATCAGATTGTATTATCCACATCATTAAGACTAACACTACGCCAAAATTATTTCCTGCCTTCTCCCTGATTTATATGTTTGTTGACAGTTTTCCTCTTTTTTTGAGGTTTTCACTGATTTGCATAAAAACTTGACACCTTTCCAGGCTCTGTGACAACCATGTAATAATCAAAGTCCTTACTGGCTTTGGCTGAAACTCGAGCACTTTTTCAATGACTTTTCTTTGCTTGATGTCACAAACATATGGCAGTGTTGCAGTTCATGAACTAAAGATTTTCTTACTGCATTTCATAAAATGGTGGCACTCAGCCTAATGCCCCCTGGTTTTTAAAGTCCAAAAGGCTCTCAAAAATGTTGTAAAGAAACTTACATTATCTTTTCGGTTCCACATCATAGCATGAATAGCATAAATTGATGCATAATATAAAGCACTGGTACTGTCATCCAATGTCCACCGCAAAAGAAATGGCAAACCAGCATCAATCAGTACTTCTAGCAAGGAACCTTGGATTCTATCTTGATAAAGCCCTTCTTGATTCTGAAAGACAGGACATTTGCTACTCGATTAGTCTTCTTTAGTATTGCAGATAATTAGTGAATATCATTACACGTCGGACATTAGGACAACATTACAAAACAGGAGACCTTTGAGTTCACATTTTGACAAGTAGATGGAATATATTGAAGCTATGGCAGGAAATGGAAAATATATTACCCAGATGAATAGACATAACATACTGTGTGGAAAACAAATGATACTAGGAAAAATGAATGGAATAAAGGAAGTCGGTACAGAATTGTTTAAGTGGAACACATTAACAAAATATATAAGATAGATTAAGTCCCTACCTAGTTTTGAAATATAGATAATAGAAGTTAAAAAAACCAAATAACAAATGGATCTGATACAAAAATGGAATTGAAAGGTAGGCACACGCATTCCTCACAGCTACTTTTGAAGGCTACCATCCAGCAGCTGAGGAAAAATTGCATGGCAGGGTAATATTATCTTCGAAAAAAGAGAATACCATGAAAGCTAATGGAGAAAAAAAGGACTACCTGGGTGAGAAACAGAGCGCCAATGAAATTCAAGACAAAAGAACAGAATATCATCACTGGCAAAGAAAGGATAACATCAATGAGCAAAATAATATAACAAACAAGCAGGAACTCATAGGCAAGGATAAGTATAATTTTAAAAGCAGGTTTTTCAATTCAAAATAGGTGGGCAAAAGCTTTAGTGCAGCAAGTTATCTCAGTAATAAACTTTCCAGGGAAGAGCACTGACGTAATGTAGCCAAGTACCAAGAGAGCTTAACAGGGTTTCTATTGCTATTTCTGGAAACAATTTTCTGATTTTTCCTGATATACTTTAACCCTCAATAGAGTACCAAAGAGCTGACTTCATAAAATTCTATTTTTTATTGGAACTTCTATATTTTGACCACATGAACTGAAAGAGCACCACAAAATAGACATCTTAAGAATTTTAGGCGAATAGTATCATAATAGGATAAAATACGACCATTTGACAATAGGGGACTAGCCATACAACCTTCTGTATTTTTGGCTTGGTTCATAACTCTCAGAAATAAACTCAAAATACAGTGATTTGATAGGAAACACGTTTGCATTCAGCTGCCTGCATCTTGTTCATTAATTCCAATATCCAGCTGAATTTTGTAAATCATAGCTTTTTAGTGCTTTTGCAATATGTACAACCAAAATTAAATATTCTAAAAATAGAATTTTCGTTATCTTGCATTTCTATTGGGATATGTGGCCGAGCATAGTTTGCTTTTTCACTGAAACTGAAATGGATTTGCGACTGGGAATAGAGAAAGTCTCCGATATAAAACGAAAAAATAAAACAAATTTAAAACTTCATTCATTTCCCTAAATTTTCCAAAAAGATCTTCCTTCCTTTATCTACTTGAACATACAATTCCTTCATTTTCTCTACATTTCTTGATTTGGTGGCAACTCTGCTGAGGTAAAGGAGCTTACTCCTAAAACATGGAGGGACGAAGAAAGTAGCAAAGAAATGAACACAAAATTTTGAAAACGTAGTAGCAACAAAAAGGTGAAAAATATATGGGCATCAATGGGAACCTGGATGGTGATGAATAGCGCATCAGTATACCGCTGAATACTGAATAAGATAAGACAATTTCAAAAACACAACTTAAATCATAAGATTTGAGGTTATAGAACAAAAAAGGTAGACGAACAGTAGGAAAGGTGTACAATGTTACTTATGAATGATTATAGGGGAGCTATAAAGCTTTATCTACTTTCAATTGCATGAAGGAATGAAGAACTTCCAGCATAGTTTGAAAAGAGGGAGGTAGTGCTAACGAAAAGCAGACAGCAAGACTAGATTGCGGCAAATAAATCGTAAGCTTCTACTGAAGATGAAAAACGCCTAAGAATATTGCAAAATCAAATCATGATATGCAGTTCAGCTAGAGCAATGGCAAGAGCGCAATTAAAAGTTGTTAAGAAAACTTAACAGACCAACCTGAATCACACAGAATGCATTGAATCACGAGCAGGGCATGTTCTAAGATATAAACTAGGGAAGCACTTGCCCACCTAGTTTTTATGCTTGCTCCTCCATTACTTTGTACTGTCTTGACCCCTAGTAAATGGTCTGTTTTGCTTGGTTGATCTTCCACTAAATGGATGAAAGGTCTATTGATTGTTCCTATATCTGCCGTATTTTATTTAGAAAGAGAGCATTTCTACATTCAAAAGCGGTGTTTCTTTAAGATCTAAGGAACATAGTTCTAGACAATATCAAGGAGCCAAGTCCCCCTAACTCCCATCTTTCTTTACTCCCTATTTTAACATTTGTAGCTGATGGCTAGGTATTTGGGACTCCTTTCATCTAAGTTGGCTCCACAGCCCTGAACACATCTGAAGGGGAAAATGAGGTCTCCATACACAATTTTCCCTTAGCTACACTTCCCTAAAAAAGACTATCATCACAAGCAAAGATTATTCTTACACCAAATGAAATTCTTGAACAAGTAAAAAAGAGGAACTGAATCCTCAAAGAGCATAAACTAAAATACTGCACCTGCTGGAGTATTCTGGCAAGAAGCTTCACTGCAAAGACTCTTTGCTGCAAGAAACTACTACGAGCAAATGTAAACAACTCATCCAGCGAATAACCTGGTGTGGTGCACTCTTCTCCATGATGATGAAGTCCTATACATACAGGAATATTGGCATCATTCGCAATTACTTGACCATCAAAGTCAAATCGCACAATCCCGATAGCCTGGTAATAGAAAGCAAATTTTGTACTACATTAGATGCTTGTAAATCCGATTTGAAACCAATCCGAATCTGAATACAAATTTGATTCGATCCGAACACATTCGTTCGGATTTCGGAACAAAAATTTCTATTTCGAATCGTATCGGATTGGAAAAGTTCTTTCAAGTCGGACCGGTTCGGATTGGATGACAATTATCAAATTCAAAATAAAGTAAATTAGTTTTCTATGACACAACTAAACATCAGTAAAAGACAATTTTTTACTCTTATAGCATTTTGCATGATGGGATTCGGATAAGTAACCTTAGAAAAGTCTTCAAGCGTAAACAAGTCACATAACACCATGGGGTAAAGAGATTTTGCCGACCAAAAAAATACCAGAAATTTGCGTTATGGCAATAACTCTCCACCACTTAGAGGGAACATGCTCCTAAACTGGCCACCAATCAAATATAAAGTTATGACAACAATACAACGCTTAACGGACTTTTTATCATATTCAATTTAGATCCCTAAGCTCAGGCATACATAATCGTATCTCTCCTATCATGCTAGATATTTAAGCACAAGAATGAGCATTCTAAAGGAAAATATTACACTTATCAATATACGAGAGCTACAAACAGTACTGAAGGCGTACATTAGTTACAACTTCATAACTTCAGCTGTATTTGCTAGCTTCAAATAAACCACTATTATTTTTGGATCAGGTCGGGTTCCTACGAGAAAATTTCCGATCGGATTGGATTCGGATCAGAAAAGTTCGGATCGGATCATATCGGATTTCAACAAAAAGCTAATTCTCAAATTATAAATACCCAATTCAATCCGATGCATGCCTCTATGCTGCATAAATAGCATTACACACGAGAAACAGATTACAATGGAGTTCCTTAATCTCATGCAGAGAAAAGCATTCAAGGGCATAAAATTAAACTTCATAATGTTGCTACATTTGCATATTTTGTGTTACATTACACATTACGCAATCACATTGTTCTCCTTTTCTCTCACACATGCATAATGCCCCTCTTTAATTTCGTAATCAACAAAACTCTGAGTCATCAAATTAGCAAAACTGTTGCACTTTCACTTTGGTATAAATTTAAGAATTACCTAATGCAATAGAAAATAGAATGAAAAAACATGTCACTGCCTAAAATGAGGTTAACCTTAGGTTGTTCGCTTGAATATTGCATTGGATCTTTCAGCCATTCCAGTTTATCAGCTTCTACAACATCCATCCCTGGTATATCCTTACTAATAGAAAACTCAACGTAAGGATTGAAACCTATACTTTCAGCAGCTTTCTTTTCCTGGTGCATCCCATGGTCCCCAGAAATAGCATCTTCTTCCCTACTACAATCACTTTTATTTTCAAAGCTAGGCCTCTGTAAGGTCTCCTGCATGCTTCTCCTTATTTTTATAAACGCCAGAAGATTTGAATCTACGAAAAACATAAATCATGATTGCCACACAGAGAAGGCAATAATCTGGACAGCAGCTAAGATAAAAACAAACTGGATAAGGAGAGGCAATACAAACCAAAAAGGTAAACTTTTGTCCTGACAGTGAAAGTACTCTTCCTGACCACATATCAGAATTATATAATATTTTTCCAGAGCAACCGGTGTTACAAATGATGCAACTGAGCCAACTTGTGAGCAAATACAAGCTGGCTTGCTTGTTTGGCATATACATGCAATGTGTAGGGTTGTGTATTTGGTAAGAAGAAATTCATTTACATAGATGATGAAAATTCCTGTCTTTTCCCGTCTTTCTTCAAGTTTCAATTACATTTCCTTATATTTCCTTACTCTCCTTAACAAAATGTGTCTTCCAGTTTCAATAAAATATTCCGAAAGTCCTTGAAAATATTTTTTCCTGATTTTTCACGACCACATCAACCCTGTAGGAGCAAAAACCTGGCATTCATGCTATTACCATACAATGTCTGAAAGTATTTCACACGTCACACTTCGTCAATCATGGGCTTAATAAAATCTGTCTATGAAGAGAGATGAAAGGTAGCAGCAATGAAGAAGGAACCATCACCTGCCCAATCGTTATCATTAATTTGCCCACTGCGCAATTTCTTACTACTAACCTATACAGTGTGCTTGAATTTCAAAATTAAGGCATTGTCACATGCACTTACGCAATTTAAAAGAACAGCAAAGCAAATAATCTTGCTCAAAATTCATGAAAAATTGTACCTTTGCAAGAGAACCAAAGCACACATTTAATGTCATGACAAATGCAAAACAGCCTACCAATTGTAGATTCCAGCTTTTCCTTCTCACATAAAATTTCATTATGTGACATCTTGGATAACTTTCCCATATTTTCTTCATGGATTTCCAGATGCATTTGTTCAGATGTTGGCCTGGTAACTAGCCCTCCTCTGGATACTTCAACAGATCCCCTTGGTTTAGAGAAAACCTTACTGCTTTTAGCATCACTGATGAAATCTACCTCGTCTTTTAATCCAAATGCAGATAGTTTTTGCGCTAATACGTGTTGGGCAAACAGACTTATCCTCTTCCCAGAAGACAGCTATAATAAGAATTGAAAATGAAAGATTAAACTATGGGAGACACCAAGCTATTACAAAGGAAAACCCTTGCAATATTTGGTAAAATCAGTCCAGAACTATTGACCCCTAAACCTGTGTTCGTGCTGTGGTGAGAAGAAACAATTAAGGACTTTTTAAGGAGTTTTTAAGGATCAAATAATGATTTTCAAGAAGCAATTTCGTGTTTGCTCATGACAAAAAGTGTACATTTCCTAAATGCATCTGCCGCTGAAAATGCTCTCATCCAAGAATTTAGCAGACATATGGAGTTTCACGGAGTTTTAACTAAAATGCACAGAATTAAGGAGTTTCTAAGTGCCCTTAAAAACGCAAAGTAAATCTAAAGGTAGATTCACACATATTGCGGTATGATGCGGCGCGGCATGAGGCGGTGCGGCAAGATGCGGCAAAAACGCATGGCTGTTGTTCACACATGCAGAGTCTCCCGCTGTAAGCGAAGCTACACAGCTCCGAGTCATCTGGTACCTTCACAGGTGTTTACGGTTCACAATAATGCTGAAGACGGAAAATACTACTTGTTTGCTTTGGATAAGAAATCGGATGGCAATCCTGATGCTAAACAGACATGCCAATGAAGGTTTCACATAGAACATGATAGGCCTATCAACGAAGCTGTGTTACATTCACCTTCACGAAGAATTTCATCGCTGTGCTTGGATTAATCCTTATCACTTGACAAAAATTTTCCAGGCAGTCTCTCGATACTATCATCTTTTATAATCCTGCCCTCTTGTGGCATGCTTGCACGGTAATTTCCTTTAGAAATCGATCGAACTTCCTCCGTTAACTTGTTTGAAATCCAATATGTCTTCCGAATGCAATGTCCCTCTCTATTGTTCTTGTGCGGCATGATGCGGAAAAGTTGAAATTTTTCAACTTTGCCGCATCATTAACAAAATGCGTGGCTGACAACGTTGAAACAAAACGCTTACCATATATGGTTCGCGGCAACTGGGCAGCAAGAAAAAGGCGACAAGTGTGAATCTACCTTAAGGAGTTTTTAAAGAGCCTATGGAGATGGAGTAGCATGAGCCCTGTAAACTATTGATACAACATAACACTATTAACCAACTTTAAAAGCAAATTCAAAGTAATGGATTCACCTAAAGTCTGCTGTCATGCACTTAATATAGCGATGCAATTGTGTTATCGTCACTTGCTGGTAGTAGTACAGTTAGTGCCGTTGTGTTGGGAATAAATGCTACTATCTAAAACACTGTAGTTCTATTTTTACGTAGAGCATGCGCTCTGTAACTGTTAGTCTCAATTGACGTTGCATGCATAAATAGTAGGTACACCTTTAGATGGAGATTTTGCTGATAAACTTGGCTAAATTGAGATAAAGGTTGTAAATTGCAAGTTGTTTTCTGTGTATTGATTCCTGTTGAGTATTTCTTTTGCACTGTAATTAGGGGGCTCAGTTGTTGCTGTTTTCTGTGCAAGTATTTCTATCACACCGTAAATAGGGGAGTTCAGGGGGGCTCAATTTGAATTCAGTAAGTTCTGACATAGCGTACAGTTTGGTATCAATCAAATTAGATTTTTCATAAGAGGCAAGCAAAACTTTTTATCTTACGTTTACTACTGCTGCAATGGTATTCTTTAAATTTGTGAACATAATATGGGTAATCATCGCAAGGCAATATCCTGTGTTTCAAAACAAGAACATCTAACACTCCCAATAAAGGTATAGAAGTTACGCCCATTCTCACTACTCTAGCCTCAGCTCAACTAAGCTCGGAGTAACTATGCTCAGAGGTGTGCCTAGGCCATTTTATTTTTGGCACGTCCTTAAATAATTCTGGCAAAATTTGGCCAACCTTATGTAAAAAGAGGTCAGGGAAGCACTGTGACCTACAGAATGCTAAATCTCCTACATCATGATAAATATGCCTTTCAATACTTAAGGAATTTGGCCCTTCAGCAGTGCTGATTACCAGGGGCCCTCCATAACATAGATTACAAAATACACATTCAATATCTAAAACAAAATAAAGTGAACCTAGAACGGTCCTAAAAACATTAATCAAACATCAACCTTTCTAAAATACTAAAAACGCCCCTAGTAACTGATATGGTTATTAATGATAAAAAATACTGCATCAAGAAAAAGAAGAATCAAGGTTTAAAATGACTATATGCTTTCTATGATGTTTAAAGATAGTCAAGGATGGTGCCAGCTTTCCCTCAACAGAGAGGCCATTCCAATTCTTAGTACCTCTGAAAGACAAACATTTTTTGCTAGTTTTCGAGAATTTCTTAGGTACTCTCAACTTAGTCAGTGTGCGTTCTAAGCACCTTGAGGATAGCTAGGATGCTCTGGTGAATAGATTAGACATATATTGAGGGGCTAATTCATGGAGGGATTTATAAACTAAGATATTAGTCTCACTAGTGATTAGCTGATATATGGTCTTCCAGTCAAGTTCTTTAATAAGCGGGTGTCAAAGCTACTGCCAGTTACAATTCGGTTGCCAGTTTAGTGTGGGGGTTCTGGTGTCACTAAACAATAGTAGATTTCTTCCAGTCCAGGGAATCGTCTATCTGAATACCAAGATATTTAGTTTTTTGAATAAACTCAAGTTCATCTATCTGAATTTTTAACCTTAAAGATTCATTTTTGCTTTTTAGGGCCTTAAGCTTAGTTTTTGTAGAAATAAGCATGGAATGATGGAATGAGCTTCCATGAGATTAAGTGAAAGTTTGTTGCACTTTAACCAGTTACAAACATGCGTAAGATCTTCACTGATGGCTTCATTTAGCAGAGAGATATTGCTATTGCTAAATTGGAGGTAAAGGCACGTATCATCAGCAAACATTGACATCCTTGATTTTGGACAGCCCTTGGTAGATCCTTGATGTAAATAAGAGGTCCAAGAAATGATCCCTGAGATATACCAATCTTCATTTCCTGGGTTGAAGAGTCACAGTAAATCGCTTGCAATTGGAGAGGTAGGATTAAACCAAGCTAAATCCCGACCTTGACTACCATAATATTCCAGCTTTTGGGAAAGGATATCATGGTCGACAGTGTCAAAAGCTTTTTTGAAGTCTATGAATACTACCCCCATTAACTTTCCTAGATCCATCCCACTATACCAGTCATCAGTTCTCTTAACTAAACTCGTTGAAGTAGAATTACAGCACAAAAAACTTGATTGCTCAGAAGAGAAATAGCCATTGTCATTCATGTGTTGGTATAGTTGGTTGGCGATAAGTTTTTCAAAGAGCTTTGGGATGACTGGTAGAACAGAAATTGGGTGATAATTCGACATTTCAGCCTTATCACCTACCTTAATGATTAGTGTAACCCTGGCAAAATTCCACAGGTCTGGAAACTGGCTTGTTTCCATTGACGTGTTAAATAAATCAGACAATGGCTTCAAAAAGGGTATGGCTAGCTTCAAGAAGTAGCAGGAAATGTTGTCCTTCCCAAAGCCCTTAGTAGTTTTGATCTTGGCAATTGCAGCTTTGATCTCTTTTACTGTAATTGAGCCGAATACAAACTTAACACTGCTATTGTTTTCAGTAGTTTTACATCTATTTTAGTAGCTAGCTTCTCTCCAATTGTATAAAAAATTATTCATTGTATTTGAAATTGCCTTTTTTTTACAAAGATATGCTCAGAATAAATGTTGCTAGATTTTGATCTTTTGTTGAATACCTTGTTGATAGTTTTCCAAGACTCTTCCATGTTCCCCTTACATTCAGAGATTTTAGCAAAGAAATGCCGTCTCTTAAGCAGGATATTTAGAGAATGAACCCTATTTTGAGCCTGCCTATATGCATCCAAAAGAATTCCTGACTTACTTTTAAGGGCAGCTGTTTCTAATCTATCCCTAGTTCTCATCAGATGCTTGAGGTCTTTACTAATCTATGGCCAAAATCTCTCAGAAACGCGTATATCGTTTAAAGGTGAACTTTTTCTATTGACAAGTATATCAATATCATCTGTCTGCAGGAAGAATTGACCTCAACATATGCCAGAAAAATTAAACGGAAATTTATTTTCACTAAAATGTTTCATACTCCTAGTTTTTATCTTTTCATGATCTCTTTTTTGTACCATTAATTCTCGAATGAAGTATACCATATAATGATCACTCAGAGAAACCACATGGACTCTCACTTTTATAATGTTTCTAGTACATGGTGTGGAACTATGATGAATGATGATTGCCGTATCAAGGGTGGCTCTTATCAGTTCCTCAACAAGCTGTACCAAATTAAACCACCCAAAGATATTTGCCATATGTCTAGCATTGCTGTCAATTAGCTGATCACTATCTGTCTTTGTAAAATCACAGTTCGTGTCACCAAGGAGGATAATTTCTTTTCCCTCCAAATTGTCAAAAGAACTGACAGGACCAAAAGGTGGTTGATACTATGCAATAGCAAGATAATGTTTGCTCTTGGGGGGATCTATTTCTATACACATAAACTCCTTTGGGGCTTTTCACTCAATTTTTGTTTCATTTAAAGCAAGAAAGTGAATACCTAGGCTATATAGTAGCAGCTCTACCTCATTAAAATGGCCACATAGACCATTCAAGTTAAGAGAAGCAATTGTCAAGCCTTTCCTGAAACCTAGAAGCTGCTGACACAAACCACCACCACCAGCCTCACTGAGCTGGAGAGAATCACCTGCCTCCAAATCAAGGGGTATCAACAGTCGAACAAGTGAGCCTACCATTTTACGCCACTTGTAACTACGACTACGTGAGACTCACATGTAGATCAAATGCGAATGTGCGAATGGGGACTCATCTCCAAGTACAAGAGCTGAGTACACAAACTGGCATTGTATCATGTACTCAGCACTACGCTGCTGTATTAAGGTTCATATTGCTCATTTTATCATTATTATAAGGACTAAAGAGGCCATATTTTAATACTACATGACTGCTTTATGATATATTGTAATATATGCACAGTTGACGAAACTGATTGTTCTTACTCTAGATATCACTGCCGACAATGTAATCATGGCCGAGAACAGCACAGTATAGAGTAGTTCAACTTCAAGAAAAAAACCAGGCATGTTTACTTCATACTTGTGGGAATTTTTGAAGAAGTGAATTTGTACTAAATAAAGATTGCTGCAAATTATAACCAAATCTAACTGTGCTATGCACTGCACTGACTGTGTTATGTGTTATTTGTATGTTGTTAGATTTGACACGAATCTCAGACTTGATCACTAGAAACACAATTTTGTACAAATATGTCAATTTAGATTATGTTTGATGTTGGGATTTGTCCACTTCGTCAAATTGGTGGACTTGATAGTTGAATGATCTTTACAAGCTTGTTGAAATACTTTTATTGTTGAGAGACAGTTCTTGATAGCATTTGATGTTGAATATAGCTGAATCTGGAATTTATTATAGCCTTCTTTGCATTGTTTTGTTTATTTCCTAACTTTTCCTTTCATGATAATCAAAACTTTGACAATGAACCAAAATGGTTCAATGCACATTTAGGCTAAAAATGATGTGGAGCTACAGACACGATCTGTATGTAGAGAGATTACATTTCAAAACCCCTCCAAATTTAAAATTGCAAGGAGAGACAAAAGGCAGTATTGGGACAGTGTTACAGAGATAAGCAATGATGCAGAGCAGCAAACATTTAGTGTTGATCAAAGAGGAGTGAGAGAGAGGTATTTCAAACTGGAAAAAAATTTCAAAATAAAGATGGCATTGGAAGAAAGAGCAAGTGGTATCACAGGAGAGGATTTAACGGAGTTGGGTTTTGGATCAGGCAAAAGAGAACATTCAGGGCTTGAATGGAGCAGCTGAGCTTGAATCTGTGAAAAATGTGGAAAAGACAAAAAAGAGGTTGGGAGAGAAGAGGAAACAGCTGAAAGTGTGAGGAAGAGATCAATGGAGGGACTAGGTGAGACAACATGTAGATAGAGAATGAAGGTAAAAGAAGAAAGGTGGATGGAGAGACAGTGCCATATTTAAAAAAGGGGGAAATGGAGAATGAATTGAGACGTGAAGAGATTGAGCTGAGAAGAAAAGACACAGAGCTTAGGAGCTTTTTCTTCTTCTTCATGTGTCATCTACTCCATGCAGGTTAACAGTCATGGAATTCCACTACTCCTCTCTGTTGTTTGCCAATCGCACACAATCACAATAAATTAGATTAATCCAGTGTTTGATGTTGTCCATCCACTGTACTCTTGGCCTTCCCTTGCCTCTTATACCTACTATCCTCCCTGCCAGAATCACTCTCTGTATGCTGTTCTCTCTTGTAACGTGCCTAAAATATTTACATTTTCTTTCTTTAATTGATGAAAAGTGTTGGTGTTGCTTTAGCTAATTGCAAAACTTAATTGCTTGTTTTGTCCTCCATCCACAGAATTAGCATTCTTCTCGCATCCACATTTCGAAAGCTTGTAGTTTCTTGTTATCATTTTTGTTAACATCCAAGTTTCTGAACCATAACGCAATGTTGACCAGACATAACATACACATAGCCTTTTTCTGGTGTCAATACTTATCTTCCTTCATGTTAAAATTTTATTCATCTTTATGAGGACACTCCTTGCAATTTCAATTCGTCTTTTAACCTCCTTCTCACACCTTCCGTCTTCTATAATGAGGGAAGCTAACTACGTTATCGAATTAGTCTGTTGAATATGAGTTCCTTCTAATGTAATGTTAATTCTAGATGGTGATGTCCTGCTGACTACCATTGTTTTGGTTTTCTTGAGATTCATTTCCAAGCCATATGGCTTTCCAGCTTCACTGCACGCATCTAACAGCATTTTTAAATCGCTTGGGCAGAAACACAAAAGGGCTGTGTTGTCAGCATATCTTAAATTGTTGGTTTGATGCCATTTGTCGTAACTCCGTTCAAATCCTCCACATCCGTAAATATCCCTTCAGGGTATATGTTGAAAAGACTAGGTGATAGCACACAACCTTTTGTACCCCTTTCTTGATTTCAAATTCATTTGGCACCCCTGATTCTGTGCGAACTGTTGCTGTTTGATCCCAATATAAATTAGTAATTACAAGCAAATCTTTTCCATCTAGACCAATTTCCTTAAGACATTCTATCATCTTTGAATGCTTTACCATGTCCAATGCCTAAGAATAATCAATGAAGCAAATATAAATATCCTTTCCCACCTCGATTGCACTTTCGCATACTGTTCTGATGTTGAATACTCCTTTTCTAGTACCTTTCCCTGGTCTGAAGCCATTCTGCAATTTGCAAATCTCTTTGTCTATCCTGTCCTTAATTCTTATTTAAATGATTTTCAATAATAGGTTAGTGGCATGGCTCATTAGAATTATAGTTCTAAAATCTGTGCAATTCTGAGCTTTTGGTTTCTTGGGAATTAGAACAAAAATTGACTTACTCATCTCCATGGGAATATATCCAGAATTGCAAATGATGTTGCATAAATTTAGGATTAAATCAGTATTGTCTTCACTCAAAGCCATAAGAGCTTCAATTGGTATGTCATCCGGTCCTATTACTTTTCCAAATTTCATAAATTTTATTGTACTTTCAACTTCTGCTTCGAATACTTTATGTCCACTAGATTGCATAAATTATGGCATGTCTTCGATCTGATCATTATAAAAGTCTTGATATTCAATTCATCTTTCTGCAACTTTTCCTTCAATACATAAAGCATTGCCATTTTTGTCATTAATACATCCTGTAGATATTTTTTTCTGTTTGTATATCAACTGGTTTACTTTCTTATCCATTTTGTTTAATCTGAAATGCTTTTGCAATTTTTCAATTTCATCACATTTATCATTTAACCATTTTTCTTTTGCTGTTTTGCAATCATTTTCAATCTCTATGTTTAGTTGCTTATGCATTCGCCTACCACAGCTTATGGCCTTTCTTATTTTCCTTAAATGGAGGCTGGCCACTAGCCCTTTGCATCAGAACTGTGCCCATGATGTGCCACACATCTTTCTCGCAGTACATTATCCAGAACTACCTCCCAATGGACTGTACCCACTGTTGACCATGGTTCAGCTCTTCCACCAACAACAGGTACTAGTGTTGCTGCTACCCAACACTAAGACTAGGCTTATGTAAAGGCTGCCACACTCACCTTGTCACATTCTTTTCAAGCTGAATATGCGAGTTTTTAGTCACCTGACCTTGTCACTAGCCAGTTTCTCTCTCCTTCAGGTCAATGTCACTGTTGGTCCAGGACTGCTTATTCAAACTTTTCAAAGCTAACTATCTCTGATGACCGTTCTACTATCTGCCACCACCTGTGGACCCGGTCCTAATCAGTTACAGCTCTGGTCGGGCAGAGCCTAGGAGCAACAAATTGGAATTCAATAGAGACAGATAATGTCAGGAAAAGGAGCTGAGAAATGTAGAACGAAGAGAGGGAAATTAGGGGAAACATTACAATTCAGCATTAACAGCAGATCATGATGCTAACAGAGCAGCAGCAGCAACAACAAGTAATAAATAAATGCAGCAGTGAAGTAGTGTCATTCTCTCAATCATTAGCAAAATCAATCATAAATAGAAGTGTAATATAATATAGTAAATATGAAGGCTTTTACTTGTTATTTATTTAATTCTATTTCTAGAATCAATCTTCAGACTGTTTGCCACTATGTACGAATCAATTGACAAATGATGTCTCAAGTTTCTATATTTACCTTAAAAATTATGCATATTAGTTGCCGGTCAACACCTGCATCTATTCAAAAGTGAGAAACCAGATCTAGAATCTTTCCAAAGATGTACACTGCAAAGTTTTTCCAAATGTAAAATGTTACTTTGCAGTTTACATTTTTTTAAGCCTGGAAAATGAAGGTGCTCTGCTGGCAATAGAATTGATTTCATTTGTCAAAAATTGATTTGGTGATTTGAATATGGGCAAAGAAGTTAATTACTCTAGGGTAGTTAATAGAATGGGGGTTGGAAGAATCACAAAATGCTAACATGTAGGGGGCTGAGAAATTGCCAGAAAATTTATAGAAGAGGCAATAGTTTCTTGCCACCAATTTACATCAAATAATATCGCTTGGTTCAGAGAATGAAAAAATACAAAACAGTGCAATAGTTACAGTGTGCATGCTTTTCTTGATAGTTTTTTCATGCAAGCCAAAGCACTGCCTCAAAAAATTGGCTTGGGTGGGATCTTACTAACAAATTAACAGGCAGAGGGTTGGAATAAGAGTGTCCTGTTGAAAAATTAATTAATGGGGGCATCTTTTAGGAACCAAAGAGTAAAGTAGTCCTTTCTCAATACATAAGGGGTAGCTTTTGCATAATGAGCTTCATAACTTTATTATTTTGACAGATGTGAAAGGACCACTCTTAATCAAAAACAGCTAGTTCTACTGAGCATTAAAGTAAAACTCCAATGTTGGAGGTTCAATGCCAAAGTATTTAGCAGTATTAGAACCATATAGACAAGTAAATGCATTTTGCAACAGAGCACAAACATCATAGGTCTTTCCAACAGGACTTAAGCCAATTTTCAAATCCTTCAGAAAATCTATAAATTTGAAACAGATCAAAATCTCTTTGAACACCCACTCCATAGAAACTCTGATATGGCTCATGGAATGATTGAAAGCCTGCTTCTCTGGTGTTAAGCCTTGCCTTTGCTGGAATGGATATTGAAGGTGTATGCGATGTGGGTATGCCGGGCCCCCATATATATACAAAGAGCCTCACCATCTGGTGCAAATGAATGCTGCTCTAATTCACCCATGAGTCCAGACATAGCCAACATTGCACCATCGTGCCTTCTACTCTCAACAGCTCCCTACAAATTTTGCAATAAGACCATTTGGTGCAACAACTTGTTGAATTTCAAGGGCATGGACTCTTTTATGGCCATTGTAAAAAGCCCTTTGATCCCTACTTTGACGAAAGATAGGTCTAACAATGCCATCTACAAAGCCTCAGCAATTAGTTAAGGCTCCAACTTTGGCATAGACAGCATCAGCAAACCATTTGAGATTTGCCCTTGATAGCAATGGCTGACCCAAAGACGAAAGATGACCATATTGCTCATAGATATATGATATCACTTTATTAGGTATGAATGAAAACTGAGGAACTGACCCAGCAGACCTTCGCACCTAGTCTCTATATCAACAAGGAAATGCAAGCCATCTCAGACAAAGATAAAGGGCCTCAACAGAATCCACAAAAACTCCATTATAGCATTTAAGCTTAAGTGGCTTGGCTTATATTATAAGGTCTGATTTATTGGAATTAATTTTCTATACAGATTGTTGGTGTGTATCCATATACTAAATGAGTTTTCAATTATAACTTCATAAGATAATTCTTTACCTTCATGTGGCTGAGCTGAATCTCTAGGGTTTGCTTTGTTGTAGGGGACTTTTTGGTGTGTAGTTGAGCATTCAATGGGATGTGAATTATGATTTCACGACCTAAGTTTTTATGATCAAGTTGCTGAGCTTATTTTCTATGTTGTCAGTTATTCAGCTGTAACTTCATGTGTAGATTTTTTTGTGCAGCCCAATACTAAGAATGATTTCAATTAAAATATTATGAATCACTTATTTGACCTAATGTGGCTTGGCTTATATTCTAAGGTCTGCTTTATTGGGATTAACTTGTGAACAGATGGTTAGTGTGTATCCATACACTACATGAGTTTTCAATTAACTTCATAAGATAATTATTTATATTCAAGTGGCTGAACTTACATTCTACAGTTTCAATTGTTATGGGGAAATTTTTTCTGGAAATTTTTGGTGCGTAGTTCACAACTGAATTAACTTTCTGTACAGTTTGTTGGTGTGTATCCATATACTAAATGATTGCTGAAATATAACTTCATAAAAAAATTCTTTATTCTACAGTTTAGTTTGTTGTGGGATAGCCGTATTTGCATATTTTTGGTTTGTAGTCTAATACTAAATGGGATGTGAATTATAAATTCATGACCTATCTTTTATGCACAAGTGGCTGATCTTATTTTCTAAGTTTTCATGTATTTAGCTGTAACTCCATATGTAGATTTTGGTCTGCAATCCAATACTAAATATGATTTCAATTACAATACCATGAATGAATTATTTATGCTTAAGTGGCTTGGCTTATATTCTAAGGTCTGATTTATTAAGATTAACTTTGTGTACAGATTGTTGGTGTGTATCCTTATACTAATTGAATTTTCAAATATAACTTCATAAGATAATTCTTTATGTTAATGTGGATGAGCTGAATCTCTAAGGTTTAATTTGTTATGGGGAAAATTGTTGGTGTGTAGTTGACAATTGAATGAGATGTGAATTATAATTTCAGGACCCAGTTATTTATGCTCAAGTGGCTGAGCACATTGGCTTAGTTAAGATTTATTCTTAAGATAAATCTAGGAACAACATTTCTGAAACTTGTGTGTAAGTAGGTACTTTTAATTAGGAAGTGACAGCATTGTCATAGATAACCATGATAGTCTGGGGTAAGAGTAGTATATGGGGCTTAGTGACTGTGTGATTTTTTTAGGATAAGTGTTTATCAAAGGGGCCATTTCATATGTATTTTACACTTTTCTCACTGAAATTTTGTATTTACATAAGAATAGGAACCATATATCTGACTTTTTGTGTGCTTAATTAGGTACTGTTTATCAAGGAGTGACACCAGTTTCATAGGTCACCCTGATAGTCAGGGGAAAGGGTAAGTTATGGGGCTTATAGAATATGCTATTTGTTTAGGGTGAATGTTTGGAATATGGGCTATTTCATGATTTTTACTTTGCGCATCGTCTGTCTTAAACTGTGTTATTTCCATAATTCATCAAACTATGTCCCTGAATTTTGCACTTTTTAATTAGCTTCTACCTAATTACACACACATTCTGAAATGTGTGTGTGTGATTAGGTACTTTTAATTAGGAAGTGACAGCATTGTCGTAGGTAACCCTGATAGTCAGGGGTAAGGATAATCTCTGGGGTTTATTGGATGTGCTATTTGTTTGCAGTTTTTGTGTCACTGGTGCTATTTCATGATTTGCATTTTACACATTTTCTCTCTTAAAATTTTGTATTTACAGAAAAATATGAACAAAGGTCTGAATTGTGAGATTCTAATTAGCTACTATTTATCAGGAAGTGACAGCATTGGAATAGGTAACCAAGTTAGTCAGGGATAATTGGGGGTAAGGGTAATTTCTGTGGCTTATTGAATATGCCATTTGTTTAGGTTAAGTGTTTATCATTGATGCCATTTCGTGATTTGTATTCTACACATTTTCTTATTTAGAATTTATTCTTTGGGTAATTCTGGCAATTATATTTCTGAATGTTTTGTGTTTACCTAGCTACTATTAATTAGAACATGACAGCATTTTCATAGGTAGTTAGACAGTCGGGGGTAAGGGTAATTTCTGGGGCTTATTGAATGTGTGAGTTGTTTAGGGTGAGTGTTTATCCTAGGGGCCATTTTGTGATTTGATTTTACACATTTGATTACTTAAAATTGTTTATTTATATATTAATAGGAACCATATCTCTGAATCTTGTGCTTTTAATTTGCTACTGTTTATCAGGAAGTGACAGCTTTTTCATAGGTAACCCAGATAGTCAAGGGTAAGGGCAATTTTTTGAGCTTATTGAATATGCTTTTTAGGATGAGTGTTTGTCATAAGGGCCATTTCATCAGCTTTATTTTACACAATTTCTTACTTTAAAATTTATGATTTTTATATTTTTTGGATTGTGGCTTATAAAGCTGACCAGGGCATTCCATAAATAGTGATTTAATTGTGTGTTTTTGTTATCATTCACATTGTCACTTTTGTTTGCTATGGAATCCTCCATCATTATTTAAGCATAAGGAATATTGTCCATGAGCATTAGTTGTTAGCTAATGACTGCTATGCCCTTGCCACTATATGAATTTAGGTTAAGTGGCAAAATTTATATTTAAGGGGTTAGGGCTATTTTAGGTGCACCATTCCACGGTTTTTGCTTTAGGCTGAAGCATTATCAATGCAATGATTTCATGACTTATTAGAAGTATACAAGTAATTCTACCAAGAGTGTCTTTTTTACCTAACTGGAATCATGGACTGGTGGGAGAGGGGGAGACATCCTTTTTAATACTGTATTTTACAGAATGCTACATTCGGTAAATGTGATGGGCATTATGATCATATAATTTTTAATAATCTATAGATTTTCTATTGTTACTATTTTTGCTTAAGAGGACATGCTTTCAGGGGTGAAACATACAGGCAATAGTGTGTTAATGCAAATTTTTACCTCTAGCGTGGAGGGAAATTGTTAGGCATTAGAGTACACTTTTGCTTGTTGTAACTAATGCCTTCAACATGTAACTAATGTATATGGAGCCTCAAAATTGTTAATGTAATTGTAATGGTTTTACACATATTTTAAATATTGTCATATGCTTTTTATCCTATATTCCACACAAGACAAGATACATTCTAGGACCCATGTCTTTGACACATTTCCTGTTAACAATCTTTGGTACTAGATAGTATTTGATGGGGCGTGGAAGCAATGTGTTGTGCTGACTATTATTTCACTGACCACTTTATAGTCCGTAAAGTTTAATTTAAATATGCAACGTCATATTTATCATTTATGGGTTAAGGGGCATGTGAGGTTTGTCATTAAATGCTTATATTTTTGAGGAGGAGGGGGGCAACATCAAGGCTTTTTGGCATAGCAGTATTTTTCATTAAACTATTTGATTGATTACATACATACAGACAGCAGAGTTGATTGGTGAATATAGACATTACCACTCAGACAGTAGTGAATGCTTTTTTTGTAGCTGGTTATTGTAGCAATAATTGTGAATATTAGCATTTCCTTGGTAATAGCTACATTTCCATAGGCATTTTGTAAGTCGTTGATAAGTAATGCCTTTCAAATGTTTTTGAACAAGTGCAGGATTTTGCCCTGTATTTCAATACTGATTAGTGCTCAATTTTAACTCTAGGATACAATCATATAGGCTTGAGCTGCAGATTTCATATCTTGAGGTTTGATTTCTTGAGTGCTGAAATTTTGTTAGCACGAGCTGCAGACATTTACAAAGTGTTCTAATATTGAATGGATTTCGAATGACAACTCCATGAACCAATTTTCTACTGTAAAGTTGAAGAACTGTTTCTGAGGCTTTATATATTACTGTAAAATATTTGTAAAATATCCAGAACAAACTGCAATGCAATTGATAGTAAATGCTCTCTTCTCTAAAAACTTGATATTTAGAACCACTTCATTCCCCTTTATACTCCAGGCTTTTATTGGGACCGTTTGCATTCCTGCTTATATTAGCTGATCTTATATTGAGCATTTCCATTCTTCTGAGCTTGGTTACTGTATAGCAGATGCCATAGTTCTTTGTCTTGTAAATAACTGATGCTTCATGACAATTTACATCACTTGATGTCATTTGATGTTCTCTCTTCTATGCTTTTATATTCTTATGTAACACAGTGATTGGTAGTTTTTCTACATTAACCCTTCTACAAAGTGAAGAATTTTATGTCATAGTGGTTTTTGAGAGTCTTTCCACTGCAATTGTAGGTCCTAACCATCAGTTGGTTTTGTATCAATTTAAATTTGTCACAGAATATAGTATACCCTTTACATACAGGATGGTGATATGAGAGACTAGCCTTTTAAATGGGTGCCCACTAAACGCGGGCAATTCCACCCCCAACTGTGATCTGCAGATTAGCCTTGGAAAGACAAGACATGTCTCCACTATACTGTTCATGTGGAGAGGATCATGGAGTGACAACAGCTCATGACACTGTGAAGGATCATGGATTGACAACAGCAAATGATACCCTGTCAAGCATGTTGATTGATTGATAACATCTCAGGTCACTGCAAGGAGCATGTGACCCCCTGCCATGCCTGGTTGGAATGCACAACCAAATTGTTGGCAGAATTTGGGTGACATGATTATGAAAAGGTGCTTGCAAACCTACGCTAGGCTACACAGATATTTAAAAGAGGATGGAAAATGTGGAGCAGTTTGTAGTAGGAACAAGCTGTAATATCTGAATGAATGTTAATATATTACATGAATCTGGAATGTTTCATGTAATAGTTGTACAGAAGGATTTCATAGTTAAGAGTACATGCAGAATGATGAGTAGTGATTGGTAATATTTTATGTTTAGGTAATTAATGCTGGCCCTGGGGAACTATATAATTTATAATGTTTTAGGTTAGTGGCCACTATCACATTTAGGGGGTAGGGGCTATTTGAGGTGGATAATTTTCATGCTGTAGGATTTGGTGATATAAATGCAGCATCATTATGCACTGTGACTTGATGAAGTAATTATTCTGAGGTTTTATTTATTGAAAGGTGAATATGTCTGAAAGAGTGGAGACTTTTGCAGTTTGCTAAGAGTGAATGGGCTTTAAATGATAACTGCATGACGGAATTATTTATGCTCAAGTGTGCGAGCTTTTATTCTAATTTTCTATGTATTGACGGGTGAATTTGTGGGAACAAGTGCAGATTTTAGCAGTGTATTGTAATAATGAAAGGGTTCTAATTCATTACTAACTCCATTAAGCAATTATTTAAGCGTAAGTACTATGTGTTTTGGGTTAGGGTTTTTTGTTCTTCTAGACTACTGCTGTTTTGTAGGAACTCTCTGTAGTTACAACAATGCTATAAGGTGTTGTTTGGGGGTGGATGTTTTCATAGTGTAGCATTTTGTGGGTGATACTTTATTAAGACAGGGGTTGACAGTCTCTTAAGCTGATCATATTTTGTGCTTAATTGTAGGAGGGGTGGAATTAGCAGTGAGTGGACATTTCAAGATTTTCATAAAGTAGGGGAGATTTCATAATAAAGCGATCTACTGGGAAAGTCATAAATACATCCTTAACATGGGTGTCACCACTTCAAGATTTGTGATCGACATTCAGTGCTTTTCTTATAAGGGAGAGTATCAAAAGGAAAATCATACTTATATGCTATTTCAGCCGCTATGTCATTCACCAGGGCTACTGTACGCAGGTTACATTAGATATGATCTGTAACTTAGTCATGCTTTCCATGTCTGCATGTGTAGCTGTTTCCAACTCTACTATTGTAAGGTTCCTTTTCTTTTCTTTTTTCTCAGACGTCTTTACCTAGCTAAAGAGTACAATTACTCTACTTGTTCTGCTATTGCCAACAATTTTCAGAATCTGCTATTTTGTGCTACTTTTTTATTATACTCTTATTCATATTCTGTTGATATTATATATTACCTATCATTACAGCATTATTGCCTGTGTATTTTGTGTAGTTACCTTAAGACATTTTGCATTATCATGGATCCATTTCCATATGGTATTCGCATTTACTCTTTTGTACTGCAATATATCTTACAGTTTATACTGCATTTCATCTATTTGTATGCACCTCTGTTCTATTCATTCCATCTCAGTGTTTATTTTGACTTTGTTATTTCTGTTCCTATCATTCACAATGCCATGCCTATGATGAGCACATGTTGACAGCAGATATAATAGGAACCGTTTACGTCAAAGGCGTTTGCAGTTACTGCAGGAGAGGGAGGCTGCAGCATTACAAGACAATAATGATATGCCCATAGATCCTGCTATGCAGGAACTTGCCAATTTGCAGCTACAACATCCAGTAGCTAATGACTGTGTACCTCACGTGCCAGACCACCCTAACCTCCCAGAAAACTATAATATCATGGAAAGCCTGCCCATTCAGTTGCCTATCCCTCATTATCTTGGGGACATGAACAACAGGTGTCCACATTGTAAGGCAAAATATTTCCAGGACGAGTGCACTACACAGCGCATCTTCACCAAGTGATGCTTCCTGGGTAAAGTCAGGTTACCACCACTTCAACTTCCAGCACAGGCCATCATAGAATTATTCACAGATGACACACCACAGGCACATCACTTCTTGGAAAACATTCACCACTACAATGCAGCTCTCTCAATGTCATCTTGGAATGCACAAGTATGAGAGCATGCTGGAAGAGGCCCAAGAGTGGTTACCATTGACGGTCAGCCTTACCACCTCACAGCTGCACAAGAAGTTCCAAAAGGTCAGCCTCCTCAGTATGCACAGCTGTACATACTAGACACCAATGAAGCATTACAGCAAAGGATAAATGATCCATGTAATGTAAACCTTAGACCTGATATCATTCAGCTTCTACAGGATGAGCTACTGGCTGTCAATCCTTATGCTCAGCAGTATCAGAATATGGGTCAAATCCTCCAGAGACAATGACAAATTGCTGCTGACAGCAATCAGCCTGTTCAGCCAGTCACGATGGTCATTGCCACACGTCCATTTCAGAATGGGCGTTATGAAAATCCAACAACAACAGAGATAGCAGCAGTTTATGTTAGAAATGATGGTGCAGCACCAAATCCAGCTGGTAGAGATCTTGAAATATATCCAGCTGACAACAATGGAAACAACACTGTCAAGATCAAGGCAACATCTCCAAACACAGACCCATTGCTTTTCATCCATGGGGAAATGGGTTGGAGTGTTGAAATTCAGTGACATGTTGTACCAACTGAAAGGCAGCAAGGTGTTAGAAGAAGAGCACAACTGACACTAAATGAGTTCTATGCCTATAGAGCTGCTGTGAGAGACAACTTTCAACCATTCATCATTCCCGTCTATTGTTTCAACAATACCTGGTTGATCCATTCACAAAGACAGAGGGAAATGAATTAACATACATCAGAACACACCAGTTAGAGCTGCATGTTGAATTATACTATGGTTTGATGGATCATATAGACAGATGTGCCCAAGCAGAGAATGTCAACATAGGACATGTTGTCATTTTGCCATCATGCTTTGAAGGTAGTAAAAGAAACATGTATCAACACTACCAGGATGCAATGGCAATTGTTACAAAATATGGGAAACCAGACATTTTCCTTACAATTTACAGCAAACCCAAAGTTGCCTGAAATTCTAGAGAACCTACTTCCACATCAGACTGCAAGTGACAGGCCAGACTTGGTGAGTCGTATATTCCATTTGACACTCAAAGCGCTTTTTCATGATCTTTTGCGAGAGGATGTATTAGGGCCTGTTACTGCTTATGTATATAGCATTGAGTTTCAAAAAAGGGGTTTGCCACATGCACACATGGTGTTTTTTCTTGTGGATGCTGACAAACCACAAACAACTGAAGATGTTGATCAGTTGGTGTCTGCCGAAATTCCAGACACACAGTTGCAACCAGAGTTTCACAACACTGTGAAGAGACACATGATACATGGCCCATGTGGTGAGCTAGATCCTCAGTGTGTCTGTATGCAGAGTGGGGGATGGAAGAAGTTCCCAAAACCACTGCAACAGCAAACAGATTTCAGTGTTAATGGATATCCACTGTACAGATGACATGGACAACACAGAGCAGAGCTTTGTCGTCACACAGTAAATGATTCATGGGTTGTGCCATACAATCCCCCATCTACTCATGAAGTTCAACTGTCATATGAATGTAGAGGTATGCACTACCGTTAAGAGTGTGAAATACATTTTCAAGTACATCCACAGAGGGAATGGTGCTGCTCACATTCAAATCAGACAGAACTATCTGAATCATGATGAGATTTTGCAGCATCTCAATGCACGCTATGTCGTCCCACACCAGGCTGTATTCAGAATTATGCAGTACAAAATGCGTGAGAAAAGTCACACCATTATCAGACTTGTAGTTCATCTTCCACTTCAGCAGAATGTATATTACCGTGATGGTAATGAGCAGAGGGCTCTTCAAGTAGGTAGAGAAACCACACTAACAGCATTTCTCAAGCTCAATGAGGAGGGTGAGAATGCACATCAGTTTCTCTACCATGAGATTCCAGAACATTACCAAGAAATGGCACCCCAGGTGATGTCAGACTAGGCCTATAACTGGTCGGCTGTACCAAGTACAGCCCTCTGCTCCACAGCAATTTGCCCGTTCGCCTACTCCTTTTACATAAGAGAGGAGTGACATCATTTGAGGACCTCAGAACAGTTGACGGTCTACTGTATGATACTTTCAGAGATGCAGCAAGGGCGTTGTCTGCAAGAGGCTTCAATAATGAACATGCCTTCAGAAATGTGGCAGTTAATTGCCACATTAATGGTATTTCAAACACCATCTGACAATAGAACTCTGTTTGAAGAGTTCAATGAGGCAATGTATGAAGATTATATCAGACATGATCAGCTCAGTGATCTAGAAACCACATTGCAGGAGAGGCATGTTCATATATGTCTACGGGACATTAACACATGCCTTAGGGTTCATGGAAAGTCAATTTCAGATCCTGAGTTTTCAGATCTTCCATAGCTTCCAGATTATTTCATTCACCCACGCAACCAGATTGACCAAATTGATATTATTTATGAGAGAGAGAGCAGGGTGAGTACATGCTACAACAGCTTAACAATGATCAGCGTCACATTCATAACACCATTATGAATGCCATCACAACAAATTCTGATCAAAATTGTTACTTTGTAGGTGGACCAGCTGGTACACGTAAAACCTTTCTTTACAATACCATTGTTCAGGCATTAGGAATAAAGGTGAAATGTATGGCATATTCTGGAATTGCCAGCACATTACTCATCAATGGAGCCACTTCACACTCCACAATTCAGATACCTATTCCCTTGCTTCCTAATTCTGTATGCAATGTAAAGCGCCAAAGTGCAAGAGCTCAAATCCAGAGGGAAACAGCTATGTTCACTTGGGATGAAGCATCAATGATCACAGCAAATGCATTACATGCTGTTAATGTCCTCTTACGGGACATAACTCAGGTTAACAAACCAATTGGTGGTAAGTTTATGTTTTTAGGAGGTGATTTCCAACAGGTTCTCCCAGTTGTTCGTAGAGCAGGTAGAGAACAAACTGTACAGCAATGCATCATCAATTCACACCTGTGGCAGCATCTCCACCAATTTCGCCTGGTCACAAACATGAGAGCTGTACAAGATCAAACATACAGGCAGTTCTCTAACTGGCTCTTAAGAATTGGTACAGGTGATGAAACATGATGCACGTGATCACATTACCCTTCCTCAAGACATTGTTACTGAATCACCAGAAGACATTATAAACTATGTCTACCCACAAGCACAACCTGGGCATAAACAGCTCATGCAAGATCCATTATACATGTCAGAACGCTGTTGCCTAACACCATTGAATGAGAACTCCCATCACATCAATGATCTTATTCTACACCAACTCCAAGAACCAGTACACACATATCTCAGTACAGACAGGATTGTTACTGACGATCCAGGCGAAGCAGCAGCATACCGAATGGAGTTCCTCAATGCACAAACTCCCAGTGGATTACCAAAACATAAACTGGAACTTAAGGTATTACCCTTCATATTTATAGGCCTTTTTGCATTTCCATCATTCACATATTTGTTGTTGAATACATTGCATACTTTTATATGCCAAAGTAATGTCCCCTTGTATTAATTTGTCAATGTTTTCCAACCCTCAGGCCTTATTATACCCCCCTTTATTAATGTTAAAGAGAATGAAGGGCATTACAGACTCCTTCATTTATCTCCTATCATTATTACTACTACCCACACCTATTTCTCAAGGCAACATAGGATGCTTGTGTATATTTTGTTTTATGCTTAATGAAAACATGTATTTGTTCTTTATGCTGCTTTATAATAATTTTAAGCTGCTTCTCAAATTCTGACCTCTCCCTGCTTAGTAGCATTGAGAGTTTGTCCTGACCCCCATGTTCGTTAGTACCCCCATTTATTTGGCACTTGCGATAAATTACTATACGTTTCATACAAATCTATTTTATTTCTAGGTTGGTGCAACTATCATTTTGTTGAGAAAAATAAATCCAAAAAAAGGTCTCTGTAATGGTACACGCCTTATTGTCCGGGACATACAGAGACATGTCATTTGCACTGAAATCATAGCAAGTGAATACAGAGGCCAGTATGTCATGCTACCAAAGATAGCACTGTCATTGCAAGATTCTGCTCTACCAATTAACATGGCCAGGTGCCAATTCCCAGGACGTCTTGCGTACTGCCTTACCGTCAACAAAGCACAGGGTCAATCATTAAGGTATGTTGGTATACATTTACCAAAACCTGTGTTTAGCCATGGTCAATTGTGTATCGCAGTCTCAAGAGTGAAATCATTTTCTGGCCTCAAAGGTTTCACATCACATGGTAGACTAACAAACTATGTGGTTTACCGTGAAGTTCTCTCATGAACACCAGTCAACATCAGAACACATTAACATCTTTCATTTCACATTTCTCAAACCCTGGAATAAATGTTTCTTCTTTCATGCTGTATCTATTTGATTATATGCATTGGCAACTTAAAAGCTTTGCAGCACTTCTGTAATAATAGTTAATTATGGGTGGTTTATAATTTATGGTGATTTATTGCTTGAAATGGTTATATGCTGTGCTTGCTTATAGTTAAATAAATACAGTGCTGCAAAATTCACAAAGGGACTGCTCATATACTATTTGATGATCTTTTCCCATATTGACTCCTGCTTTTCTATACTCATTACTTAAATACCCTAAAGAGATCTGTCACCAGTTGCTTCACCCATCTTCCTACACAGATAAAGTCTATAAGCAAGACACACATCTTTCCTCAGTAATGTTGATGGTGTCACCTCTACTACTTTGAACCAAACTCCAATGCAATGGACACCTCATTGACCTCTAGACAGTCAATACACAGACCTTTCCACACCATCAGCCTTTCCTTTTTGCATCATCCCACATTTCCTTCCACAGCTCACACTCACATGCACATTTCCATACACCATCTCCACATGCTTCATAAAATAGCATATGACCAGTTCCAAAGGATTACCCAAACAGAGGATGCTCCTTGACGTGGTGTTTGGGCTTTTGACCAATGCATCTAGTACCAATTTGATTCATCATACATTGCAGTTTTTGGGAGCTCTGCCATTGCGATTGTAGGTCTTAACCATCACATTAAATATTTTGTATGAATTTAGTTTGTCACAGAATATAGTTTACCTCAAGATGATGAGAGACTAGCTTTTCAAATGGGTGCCCACTAAACACGGACAATCCAACCCCCAACTGTGATCTGTAAATTAGCCTTGGAAAGACAAGGACTTAACTCCACTTGCTTGTTAATGCTAAGACAATATTGGATGGACAACAGCACATAACACTGTGAAAGAGCACATGAAACCCCGCCACGCATGGTGATGGATTGATGATATCACATGTTGCTGTGAAGGACCACATGACCTCGTGAGGAGCGTGGCTGGATTGCAAAACAAAATTGTTAGCAAGATTTGCGAAAAATGTTTGTCAAAAAATGATCACAAACCTACGCTAGGCTACACGGTTCAGTAAACGAAGGAAGGATGGTAGAACCTCAGGCATCCATTTAAAAAGCTTCATTATATATTAAGATCACTCTGAACGTGGGCATGATAATTTATGCAGAGAGTGCTGTGAACAATAGTAGAACAATGGAAGACAGTGGGTCGTTTCTTTAATTCATTATTTTGTGTTAACAATAAAGATATTTGATAACAGTGTAATGGTTTATCAGGGCTTTTCTTGTAGAAATCCTGATGCGGCCCAGCCTCACCCAGACTCTGCCCCTAACAGCCCCCTGGTAAGATGAGTCTGAAACCTCTGCTGTAAAGGATCATTGCATGAGAAATGTCTGTTCTTACTTCATTTTTCTATTGGGTCTAGCTGTATACTGATGTCCTCATCTAAATTATGTTTGCTTAGTGAAACTCCTCCAAAGTATTTGAATTCCTTGGTATTACTGCATGCTGAAGATATGCCAATAGAAAGTTGGGAGTAGAGGTTATTTTTAGAGTAATATCTATGCGATTTTGTAATGTATTTTATTAGGAAAAGTACTGCTAGATAAGGGTAATTCCCATTGCCTTTTTAATGATATTCTATTACTTTTAATTAGGACGTAATAGCTTATTGAACAAGGTAGCCCAGACAGTCAGGGGTAAGGGTGATTTCTGGGACTTATTGAATGTGGTATTTGTTTGGAGTGAGTGTTTATTATAGGGGCCATTTCATGATTTCTATTTTACACATTTTCTTACTTTAAATTTATTCTTTAGATAATTCTGGCAACTATATTTCTGAATTCACTACTATTAATTAGGACCATTGGTAAGGGTAATTTATAGGGCTTATTGAATGTGTGATTTGTTTGGGGTAAGTGCTATATAGAACATAGGCCATTTCATATAGGCCATTTCATGATTTTTATTTTGCATACCCATGTAGTTAGGAGGTGACAGCATTGTAATAGGTAACCCTGATAGCCGGTGGGTAAGGGCAATTTCTGGGGCTTATTGAATTTTTTATTTGTTTAGGGTGAGTGTTTATCATAGGGGCCATTTCATGATTTCTATTTTACACATTTGCTTACTTAAACTTTATTCTTAAGATAATTCTAGCAACCACATTTCTGAAATTTGCATGAGTAATTAGGTACTTTTAATTAGGAAGTGGCAGCTTTTGACAATGGTAGCCTAGATAGTCAGGGGTAAGAGTGATTTCTTGGGCTTGTTCAATGTGGTATTTCTTTTGGGTGAGTGTTTATCAAAGGATCCAATTCATTACTTTTATTTTACAAATTTTCTTACTTAGAAATTATTCTTTAGATAATTCTAGCAACCATATTTATGACTTTTTCACTTTTAATGTGCTACTTTTAATTAAGAGTGACAACATTTTCATAGGCAACCCTGATAGTCAGGGGTGAGAGTAACATATGGTTTGTACTGAATGTGTGATGTCTTTAGGGTGAGTGTTTATAATGGGGGCCATTTCATGGTCTTGTTTTTTCACATTTGCTTACTTAAAACTTATTCTAAAGGTAATTCTGGCAGCCACATTTCTGAAATGCGAATGTGTAATTGGGTACATTTAATTAGGAAGTGACCGCATTGTCATAGGTAACCCTGATAGTCTGGGGTAAGGGTAACTTTTGGGGCTTATTGGGTGTGCTATTTGTTTACAGTTTTTATGTCACTGGAGCCAATTCATGATTTGCAATTTACATATTTTCTCTCTTAAAATTTTGTATGTACAAAATAATAGGAACAATTTCTCTGAATTGTGTGTTTTCAATTAGCTACTGTTCATCAGGAAGTGATAGCATTTGAATAGGTAACCCAGATAGTCAGGGATAGTTGGGGCAAGTGTAACTTCTGTGGCTTAATGAATATGCCATTTGTTTAGGGTGAGTGTTGATCATAGATGCCATTTCATGATTGGTATTCTGCACATTTTCTTATTTAGAAGGAGCATGTGACCCCCTGTCATGCCTGATTGGAATGGAGAACCAAACTGTTGGCAAAATTTGGGTGAAATGATTATGACAAAGTGCTCGCAAAACATATGCTAGGCTACACGCTTCCACAAATTCCTTCCTCTTTTACAGAATCATGCAGCATAGCGGTTTGTGAGAACTTTTTCATAATGCATTTATTGCGTTAGAAAGTTGAATGGTGCAATTCAGAATGGTCACAAAACCTTCAAAACTAGAAACATGAAAAATTTCATGGAGGATCATTTTCTAGCAGAATTTTCATCAATACAGTGGTGCTATATTTTGCTTGAAACTGATAATTTTGCTATCTTAGCTGAAGAATGGATGACAATATTTAACTTTGTTGTTGAAAAACATGCAAAAAGGAGAAAAATCAGAGTATGTGATAAATATTGCCTATAGATTACTAACACTCTAAAGACTCTTGTTAAACAAAGACACAAGCATAAGAATAGAACTATTAAAAGTAAATCGCATATCATCATGAATGCATACTGGCAAGCATGCAACAAAAGTAAATTCGCTAAATACTAAATCCAAAAAAGAAGCTTTTGAAAAAACAACTATTTCGCTTCTGCCAAAGCTGTCAAGAATATTTCAGAAGCTAGTTTATAACCAGCTTTACAAATACCTTGACGAAAATTGCTTGCTTTCAACCAATCAGTCTGGATTTAGTGCCCTACATGCTACTGCAACTTACCTACTAAAAATTATGAAGATTGGTATGATGCAATGGATAATGAAGAATTGACTGGGCTTGAATTTGTAGATCTCAACAAAGCAATTCATACCATCAATTGTAACAGTTTATACCAGAAATTAGAGCACCATGGCGTATAAAATTGTGAACTGTCCTGGTTTAAATCATATCTTAGTAACAGGAGGCAAATTTACAGGGTTAATGGGGTAGGTTCCAAATTTAGACTATTGAGACTGGAGTGTCCCAAGGATCATGTCTGGGGCCACTTTTCTTTCTATTATACATCAATGATTTGCCACATACATCAAATGCTTCATCAGTTTTTATGTACACTGATGATACCAGCCTGCGTCCTAGATCAAAAGACTTAAAAGCATTTAATGCAGCTCCGAACAAGGACCTCAAACACCTAGATTATTGCATACAGGGTAAGAAGGTTTCCTTGAATGTTTTCACAAGAAAATCACTACTGGTTGCTTCAAATCAAAAGCAAAAAAATTTCCTGGAAATTGGTAAAAAGTTAACTTTGGGAATTAGAGGGAGAAGCATTGAAGCTGTCCCTAATATACAATATCTAGGCATCTATCTCTCAACTGGAAAAAACAAATTCAATTGATTACAATGAAAGTCTCTAGAGCATTAGGGATCTTGAACTATTCCAAACATTTATTCAAATGTGAAACCGTGATGACCTATACATGAGTATCACAGAACCTCACTTTTGATATTGCTTCTCAATTTGGGGTGTTGCAGGAAAACTGAAATTGACAGACTTCAAAACCTGCAAAATTCCGCAGCTCACATCGTAACTAATAGCAGCTAGGCTGCCCCATGTGTGCCTCTAATACAGAGTTTGGGTTTGGAAACTATTGAAAATCTTATCAATCAGGAAATTAAAACTTTAATATTCAAATCAGTCAATAATTTAATACCTCAATATTTGATCAAACTCATCACAAGAAGCTCGTATTCTTCTTCCCATAACCTTAGAAACACCGACTATGATACACAGATACCAAAGATAAAACATCAAATGGACAGAAATGTTTCTCATATTGGGGCACTAAAGTTTCAAGTAGTTTACTGAGGCATGCAAAACAGGTATTTTCCATAAGTTGTTTAAACTCTTGTGCAATATTTAATTAGTTTATTGCTAGAGTTGTCTTTTCCTAGTTTGTATGTTTTCTAAATGTAATTTTTAAGGCAGAGAGGGCTGCAAGGTCCTGATACCATCACTGAAAGAACAAGACGGGACAGTCACCACCAACAGAGAGAGGATCCTTGAAAGATGTGAGGAGTTCTACGAGAACCTCTACAAGGATGCAGCCCAGAACATTGTGCGAAAAGAAGCAGAGGAAGTACCACCAATCCTCAACAGCAAAATAGAACATACCATGCAAAAGATGAAGAAAAGAAAAGCACCAGGAGAAGACCAGGTGGTGATCGAAATGCTGAAAGCTGGAGGAGAGATCGTGAAGGAGAAGATAAGAGAGCTTTTCAATATAGTGATCAGAAGAGAGCAAGTGCCGAAAGAGTGGAAAAATGCCATCATCACACTGATTTTTAAGAAGGGAGACAAGAAAGACCTCGCAAACTACAGACTGATCAGTTTGCTCTCACAGATGTACAAACTGTTCATGAAGATCTTGAAGAACAGACTGAACACCACTCTAGACGAACATCAACCACCAGAACAAGCTGCCTACCGAAAAGGTCACTCCACCATAGACCATCTGATGCTGTCACGCAAGTGCTCAAGAAGACCAATGAGTACAGAATACCACTGCACATGGCCTTCGTAGACTACGAGAAAGTGTTTGATTCCATCCAACACAAGGCTGTGTTTGACGCCCTGAGACAGCATGGAGTGGAGGAGAAGTACATCAATATCCTGAAAGAAACGTACAGAGGAGGCACTTCACAAATCAGAACAGAAAAACTGAGCAGAAAGATCAGCATCATGAAAGGAGTTCGGCAGGGCGATACACTGTCACCAGTCATGTTTACATCAGCAGTGGAGGAGATATTCAAGAGGGTGAACATCGAGACTGGCCTCAACATCAATGGGGAAACACTGAACAACTTGAGATTTGCAGACGATATCATCCTGTTTGCCCAATCAGAAGAGGAGCTGAAGAATTTGTTGGAAGACCTGAACAGAGAAGGAAGGAAAGATGGCATGAAGATGAACAAGAAGAAAACTAAGATTATGTGCAATGAAGTGGCCAGAAGGAGACGGAGGAGAGGTATAGCCATCGACGGAGAAGATCTAGAAGAAGCTGACCAGTACAATTACCTGGGAAGGCTGATAACACCTGGAAATAAGATGGCCAAGGAGATCGACCAGAGGATCACATCAGGCTGGAGAAGATTCGCCCAGTACAGCAGCTTCCTGAGAGACCAGAGGATGCCCATGTGTCTAAAGAAGAAGGTGATGGACACAGTCATACTACCAGCAATGACATACAGGGTGGAGACATGGTCACTGACAAGCCACCAGAGACAGAAGCTTGCAGTGGCCCAAAGGAGCATGGAGAGAGCAATGCTGAACATCACGCGAAGAGACAAGATCAGAAACGAGGTGGTAAGATCAAGAACGAAAGTGAGGGATGTCATCAAGAGAGCCCAGTACACCAAAGGCCAGTGGGCAGGACATCTCACCTGGATGAAGAACATCAAGTGGGCAAAAAGAACAACGGAGTGGCAGCCGAGAGAGGGGAGGAGAGGGAAAGGAAGACCGAAGAGGAGGTGGCGAGATGAGATCGAGGAGAAAGCTGGATGCGCATGGATGAAAAGGGCGCAGGATCGGAAGGCGTGGAGGCCATCCGCCAGCAGTGGTGTGACCGGCTAGAAAGAAGAAGAATTTTTAACAATTATACATAACCTTTTGCAATATTTTACTTCTTAATTTGACCACTTGTAAAACAAGAGTCCCCTTGAAAATCAGCTATGGCTGAAGGGCTACCTACCTGTATTTTGTTTCTACAAAAGCCAAATGACATGAAATTGATTGCTCCCATGGAGAATGTTTCCCTGGCAAAGTGCCAGGGAAGCGAGAATTTCGGTCAGCCGGGGAAATAAATTGTAGCCTGTCATATGGAGATGTTTTCCCATTTTCCGGGGAAAATATGACTACATGACTTGTGCAAACAAAAATCCTTGTCCAGCTTTGCAGTATATTGATAAAAAGAGTAGCAAAATGCAACTAGCAGACAGTTTTGACCTAAGCGAGTGCAAGCCCTATCAGCTATAACTCATCAGGGTTAACTTAATTGAGTTCTTTCACTTAGGCAACATTTTTACCAATTCATGCCCCAGAGAAAACTGTGCACAAGCATCAAATCAAGCTGAAAGATCCCTGCATCTGAGATAGCAAACATGACAAAAATGGATATTTCTTCGAGTCATATGCTAGAAGCATCATAATACAAAGTATGCAAGTTCAAAGAACAGTAGCTTCATGAAAGGCCAACAAAATACAATATACTGGAAGTTTGCATTTGAAAAGTGCGATTGTACTGTTGTCAGTACTGTTGGAAAGGGCGATCTGTCGCTGATGTTGTAGCTCTTCCACCTGTGTGGACACATGCCTGAGGCATGGACTACCCCACTCCCACTCTCTAAGTGTTATGATACTGAATGCATAAAACAATTGCCTCATCAATTAGTGGAAGAGGTAGCAAAAACTAATACCAAATTAAAATGAACAGGAAAATTATTGCGAATAAGAGCAATGCCATACTTTGGGGTGTTCGAATGCACTTTCTTTAATTCGTGGAACAACGGGGAAACCACCAAGAAATTCATTCTGCTTGAATTTCTTATATTCTATATGAGTATGTTCCTAAAAAAAAACAACCATGCAGCTTACACATAAAGTATACATTAAGCAAAGAAAAAAGCAAGATAACAAACTGCAAGATTGCAAAACTGCAAGATTGTAAAAGGGCTACGAACATTTACTTCTAAAGTTCAATCGTTACTGGCTGTGCTGAGCTCTCAAGTAACATAAAAAAGGCAGAGAAACTTGTTATAATAGCATAACGGTAGCTCTGACTTCTATGAACTCTATGTATTAAATTCATAGGTTTTACTAGAAACAAAGATTTACTTACTTTAAGTTCTGAGAGAACTGATGGCGAGTGAAGTGTATAATCTATAAAAAGAAAGCGTTGCCTTTTACTGCATGAAAATGCTACCGAATTGCAGGGCTTCAGAGAAAGTGTAATGCCAAACAATTACCTGATACAACAAATAGTTAAAAAGACCAGAGTTGACTAATTAATGCAAGCAATTGCACTGAGCGATGAAGAAAGTAGTCATTACCTCCAATGATGTATACTCTAAGGAAGGGGTCACTAACCTTATGCCCATTGGCACCCCCTCATCTGTGAGCTTCATTTCAGTCTCTCACAGAGGATCCAATAGGTTTCCTTAGTACTTATACAAAGCATATCGGTTTAGAAACAGCTGCTTTTTGACAGTATTTGTTCCTATTTACACATAACTAATGCATGTATGCATACATTATGATCAAATACATTTTAATACAACATAAAAGGGTACTAATTAGACATTTCAATTATTTTGACTGAGCTACAGTTCCATGGCATCTCTGAACATTGTCATTCTGGGCCATTGGCCCAGTAGGTCCTAATCCTGGCCCAGCAGTGCAGCAAGATTTGATGGTTTTGTTCCAGTATTTTGGGTCCTGTCTTCAAAAAAACCATATTTCTCTTCAAAATTTAGATGGTTATACATCTGTCTGTCAGTTGATGCATCCGATCACACCAACATTTCCAACAGCAACATGGAATAGTCAGTGTAGCTTTCCCTTCTCAGTTGTAAATCTTCAAAATTTGATAAAACCAGGTTCAAGGATGAGTTTCTCCTTCTGAGTATGAAAATCAATGAAGCAAATGCATTATATTCTGCAGAAAGGTGCTTTCTGACATCTTGGAGGACGTTGCCTAGAAAAATTATTCTGGGAACAAGCTCTCAAACCTCCAATTTCCACCTCAAGTGCATTGGCCACTACCTAGAGCATCAAGAACCATAGAGATCAACCCTGGCTGCAAATGAAATGTAACCCTTACATGGACTAGGCTACCAATGTAGTCATGAGTCATACAGAATATGTGAATCAAAATTCCATTACTATGCCCTGACTGATTTTCCAGTTTGAACGTGAACCCAGGTTTTCCAGTTTCAGCGTGAGCCGTGTTAGTGACAGTTTTGTAAAAGATGCCCTGGGTAGCCTGCATAATATCTGATGACCCTAAGGTAGCACTCAGCTTTAAAAGGTCAGTGACTCCTACAGTAAAGCAATAACATGAAAGCAAAACCTAATAATAATTGAAACTAGTTAAGGCTGTAGCACAGGTCCTATCAAAAGGCAGTCATAATGTCAAACTCCATTGCTGTTCTTTGTTGATGCATCAAATACTACTCTGCAATTTGTTGCCAAACACCTTTATGGAAAACTGGATGATGAGGTAGCTAGTTTACTTTTGCCCCTACATTTATCTATTCCACTTACATGTCAACCCTTCAAGAACTGACCTACTGCATCCCTTGCATCCTTATACATGCTTAGCTTTTCTTTTCAGCAAAGTAATGCATTCTCTGATTTAACCAGTCTCCTCATAGCCTGCTGATTATTGTCCCCAATCCTGAACAGTATTGCTTGAATGGCATGACAGCTTCATAATGTTCTACATCAGAGATTAAACTTTTTTTGAATTGTCGCTTTTTCCTCATCAACAGTGAGCTTCGTACTGCTTTCAAAGATTTATGCAATTCACAGAATTGCTTGTGGTCGAAAAGTAGCTCATCAACTATGCTCCTGACATAAGCAAAATTTATAACTGACCTGCTCTTTGGCATGTATCCTGACTCTACATTTACTTTTACTGAGATCATTCACTCAAATATTGAATTCCTTATGATTGGACTACTAGAAACTTTCCTCTTTATTCCACTCCTTATAACTTGAACCCACTGGTCCAAGCCTACTAAAATTTCACTGCTTGCTATTTGTCTTCTGTAATAGATTCTACCGTCCAAAGTAAAGTTAAATGTTCTAACTCTAACAGATCTTGATTGACAACTATGCATGTGTGTTGTCATCAATTTAGACAGCCCTTCCAATTGCATATCATTTCCACTTTCTAAAGGTATTCTAACCTGTACTTCAGTCCCATTCTATACTAATTTTCTTTCACTGCTGGTAGCAACCTTATCTAATTTTGTGAATCAGCATTGATGATACCATCTAGAATTCCACTGTAAATCAGCACTTTCTCTGTTGAATTATCCTTTACTTCTTCTGCTACTTCTTTCCTTGGGATTTATGTTTCTCTATGTAGCAGGGTGTGGTACTGTCCATTACATCCATCAATCCAGCAGCTTTGTCTTACACAACGAGAACTATAATCTGTTGAGCTCACTGTCTTCAAGCAATTGAAACATAATCTTCTATCATTTACTTGCTGTGTGCGCTTATCTACTGACTTTCTCTGGAACATAAAGCAACTCTTTGACTTATGATGCTCTCGCAAAAATTACGTTTATTTTGTTGGTAGCTACCTTTCCTCACAGTTCCATGATCATTTCTCCCATTAATGTTATAGCTGATGAAGTCCTATCGTTTCATTCTTCGTTATTTTGGATTTGTAATTTATTTTATGTTCTGAGATGGGTTGATGGGTTTGGATTAGACTTCTCTATTGCTTCTGCAGAAACTACATGTGGCCATAGAAAATCATGGAAAAACCTTGATGTAACCCATTTTAGAGCTTGGATAGCTCATACTGAAATATTGGTGCAGTTCTGTGGCACACCTCTATACAGGGTTCATTTTCCTCCAATGTACGGTATCCATTAACAAAAGTGCCATACAAATATCTTAATGACTGTGCATTTACCAAGTTTAGAATCAGTCAAATGCTCTACCATTAAACGGTGACTTTCAGAGTGCTGACTTGTCATTTCAATATATTCTAGGCTTATAGCTTTTCAGCAGATCTTTTCACATCAGGCTGTCTGCCAAATCTGGAAGAAGGATTTCTACAACAATTCCCTGACATGCTTCATTGTGTCATCCAGTAGAAGACAAATTATAGGAACTGAGTACCTCAATGTCACCACCAGGGATGGATTTAAAAGATGATTATTGTAGGTAGTTCAGATTTTGAAGTTTAACAAATGGTAGGAACATTGGCTGCCTGGCTAATACTAGCAGAGGTGGCCAAAATCATGACATGCAACAGTATAAAAAATTGAAGTACCTTAGCTGTGGGTAAAAACTAGTTTCTTCCTAAACGCAGGAGAGATTTTAAATGCTACAAGCAATAAGTCAATGGCATTATCCATGTACAAGGTAGTAGAGTCTTAACACATTGGTGGAGCATGTGAAAAATGTTTGAGTGCACGTCCTCTACAGTATCAGAAAACACCCTTTTGGTGAGTAGGATATGCATTACTCCTTTAACCTTGCAACCATATATAGTTCACAAAACAGATAATAGCACAAGGGTGAAAAGTGATGATTTAAGTATGTTGCACCATTCATGGATATCAGTGAAAATGGTTAGATTTCTCTGACATTTCCCAGACATTGCAAAAAAGGACCAGACTTCCCTGGCATTTTTATGACGGAATGGAATTATCTGAAATGGCAGACACCTTGTCACATATACTGTCAACTAATACAATTTCTCTCATGCATAGAGTCATTTTTGTGAATACAAGATTTGAATTTATCACACCATGATAACTACTCTATCATACTGCTATGAAAATATGGAAAAGTACAACTAAATAATTTCAACTTTCTACTCGAATTTGACACTCTGCCTTCATTCATTACTGTCCAATGCCCTGCTGATCTTGAATCTCCATTTTCATTCCTTATCTATTGCGCAATACATTCTTCTGCTTTCATTGCAACCTGTAAGATTTGTTCTATCCAAACTCAAATAGTCTGGTCTACTACACTTTCATCTTTATGTACAGATGTATGTCTTCAATTATATATCTACGCTGCTCCCTTTTCCTATATAGCTGGTGTAAAGAAACTTTTATTGCAATTATTGTCACTTCACCTTGATCTAATTGACAACTCTTTGAGAGTACCATCTCTATCGCTGAACCATACAGCCTGCATATTCTGCATAGCTTTTCTATCACATTCTAGCTGCTTCTATTTGCTATTAATGCATCTGTCATAACGTGATTCTTGCGCTCCATAGCTTCCAGTAATTTAGTATTCCAGCTCTGCATCTTTATATCCATCTCTTTTTCAATTTGGTGTACTACTTGTGTTTGTGTATTTACTGATAAATACATGAGTGTATGTATATATGTATGTGTCTGTGTGTGTGTGTGTGTG
>OLMO02000275.1:13787434-13815681 GCA_900291935.2 Cassiopea xamachana
TATATATTTCATGACTAGGCTGCGGGCCGGATAAAATTTGACTGAGGGCCGGATTTGGCCCGCGGGCCGGACTTTGGACATGCCTGACATAGGGAGATATTGAATCATTTATTGCAGGGAAATATTCTGCAAAATTCGTGTTCAGTTACAAGCCATTGAGATGGAAGGTGAGAGAATAAATCCAGTCCATCTTATTTTGCTTGCCGATGTTAGTATTAGAAGAGTGGATGTCTCTTATCAGGGGTGGTGTGAGAATTTAACAACGGGGGCTAACTAGTCCGATGGGAGACTGAGACGTGGCTATAGTGGAATTAGTACTGCTATACAGCGCTGAAAAGAATTCTTACTTGGGGCTTCATAGCATCAGTTCATAATACTAAAAACAATTGTAGAAAATATAGAAATATCTATTGTATGCAAAAAAGTGGGAGGGGGCAATACCCCCGGTGTCGGCAGGCCTTTTCGAAAGCCATAATAAGCAGTACCATCTATCTTCGTTCAGCTTCGCCACTGGTCTGGACACTTTCTACACCTGTGTACCATGTATTTATTTGATTCCCTGTCACAAATTATCATTTCAATAAGTGAATAGTAAATTTCTTTCAAAATTATCTGCTGGCAGGATCAGCTTCAAGTTATGGTGCATGACACAAACGCATAAGGAATAAGTTCCTTTTAGTCCTACAAGTACACACCACTTTGACCTCAAGCTTGCAAAATTCGAGAAGCTTATCCCAATTTCTGGACGTTTTTCTTTCAAAATTTCGTAAAGCTGTCTCAAATTGCATAACATCTGCCGTTTGGATATATGAACATTTTTAGCTGTACTTATATACTCATCATCATTGTACATTGTATGCACTGCATCAATGACTTCCTTGTTCAGCCTTTTGTCGGCCACTAATTCAGACTATGCCATGATACCCTGTTCCTCCTTCAGTCTGCGTGCTTTGTGGATGGCTCTTTTCGAAATTCGAAGCTCTTTTGCAGCCTTTCTGATAGACCAAGTGTGATAGGCCGTAAATTTCATTTGTTTTCGCTCTTTTTACATCATAATGAGGTAACATTCATATTTAGATTTACGTAGTAGTCACTCCTTTTGCTATGCGTGTTTAGGGCTTCTAGGATAAAATTGTGTATGTGCATTACGCACAATTTAATTTAGTTCTCCATATCTAGGTTGTCTTTCTCGGAACAATGCAGATTAACGCATGAGTAAGTTTCTGATTGAGTATTTAGAATTATGAAGTAAGGGGAAAAAGAGCTAGTCCATACGATGAGCCTTAGATGAGCTGAAACTATGAATTTAGCAATTTGATTAGTTACGTTAATCTTCGGATCAACGTATGAAACCACAGAAAAGCATTGGCTCGAGCCACAGTCATGTAGTTCATTGGTTCATACTGGCTACTCTCCTTCGGTCGCACCATTGCTGAACGAATGCTATGATATTTTCGGGTCATCTATGGCTCATCGTATGAACTAGCTCTAATTTTGGGATCTTTTATGCAGGGGCGGATCCAGTAAAAAATCTGACTGTAGCTCAACACGATAAAGTGGGTGTGGTCAATTAAACTGGGCGTGGCCATTGCTACTGAAAATTGTCTTACTTCCAATAGAAATAAAGGAAATACAAAGAGGCACGTATAGACAACTTTCTTGGTAAGAAACGTAAGGTGGAAATTATAGTCAAACAACAGTTTTTATCTTGGTTTTTAAAGTTTTATTCTTAAGTATATAGCTCTGCATATAGCATTGAGCACTTTGACGATACAATTCTTTTGGATTGTTATATATATATATATATATATATATATATATATATATATATATATATATATATATATATATATATATATATATATATATATATATATATATATATATATATATTTTCTCCATCCTCTAATATCACAGCCTACACTGCAGAGCGCAGTTTGATTAGTTTTGTCTGCATGAAGACGTCCCATAACACCCTTCGCAAAGCCAATTTGTAACATGAACACCCTTATAGTTGAACCTGTGGAAAAGTATTACCATACAAAGCTGAATTTAAATAAAAAATAAATCGAATGCAGATTTCCACGCGTCACCCTTATGTTGAAAAGTTGATTAGGGTAGGCATAATACAATTTTTCTAGCGAAACATTCCTTAATTTATTTGAAGTGCCCCTGGTGAGATTAGTTTCTGTGTTAACATAATATATTTAGCAATGCTTAAGAACGTTGTCAAAAAGGAACATTGATATGCAAGAAAGACTACCGCAGAAGTGATATTAAACCAAATGGTAATGGACTCACAATCAATCAAAATATCTGATGTTGCTTTGTATGTTGTCTAATTTCTAAATTACCGATACCCTACTGATTTAAGAACAAGTTGAGAACAATTTTCTGGTTCTTAAGATACGACTGGAGTTTGGACATTATCCAAGTGAAAATCAACGGAATTTCTGAAAAGTTGAAGCTACATAAACTACTATGTCTACTCTGATAATATATCTCTAAGTTTCATAAGACGTTGGTTTTCCCTCGCAAATAGTTCAATAACTTTCTCAGCTTTGATAGGAATTTCCCTGTTTACATTTAATAAATCCAAGCCGTTCAGTCTATCTTGTGACATGGTACTTCTTAAATGCGTCTTCAAGCGCCGTAAAACTGAAATAGAGCGTTCATAAGAACAGGATGTAACGAGAAATGTTGCTGCTAATTGCAATGCTCTGTAAACAATGGGGAATTTCAGCTTATCAATAAGATGCAAAACATCACTGAGTTTACAAGGCAAAGAACCCAAAAATATTTTCCATTTTGCTTCCTATGTTTTCAGTTCAGTCCAAATGCTGCGCTGTTCTGGGAGATCATTTTCATACAAGGACAGGAACGTCGTAAAGCTTTGTAACCACAAAGGTTAACTAACAACTACTTTTGGAAGACCATAAAATGCATTCAACAGTTCAACATTGGAAGCAGAAAAACGTCTTTGCATTTCGTTTATAAGATGATCTAGGAACGGAATTGTTAAATTTCGCTTATGATATTCAGATGGAGAAGATACTGGAGCATTTGGCCTATGTCTTTGAACAAAAGCAGTTCGTGGTAACAATGGTACAGTTCCAAGTTTTCCAGCTATAGTAATGGCTTCGGTATACCAACCTTCGTGAAAAACGTCAATTTCTTTCTTTAGTCTCATTAGCATAGAGAAAAGTAATGAAATGCATTCTATTGCTTCAGTGGCATCAACACTCGTAGAATGAAGATGTTTTATCAAAGGCCTAGTGAATTCCAGTATTCGTGCGACAATCACGCTAGAGGCGATAAATTCAAACGATACTGTAAAATAGAAGAGATTACGTGCATCCCTGATGAAGCAGGAGTCCAATATCAATCAGTACAAGATTTAACAATTTCTAGCGAGGCAACAATTGCAATAAATGTTTCCAGAAAACATCCAGCCCATCCATTCTCGATAACAGCGAGTTCTACAAGCACCTACAAGATGCTTATGGCGAGCAGATGGCAGCATGGTATCAATCTGTTCCTCCAGCAACGCAAAATGTATTGAGTGCAAATTGAAAAACATACTCACTGATTTCACTTGCTCCATCATATTGTGCACAAGCTCAACTTCACAAGAGAAAACAGCACATAAATCTAAAACTTGCGATTTGCAGTGAACATTGAAGGTTTTGGGGTATTGTCTACAAATAACTGCTGAGGGACCATTGTATTTTCCCCTCTATATTTCTCGCACCATCATATTCTTGACCCCAACAATGGTTGATGTCAAGGCCTAGGTTAGAGACAGCTGAGATAATCTGCTTTGCAATTGCCTTTCCAGAGAGCCCTTCAGAGCAGGGAAGAACCATAGAAATGCCTTACGCATGAATGACGCATGAATGATCCACAACACGAATGGCTAATGCCAACTGTTCAAAGTTACTAAAATCCGCTGCTTCATCAGCAAGGATTGAAAAGAACTTGGAAGTTTTTATTTCCCCCACTCGTCCTCTGTGATAAGTCTCCTGCAAATTTTTATGATTTCGTTCTGTATGGTTTTAGAGAGGTAAGTTGCAGATTTTGCAGCATCTCCGAAGTGGTCCTCAAACAGTGTGTTGTTTCCACATTCTACTAAGCATTTTAATAAAGCCTGCAGATTGCCCGTATTGTTACATCTTGTATCTATGCTCTGAAACCCCGTGTGGTTTACCTTATAAGAGTTGTGCTACCATCTGCTGAAAAAGATTGCGTTCCTACCACTCAAAAAAGTTGCGTAGTTTATGAATTTCGTGCCGATGTGAAGCTCAGTACGTAGGATGCACTACGCAGAGACTAGCAGACAGAATTAAACAATATGTTCCAACGAGCATCAGGAGGAAAAGTAATGCCGCAAGCAAGCAGCAGCCGCTTATTTGTAAAAACAACAAGTCTAAAATTAATTGTGACTCGGCCATAGGACAACACCTTATTGCAAATCCAGAATGGGCCAAACATACACAGACGACAATTTTCGGATCATTGGGCAAGCATGATCGTCTTTTCATTGAAGTGTTTTGGAATCTGTTTACATTAATACTCAAAACCCAGTCTTGTGTAGACACAAAGAGTTCTTTTTCTCATTGGGACTGTTCTTGTAAACAATGGTTAATAGGCCCTAATTGGCCACTCTTGATGCCAATTAGACGCATCCTCTCCCATGTAAGCGCATCTGGATATACATTTCGGCTAACTTTTACGTCACTATCCGATGTTTTCATATTCAGATGAGTGTCAGAGGGAGAAAAGTTTTAAAGTATGTTTCCGCTTTTTCGTGCTGTGGTAAAGTTCTGTAGAACCAACAGACTATTTTTATGCTCTATGAAAACTTGTTTTTGTTCTTTACATCCTTGTACAATCATATAAATCCTTGTCTCAAAGTTTAACTCCCCATTTATTCTGACCCCCCGCTTATTAATGTTCAAAAGTTTTCCAAACCCCTATCTATTAGGACCCCCCTTCATTTTGGCACTTGAGAGTAATGATTTTTTATCTTTGGCAAAGTGCAAGTGATTGCAAAATCATGTGGAAGTACTGCACAACAGAAAATGTGGATTACATCTTTCCCTTGATCGGAAGCTTGTCTTGGAAAAAAAAACTGATTAAAAATATGTTCATAAAAATTTCGAATACTTCCACTTTCAATTGGATAATAGCACTCTATCTTCTGTAAAAGTGCATTTGATAAAGCAAGAATGCATGCAAATGATGAGAATGTACAGTTTTCAGCATTCAAAAAGCTTCATTGTAGATAGCAGAAGTACCATTTCCTTGAGAAGAATCAGTGGACTTAAGTGAAAGAATGAGGTAAAATATATTATCAGGATTTTGAAAAGCATTATTTTTAGTTAATTCATGTAGAATGGGATGTGATGCATAGTAATCTGGATTTCGTGATAACTCAATACTTATCAGACATCTCAAACACGCTGCCAAACTTTCATCCCCAGCTAGTGCCAAAGAACAAGCATTGTATAAACAATTCCCATCAGCAGAAGTTCTATATACATATATACATATATACATATATACATATATACATATATATATATATATATATATATATATATATATATATATATATATATATATATATATATATATATATATATATATATATATATATATATATATATATATATATATATATATATATATATATATATATATATATATATATATATATATATATATATATATATATATACATCAGACGCAAAAAAACGACAAGAATTTTCAGTTTACAAGACATGTTTCGGATAATTTACTATCCCTCTTCAGTTGTTATACTAAGTTGTTAAATGGAACACACTAATAAACGTTGCAAAATCAATAGAAGGTGTAACGAAAATTAATAAGTCGAATAATCTCTACTAATAATACTAGTAATATATATTAATAATAATACTCTCTACTTTAAGCTACCATATCTTCTCTTTTCCAATTTCGCCCAACGTAAAGTTCGCACATTAATCAAAAGATATTGCAGTAATCTTACTATCAAATTAGCATTTTCCTCCTTTAAGATAAAAAACCTGATGAAAGTTAAAGACTCTGTGCCTAGATCGCTCCGTTCTTTTGTTGTCTATAAATTTACGTGTGCGGGATGTAATCTATGACTTTAAAGCAGCTCTCATCACAAGAATCTTTGCATGGTTTAGAACTTTGCAGGTGTTTATAAACGTGTGAATTTTTATCTGTGAAAAGATGCTCTCGAACTCTAGTTGAAATGTGTCGGCACGTTTCACCAACACTAAAACTTCAACCTATCGGAAAAAGACTTTCACTGGATTCCTCACTGATTTCTTCAGCTTTACTTCCTTCTCTTACAAAATAGGGCTCATCCGTACTCTAGTGGATAGAGCTTACAAGATAAATAATTCTCTCTTTTCATTTAATAATGATGTTAAAAAGCTCACACACATCTTCAAAAGAAATCAATTTCCTGAATATTTAATAAATAGGGTAGTTAAAACATATCTTGACAATAATGGTAATTCTGCAAAATCCGATAATAATAATACTATCTACTTTAAGCTACCATATCTTCTCTTTTCCAATTTTACCCAACGTAAAGTTCGCACATTAATCAAAAGATATTGCAGTAATTTTACAATCAAATTAGCATTTTCCTCCTTTAAGATAAAAACCTGATGAAAGTTAAAGACTCTGTGCCTAGATCGCTCCGTTCTTTTGTTGTCTATAAATTTACGTGTGCGGGATGTAATTCCGTATATGTTGGTGAAACGTGCCGACACATTTCAACTAGAGTTTGAGAGCATCTTTTCACAGATAAAAATTCACACGTTTATAAACACCTGCAAAGTTCTAAAACATGCAAAGATCCTAAGACATGCTGGGTAGGGTAGTCCCAGCAACAAGTAGCAATGGGCAAAAGGTCGACGGAACATGATGCGGAATTATTTGATGCGCGTATGCGTTTATGAGTGTGCCTACGCATGCGTGTGTGGTGTATGTGTGTAGAGGGAAATACGCATGTTGGTACGATTCATCAGCTATCAACCTGTAATCAACATTTGGAGGGTTTAATGACAGTACGTTATTGATTACAGGCCCCACCAGCATCCGAATTAGGATACTATCGTACCTGGAGAGTAGTAGAGGTGTGTTAGTTGTGAAAGTGGAAAAGCATACAAAAGCTCCAGTTATTAGTAATAACTGGAGTTGATAGAGATATGGCAATCATAATCATCATATCTTACCAATCATACTGTGTGTATATAAAGTCGACGTTAGTCAGCCATATTGGAAAGGACAAGGATGTCTTTCATGTTTTTGTTTCTCTGAAAAGCCGCTACTGGTTTGATGGAGGATAAATCCTGTAATTCATCATCCTCCTGGATAAAGTGCCAGTGACTGTGCAGTATTTTACCAATTTGGGACGTATTCGAATTGTAGCAAACAACAAAGGGTAATTCAATCGTAGAAGAGTGATGATGGTATTGTAATAAGTTGTTACGTGACAGTGAATGTACCTCAGGAAATATTTCACTAATAAGACCAATGTTATAACCACGTTTAATGAGTATAAATAACGCCTGACTATAGATAACGCCCTTTTTGCAACTATTAGGATGGAACGAAAGTGCGTGTATTAGTGGAGAGACATCACTTGGTTTCTTATATAGAGTAGTTTGAAACCCACCGTTGTTGTTAAGGAATACAAGTGTATTCCAACAACGGTATCCTGTCCCTAGATTGGGACATCTCAGTTTTTATAGTAGGGTGTATGGTATTCGCATGTTCACACATATGTTTAATTTATGATGTTTTTGCCAACTACACCAAATGGCAAAAATATCATAAATTAAACATAAACATAAAATTGGCTTTTTGTTATCTGGTGCATAGTGCAGGCTTTGCCGCTCAATGTAGTCCATAAAGATATTGGTGTAGTTGGGGGCAAACGGAGACCCCATGGCAGTACCGTGTGTCTGAAGGTAGAAGATGTCCCTGAATTTAAAATAATTTTTTCTTGAGGATGAATGTAACAAATTGCAACATTTATTTCAATGGTAAAGGGAGAGATTGTCCGTAGAATTATTGAAAGGTGGTTGAGCAACACATGGTTCCCTCATCATAGGGGGTGTTTGTGCACAGTGACTTTACATCAAAAGTCATTAAAATTGAGATCTGTGGTATTGTGTCATCAAAACTCCGAAGTGTACGTAGGAAATGTGTTGTATCCTGGATATAGGATGATAATTGATTAACGATAGGTTTTAGATAAAAGTCTATATATGTTGACAAATTAGTAGCTTCTGGGACAAGAAAACTAAAGTTTTTACAATTAATATCTTGTTTATGATAAAAAATGAGATGAAGGATGAAATTTCCAAGACTAGATCACTAAAAGGATCGTGATATACTAGTGTATAATAGTTTGAATCGTTAAGTTGCCTGTATGCTTCCTGTAGATATGAAGTTTTATCTAAAAGTACAATTTTAACACCCTTATCAGCTGGTTGAATAATGACGTTTGTGTTAGATTTAAGGTCATGGATGGCTTCGAGCTCCACCCAAGAAAGGTTGGTAGCTGGTTGAAAGGGGTATCGTAAACAAGAGATTTCCCTATATACATGTGAAATATATTGTTTTATGTAACTGGTATGCGGAGTAGGAGGCGCCCAGGTAGAGGCGAGGTGAAATGGGTAATAGTCCGGTAAGTGCATATTTAAGAAATCGAATCTCAAATATAAACGTCTACCAAATTTGTAAAAAGCCGAATATATATCACCCAGCGACGTAGGTTTAGGTGTGGGGACGAAACAGAGGCCTCTATATAAGACAACGATATGTGATTGCTTGAGATCGAATTTGCTAAGATTATAGATCAGTAGAGAGTTATTGTGATTATCTAGAATTGCGCGGTGCAATGTCTTCTTGTATTTGTTCTTCTTGGTACTTCTTCGGCTAGGTATCTTTTTGAAACGTGCTATGGTACTTAGAAAACCTACTTTTGTTACATGGTCTATGTAAAAGATTGATGAAAATAGAAAACAATACATTCGGTGTCTCATTTTCTGAGTGGATTTTATTCATAATATATAGGTAAGAGTATAAGAGCAAATGCAGTACAATGGCAACAACATAATGTATTTTATAGCAAGACGATTTTGGAGAGTCGGAAAATCAAATGTAGACTTGAGGTAGGTACTACAATTATTCATCAGGTATAAGCAATCAAATAAACTTGGGGAATGCTATTTGGCCTACAAGTTGATGTCCGCCATCCCAAACTCATTGACACTACCACTGGTCTAACTCTCTGCGGTCTTCAGTCCACTACAGTTTTGCCATGCCCTGTTTTTCATTTTCCTGTTTCTACTCCTTACAACGAATTGTTACATAAATTTCCAAACATCTCCCATCCATGCTACCACAAATCATCTGTCAAGCATTCTGTGACCCACCACATTCGCACTACAGAACCATCTGTTTTCTGCCATCCATGGTGTCTTGCTCCTGATCATATGAAGATTGCAAAATCAGAATTCAAACACATGCTCCAGCTTGGCATCATACGGACCTCTGACAGTTCCTGGTCTCCTCCTCTCCACATGGTTCCTAAACCTACCCCTTGTGATTGGCATCCTTGCGGTGATTATTGCACTTTAAACAAAGTCACTCTGCTTGATCGCTATCCTATTCCGCATATTCATGATTTTTCATCATCCCTGTATGGCAAATCCATTTTCTCCAAGATTGACCTTGTTCGGACTTATCACCAAATTCCTGTTCATCCTGATGATGCTCCTAAGACTGCCATTTGCACTCCTTTTGGGTTGTTTCAGTTCCTACACATGCCTTTCGGCCTTTCGAATGCTGCTCAAACCTTCCAACGCTTCATTGATGAAGTTCTGCGTAGCCTTGAGTTCATGTATGCATACATTGACGATCTTCTAATTGCCAGTTCCTCCGAGGCTGAACATCTAGCACACTTGGGCACTCTTCACTCGCCTTTCAGAGTATGGCATCATTATTAACACTTCCAAGTGCATTTTTGGCACCTCCTCCATTGAGTTTCTTGGCCATCAGATTTCAGCCCATGGTATTTCTCCTCTGACACAAAAGGTACAAGTCATTCAGGATTTTCCTGCTCCATCATCACTACAAAGACTCTGTGAATTTCTGGGTTTAGTTAATTTCTATCACCAGTTTATCCCACATTGTGCCTAACATGTCCAGCTACTCACTGATCTCCTCTCACCAAGGTGCACCAGCACTGAATCATTACAACTCTGTGAAGATGCATTAGCAGCCTTTCAAGCCGTGAAATCAGCTCTTGCCAATGCCACTCTACTCACTCACCCTGATCCCTCTGCGCCATACTGTCTTATGGTTGATGCTTCTAATGTAGCAGTGAGTGGAGTCCTCCAACAATGCGTTCAGAGCATTTGGCAGCCTATCTATTTTTTTTCGAAATGATTGCAGCCAGCTGAAACCAAGTACAGTACTTTTAGCCGTGAGTTGCTTTCCATTTACCTCTCCATTCGTCGCTTTCGCCATTTCTTGGAGTGATGCGAATTCTATGTTCTCACAGACCATAAACCCCTGACATATGCCCTATCTTCATCAGCCTCAAATCATTCTCTACAGAAAGCCAGACAGCTTGACTTTATTTCACAGTTCACCTCGGACATTCGTCATGTGAATGGAAGAGACAAACCTGTCGCTGATGCCCTTTCATGCATGGATGTCAATGCAATCAATGTTTCCCCTTGCCTATTGACTATGCTCTCATTGCAAAGGCATAGTAGAATGATTCAGATCTCTCTCAACTCAATTCCATATCCTTGGACCCCCAAGCTCTGCCACCACCACATTCTACTGATACCATAATATGTGATATGTCTACTGCATCACCACGCCCCTACATTCCCGGGCACTTTTGCCATCTCATTTTTGATCATTTTGATAGTCAAGCTCACCCTGGAATCCGTGCCACACAACGCTTAATCACTGCCCTATTTGTTTGGCCTGGAATCAATCGAGATATCCGTCAATGGACCAAATCATGCCTTTCTTGCCAGCGAGCCAAAATTCATCGTCACACTATCACTCGCTTAGGAACTTTCAATACTCCAGATGCGTGTTTTGACCATATCCACCTAGATATTGTTGGTCCTCTTCCACTTTCACATGGTTACCATTATCTTCTCACCTGTGTTGATAGATATACTAGATGGCCAGAAGCAATCCCAATTCCAGACATCACTGCTGAAACAATTGCTCATGTATTCATAGCCCACTGGATCGCTGTTTTTGGTGTTGGTGTTCCCTCTACCATAACCACCGATCAAGGTGCACAATTTGAAGCCTCCCTTTTTGCGACTCTTACACACACTCCTGGGAATCAAACGCATTCACACCACAGCACATCACCTGTGTGCCAATGGCATGGTTGAAAGGTTTCACCGACAACATAAGGGATCACTGAAGGCCTCATTTGATTCATCGAAAAGGACTGAACTTCTCCCTCTCATCCTCCTTAGTATCCGTTGTACTCTTAAACAAGACCTGCAATGTACTCCCGCTCAGTTAGTCTATGGTACTACCCTTAACTTACCTGGACAATTTTTTACTCCCTCTCCCATTGACAAGCAACTCGACCCAACCCTTTACGCCGAACGATTGTCATCTTACATGCGACAACTTCACCTGGTTTCTCCTCGTCTGCAATCTCCAGCACTCCATGTGCCATCCAATCTCTACACTTGCACCCATGTCTTTGTCCGTCATGATGCTGTTTGAAAGCCTCTTGATCGGCTCTACGATGTTCCATATCAAGTTTTGTGTCGGCAGGCTAAATAATTTGTTCTTGACATCATTGGACACTGGAAAACAATTACCATCGATCGTCTCAAGTTGGCCTTTCTGGAATCCCACCCCATTCCTGCTAACTCCTTAATAACGTCTGCATCATCATCTGCTCCAAAAACAATATGAACAGTCAACGCGTACAACTCGTTTAGGAAGAAGAGTCCATTTTCCCGATCGTTATGGAACCATGTAAAAATTTTTCAGCGTGAACTGAACACTCATTTTATTTGCTATTCTCTTTCATGTTTACCTTGTATTTTTTTCTGCTTATCGAATGACACATTCCATGTGCATTCTAGGGGGAAGCTTGTAGCAACTCTATGTTGGTTACTTTATTTTCCATTTCATTCATTACGTGTACTTATTACTGCTGGCATCAAAGTACGTCATAGCATCTTATCTCTTGTTACGTCTATTGTCATGCCTCAATACACCCTTCCTTTTCAAGAATCGCTTTTGTTATCTCAACAATATATGTCATTCCAGGGGAAAATCTTATTTTAGTCACGTTATTGTAAGAAGAGTTAGCTGTGATTTTTGAACGAAAAGGTCAGAGTTGTTTTTTTTCTAGCACTGCGAATTCTACACAAGAAAAGGGATTTTTATTGGTATGAACTTTAATATTTAAACGTAAATACAAGTAAAAGAAAGAAAACTTGAAATTACTATAATAACGGGATCATAATGAAGGAAAATCACATCATGGTATATTCTGGAGAAAAGTAGCACAAGAATGGAGTAGGAATCATAATGAGAAAAGCAATAGCAAGATCCTTAATAGGGTATTGGGCAATCTCTGAAATAGTGATAATGGTAAAGCTACAAGGAAAACTATTTAATATAAGTATTATCTAGATTTATGCTCCAAGACAATATCATGAAGACGAAGAAATAGAGTTATTCTATGATGAAATCCAAACTGCAATAAAAAATGTGAAGGCAGATGACATACTCTGTGTTATGGGAGATTTAAACGCCATTGCAGGTAAGGAAGAACTACTGACATAACTGGTCAATATGTTTTGGGAGCACGGAGAGAACGTGGAAAATGATTGATAAAATTTTGTCAGCAATATAAATTAATTATAACCAACACCTATTGTAAACAACAGCCAAGAAAATCAAATAAATGGATGAGTCCAGATGGAGATTCCAGAAATCAGATAGATTATATATGTCGGGAAACGCGCGTGTCGCCATTTGGCAATAGCACATGGTTATGTAGTCATCTTTTAGTTGTCTTCATTCATTTAAGTCAGGGGTCTCAGACTCATTTTACCTGGGGGCCGCTGGGAGCAGAGTCTGGGTGAAGCTGGGCCGCATCAGGATTTCCATAAGAAAAGTGCTGATAAAAAATTACACTGTTATAAAATATCTTTATTGCTAACACAAAATAATGAATTAACGAAATGAAAAAATGAATAAAATAGTAAATAAATCGGTACTAAATAAATAAAATAATACAAATGACTGAAGAAACCTAATATTTACTGAATGACTAATAATTTTAGACTGACTGCTTTACCAGTATTTTTAAACTTTAACTTTCTGGACAGGAATGAAACATTGTACATGAACTGTTTTGAACATGGGTTTTCTTGCCTACATCTTGCTGGTAAAGATCTGGCTCCGCTTGTTCTCACATAGACGAGCTACATTTGCCTTGAGGGAGGAAGCAGTGGAGACCCTCAGTACAGCTTGAAGATGCTCATTAGTAAGTCTGGACCTGTACTTGGACTTATTGAAGTTCAAGGTGGAGAATAACTTCTCACACAAGTATGTACTCCCAAAAAGGCACATGGTCCGCTTGAGCATTCGAGAAAGTTCAGGGAAGTTGGGGGGCAACTCTCTCAAAAATTTCCCAAGCTTGTCTGCTTCTCCACTCACCTCTCTGAAATTAACTTTAAGTGCAGAGTTGCACTGCAGGTCAATGAGCTCCATTTGAAGTACGGGGGGGGGTATCTTGCACATCAAAGGAGAAAGGGTCCGTAAAACTTTGAAATGTGGCTCTGTGCGTCTTGAAGTCTGCAAATCTGTGATCAAATTCCTCTTGTAGCTTCAAAATGGCCTCAACATACTTCTCACCACTGAATGGTGTACCTGCATCCACGAGTGCTTTGCATGCTGGGAAATGGCAAAGGTTTGTTTGAGAGAGCTGGGCTTTCCATAACATGAGTTTTGTGCAGAATGCTCTGACATTGTCATAGGCAGCACTGACACCTGGCCTTGTAGCTTCTTGTTTAGTACATTGAGCTCATGTGTGATGTCAACAAAGAAAGCTAAGTCCATGAGCCATATGGGATCACTTAGCACAGGAACAGCCACCCCATGCCTCTCCATGAAGTCTTTTACTTCTGCTCTCAACTCAAAAAATCTCTTCAAAACGCTTCCCCTGCTGAGCCAATGTACCTCAGTGAAGTATAGCACATCCTCATATTCTGACTCAATATACTCTAAAAAAGCACGGAGCATTCTGTGCTTTAAGCCTCTGGATCTGATTTGGTTGATGCATTTCACAACGACAGACATCACATTGTCAAACTTCAGGCAATTGCTGGAAAGGGCCTGCTGATGGATAATGTAGTGCAGAGCTATGGCCTCCTCCACGCCCTCCTCTTCCAGTATTTTTTGAACAAGTGCTACCAGTCCATTCTTCCTCCCTGTCATTGATGGGGCTCCATCGGTTGTTATTCCAGCAAAGCTCTTCCATTGCAAACCAGCAATTCGAATGGCATCACACAGCTGGTGAAATATTTCCTTTGCAGTCGTCTGGCCATGCAATGGAATTACTGTGAGCAACCCCTCCATCAATTCAAAGTTATCATCAACACCACGGACATATATTGCTAGCTGCGCAGTGTCTGTGATGTCTGTGGTCTCATCAAGAGCTACCGAATATGCACTGAAGCATTTTGCTTTCTCACACAGTTGATCATAAATGTCACTTGACAGGTCAGAAATGCGCTCTGCCACAGTGTTGGCAGAAACGCTGATGCTGTTGAACTGGCTTTTCTTTTCTGGGCAGACAATATGTGCAGCCTGTAACATGCACTTTTTGACAAATTCACCTTCTGTGAATGGCTTTCCTGCTTTTACAATCATCTCACTAACGATGTAGCTAGCTTCAACTGTTGCAGAACTCTCTTTGTTTGCTTTCTTAAAGAAATGCTGTTGCCTCAGTAGATTTGTTTTAAGACTGGCAAGCTGGTTGGGTCTCTCATCTCCCTGGTACTCAGTATGTCTAGTTGCATAATGACGTTTCAAGTTGTATTCCTCGTGCACCGCAACTTTTTCAGTGCAAGTAACACATGTCAGGTTGCACCTGTGATCAACAAAGAACAATTTTACTTCCCATTTGTGCTGACATTGTCTGTGCTCATCACAAACTTTCTTTTCAATGCAGGCTTTGAAAGAGACAAAGAGACATCATTGGGGCTCTGTAATATGTGATTCCACTTGAAACCGGTCGAACGGAAGCAGGGAAAAGCAGTCCTCACGTAAGAGACGGGGGTGTTTTGTGAGTCCAAAAGAAAACTAACCGTCGGGATTTCATCAGAAGGGTATATTTCTCGCATCAAATCGCGCCAGGATTAAAATTAAATTCGAAATAATCACAGAAACTTACCTCGCGGAGGCAGACGTGGCTTAGCTGCTGTCGTCTTCACTGGACAGACGCATGCGCATAGCTCAAACTGACGTACACAACGGCTTTTCCTTTACACTGTTGACTGGTGGAATGAATGAGTGAGCAAGGTGCTGGACAGCCCGGCCGATACCCGTCCTCCAGGCATATACCTCATCGTGCTTGGTTCATTCAGCGCCACACACAACAAATGTAAATCATATCAATCTTGCGGGCCGCACTTTTATTAATCTTTCATATTAAGATGGGGGCCACAAATTATCGCACCGGGGGCCGCAGTTGGCCCGCGGGCCGCGTGTCTGAGACCCCTGATTTAAGTATTGATAGGTCAGAACATTTCAAGTAATTATAACTTTTTTCATTTCTATTGTTTGTATATGATTTTGCGTAAGAATCTCACATTGAAAACGAGATTCCGGAAGTGACTGTACCTTCATACAGTTAACGAATTAGAATATTGTTAAGGCGTTGGCTAAAGCTAATGTATCATACTGTTTGTAAAAATTCTGATTGGCTAGTTTAGTTGAGTCATGTTCTTTGTTACTGCATGATAAGCTTCAGCAGGTAGAATTTTAGTTAGTCTTGACGATTGAGAGTCGAATGAGCTAGCCATGAAGGCAAACATGTCAACTGTGATTTTATTGGAATTGATCTGTGTTTTCTAATTACTATCTCATCGAACGAACAAGAATAGAAGGAGTATTTCCTACAATATGTTAATAAAGAAAAGATCCAGGACTGTGTGAAGCAAGCAGAAACTTATCCGGGAGCAGACATAAAATCAGATCATAATCCAGTAATAGTAAAGATGAAGATTCAACAAAAGAAACTAAACAAGAAAAATAGCAAACAGAATTTGAATGTCAGTTTACTTAAGAACATCTCATATGCAGCTAGGTGCGATATTTAAATAAGAAATTGATTCGATGCTTTTGACATAGAAGTACTTGAGCAGCAGTCTGGCCAAGAGGAGCATATTAAAGGCATTAGGGGTAAACTGAGAGAGAGTATTATAAGAACAGCAAGAGGACTTCTCCCTTTAAGAACAAAAAGGAATAAAGAAGCAAGGATGACTGCCGATATTCTAAGCAAGGAGGAAGAACGGAAAACTTATAAATATGTTCATAGAAACAATATAACCAATTAAACAAAGAACGAAGTAATATCTGCAGAAAGGCAAAGAAATTAGGTTCAATAAGCAATGTGAAGGAATAGAAGAACTAGAGAAACACCATAATTCGAAAGAAATGTATGCTAAAGTTAAAGAACTATGGCTAAATAAAAAGTATAACATCAGCAATGGATGCATAATGGTTAGAGCGAGGAAATCTCCTCTTTGAGGAGGAAGACGTTGCTAATAGATGGAAAGAGTATATTAGGGAATTATATGATGATAATAGAGCTGAAATACTTACATTTGCATTGATGAATGGAAACAGTATATGACAAGAAGAAGTAGAGAAGGCCATAAATTCAATGAAAAAAGGTAAAGCAACCAATTTGGATGAAATATCCAATTAAATGTTAACGCTCTGGATGAGCGCAATTTAAAGCAATAGCAGAGCTTTGTAATGTAATATATATCACAGGGTATATACCAACTGAACTAGAGAAATCAATATTCATAGCAATTCCCAGAAAAGTAAAAGCACAGGACTGTATAGAGTGTAGAACTATCAGTCTTATGAGCCACGTCATCAAACTGCTACTGAAGATCATACAAAAACGCATAGCAAACAAAATCGATAAAGAATGTAGTACTCTGGAGAGTGGGTTTAGACCAGGAACAGGTAACAGAGACGGAATTATGTAATTTGCGAACAATTCTAGAAAGAGCAATAGAGGTACAACCGGACGTGTATATATGTTTTATTAACTATACGAAAGCCTTCGATCGAGTTAACCATACCAAGCTAAAAAAATTTTTGAAAGAACTAGGAGTGGACGACAAAGATCTACAAATTATCATGAAAGTGTACTGGAAACAGACTGCAGTGGTAAGAACTAAAAGTGGAGTTTTACCATGATTATAAATAAAGAAAGGTATAAGACAAGATTGTGTACTACCACCAAACCTCTAAAATTTGTAGGTGGAAAAGATATTTGGAGAAATTGAAGGCATGCTGGGTGTAGTTATTGGAGGAGTAAATGTAAATAATTTAAGATATGCAGATGATGCTGGGGTTTTAGCAATTGATTCTTGCAAATTTCAAGACCTGATAAATACGGTAAATGAAAAAGGAAAAGAATATGGGATGAGCATTAATATAAGGAAAACTAAAGTGATAGTCTTAACTAAGAAAGAAGTCACAACGAGTGAACTAGTGATGAATCGAATTAATCCATAGAAATGCTATGTATACTCAAGGTTAATAGACTTCTAATTTAGTTTTATCTACTTAGTATCAGCGTTCACTAAAGTCCTTGTGCTTTAACATGTTTCTAAGAAAATACACATTACTGTCAATCAAGTATCTACCGCTGACCAGTAATCAACAACAACAACATTTTTACAAAACAACGTAACAAGCAATGTAAAACGTTTTCATAACAATCTCCCTAAGCTGAGAAATTTTTGTCTATAAATACATTCAAGCACAAAATCCTTGCATTCAACATGACACGTAATTCTTGTATTTAGCTGGAGGTCGCTTTTCTCGAAGTGATCTTCGTGGTACATTTAGGTCATTAGGAGTTATTACTTCTTGAGAAATATCAAGCTGTTTATTGCTAAGCAGAACTGAATCATTCACTTCCGATTGCGACTGTTGAAAGGTGTTTTCATCATTTCGAGGATCTGAATAAATTACACTCTCTGATCTTTCGACAAGGGCAAGAGTGCTTTCCCGTCCAGTATGCATATGTAGGGTTTGCGTCAAGTAATTCAACTTCGTCTACCATTGGCTCATTCTTGGAATTTTAAACAAAGCGTCGTAGCAAAATAGGTCCAGACTGTTTCAGCCAAGTTGGAATCGATGATCCAAATAAAAAACGATGAGCATAATTAAGCATCCATTCATGAGGAGTTGCATTTATAGAGGCACAAATAAGAGACCTGATTGAATGCAGTGCATCTGGTAAAATAATTTCTCAATTTTTGATATCAATGTTTTGGGATTTGCATGCTAAAGTGAAAGCTTTCCAAATAGTCCCATCATATCTCTCACATTGCCCATTACCTTGAGGATTGTAAGGAGTAGTTTTACTGGTAGCAATATTGAAAATTCGTCTATTAAGGAAATCTGAAAAATTCGTCTATTAATGTAAGAAAGTAAAGCTTCTTGCTGTTAGAACGCAGTGGACCTTTAAGGTCAATGTTGAGGTTGAGTAGCTTTGATGAAATTCTTGACTTTAACATAATGGGGCATTCTAGTGACCCCAGGGTGAAAAAGTCCAATATGAAGCTGGAGAATATAGACAGGTTTCTCAGCTGAAAAATGACTGTGGTGAAAGTATCTGGAACCACATTTTCTCTTCCTGGTCGGCATGTTATGTCAAAATTATAGGAATCTAATTCCACACGCAATCATTTAATTTCTCATTCTTAATTTTACTTGCAATTTTTGACATTTATAGACTCTACAATAGCATAAGCCTCTTTTTCTACTGGATGATGATTCATTTCACTTTTGTCTAGTGTACGAGAAAAGGAAGCAACAGGTCTTCCTTCTTGGTTCAATGGTGCAGCCATCGTAAAGTCTGAAGCATCAGTTTCCACAACAAACAATTTTGTGTCATCACTTGAGCACACTATTGAATCTTCTATGTCTTTCTTTAGGAATTCAGAAATCTTTAATGCTTCAGCTTCTAGTGAAAAGTTTTATTGCTGGCTAAAGGCTTCATGTTTGTAGAGGAATTTGATAATGCTTTAGAGTAATGAGAAAATGGTTCAATTACACTTTTTAGAATTTTTGCATCATTTGGTAGTGGTAATTCCCGCGAAATTTTCATTCTACCTGGGCCAGGTTTGATTTATCTATTAGATTTATGATGCCCAAGTGATGATGGGGAAATTGATAGAGTAGAAAGAGCACAAATGGACAGAGAAGGCTTTGGACCTCCTAAGCGTAATTCTAAATTTTTATGTAGTTGTAGAATGTGCAATCCAATTAGCACATTCCTGCATGGTTTCTCCAAAATTGAGAGTGATACATGCTCATAGTTATTGTCTTCTATCTTTAAATTCACAATACTATAGCCAACAATTTTTGCAATTGAAGAAGTATCAGCCATGGTCACAAAAGAGTTTACTGGTAACACTTCCAATTTTAGTCTAGAGCTTCAACAAAATGACCATTTACAGCTGTTTTGATAACTGGCTGTTTTAAACCTTGAAGAGAGGCTGCTAGTAGTGTTGGAAGTGAAGGATACCGAATAGATGCATTAGTTAAATCATCTGATGATATGTCAGTTACTGAATTTGTATTATCAGTTTGTGAATTATTAGACTTTGATAGACAGACTTTAGCAAAATGGCTAGCTTTCCCCACATTTTTTACAATTACAATCACGTGCTGTACAATTCTACCTGTTATGCATGATAGTTCCGCAAAAATAGCACTTCATAGACTTTTTGATAGCATTAACAGTATGAGTAGTAGAGGTAGATGTTTCTGTTGGTGTAGCAGTTATCATATTTAATGACTGTGAGATTTGTGTGTAGTAATATTTGGGCAGATTGTAAAGATCAAGCCTGCCTATAGGCAGTTTCTAAATCTAGAGTTGTATTTTCTAAGTTGTATAAGTCTTTGACGTATTTGCTGGGACAGTAGTCCGTTAATAAAAGCATCTCTTACCTTCTGCTTTGATAGTCATCTGCTAAAACTGCCTTAAAACCACAATCCTTGCTCATAAAAGTATGTGCTGTTAAAAATTCACCCTGTGATTCACTAGCTTGCTGTCTGCGTGTAGCTAATAAATGTCGAGCACAAATTTCATTTTTTGGTGATATGTAGAGAGATTCCAGTGTTTCTATTGCCGAAGTATAATCCTTGCTATCAGCTATATATTTAAAAAAACTTCAGGAGATACGTAGTTGATAAGAACATTCAAACGATTGGGGTCTATGTTCTGCTATTGACTTAAGAAAGTTCGTGATACTCTTTGTCCAATGTATCCACCCCTTCTCAGAGCCTCTAGTATTCGCGACAACGTCGAAGCGAGCTGGGCGTAGAAACTTATCCATATTGTATAGCGTGATACTATATATTCTAAATAAATTAAATTGAACTAGTCATGAAACGAATTAATCCATAGAAATGCTATGTATACTCAAGATGAATAGACTTCTACTTTAGTCTTAATCTACTTAGTATCAACGTTCACTGAAGTCCTCGTGCTTCACCATGTTTCTACGAAAATACACAATACACAATATTACTGTCAATCAAGTATCTACCGCTGACCAGTAATCTGCAACAACATTTTTATAAACAACGTAACAAGTAATATAAAACGTTTTCATAACACGGACAGGGCCGTAATTTCCACAAAAACTTTGAGGGGGCTAATTTCTAGCGTAACTTAGTGAACCTTGGCTATCGCAATGACCTACGGTCATTGCCCAAAACAACTGGGGGTCTGGGGCGGTGTAAGGCACCCAGTGGGTCCAGGGCAGAGCCCTGGCAGGGGTCCAGGGGGCGGAGCCCCCCGGAAGCTCCAGAGATTTTGCCATCTCTAAGGCCTTAAAATGACTTAGGTTCACGAAAGTTCTCTTTCTGCACGGTAATAGAAAAACGCCAGAAATAATTACTGTATAGCCTTTGTCTGCAAGTGCACAGGTATGGCAAATCACAGGCAGAATCACTATCTTCCCGGTAATGTAAAAATGTAAATTGATCAAACCATTTGGGGTTGAACGCTCGCTTCTGCTTCCCTGTGTCTCTCATAGGAAACTTTATTGATCTCGGTTGGAGTGGCTTTTCTGGAAAATTGCCAGTAGATGAAGAGCTCTTCCCAGAATCTACAGATGCCAATTTGAAAAATGATCTGCTTTCTTTCTCCGCTTATATTTTGTAGAAGGAGAAATCCAATTTGTTTTTGCTTTGCATAATGATTCAATTCGAGACTCGGATTGGAAATAGAGATTCGAACTGTGTAATCTTAATAACAATTTTAATAAAAAGTTTCTTTTATGAATTGAAATGTTCATTTTTTATAGCTTTAAAGCGTCTAAGAATACAATGTCGTTATTAAAACAATTTTCTGCAATATAGAAAAAGTCTGGCCTAAGTGTGGCCAAATTAAAAAGAAAAAGTTTAGAATATGAAGTGAATATACTGTAGTGCCCCCCCTAGTAATCTACCATGTGGTTATTGATGTTGATGCATTCTCTGACCTTCTAAACGCAGTATTATTTACATAAGAAAATTTTTGTATCATCACAATTATTGGGGGGCTTCAGCCCCCCTAGCCCCCCCAGAAATTACGTCCTGGACGGAGTGCTAAAATAACAATAGAAGGGAGAGGAAAAGAGCAAGTTAAAACATTTATATACCTTAGAAACTTAATAACAACAGTAAGACATGTGATGGTGAAATAAATAGACTACTAGAAATAGCAAAGGGAGCTTTTAACAACATCTCAAAAGTCATCACATCAACAAAAATAAGCATATCAACCAGATTGAGACTACTAAAATGTTATGTATGGTCAACACCTACTTATGGTGCAGAAACCTGGACAATATAAGCAACACTTGCTTACGAATAAACACCGTTGAAATGTGGACGTATAGAAAAATGCTAAGACTTTCATGGACCAAACATAAAACAAATGAAGAAATCCTTGACAAGTTAAGTACAGAAAAGCAATTGTTGCCTATCATTGTCAAACGGAAATGCCACTATGTTGGTCACATTGTTTGGCAAAATTTGTAACAACATCAGCTGCTTGAAGGAAAAATCAATGGCAAGTGAAGCAGGGGAAGACCAAGAATTACTTGGATAAATAGTCTGTTGGTACTAAAGAACTTTAACACAGCACGAAAAAGCAGCAACATACTTAAAAGCTTTTTTTCGTCCGACAATCATCAGAGTATGAAAACGTCAGATAGTGACCTAAAGGTTAACCAAATATATATTCAGTTGCGGTTAACGTGATAGCATGCGTCTAATTGGCCCCAAAACTTACGTACTTTCGGCGGAGGTACTTGAAGAAGCAGATCAGAGATTTGAATAACATTATAAAGCTACGAGGTAAGATCAGAACGGCTAAGTTCTCTATTTCGTTTTATAGAATTTGTTTAGCTAATCGTGTTTCACCAAAATTCATTTCTGCTGGTACTTCTAGATCTCGCGCAAGGCACAGCCCTTCTATTGAACGTGCATTTATCAACGATGAAATTGATAAGATAAACACTCAATTTAGGTACATAAAACGTGCCTACAAATGTCAATCGGCCAAAATTTAAAACTTTTTGTCATTTTTTGACTTATTTCGATTTTGCCGCTACCTTTCGAAGATTGATAAGCGGACTTAAAATTTTACTAAAAAATACACGACAGGAACATTCAGCTTTTGCGTAAGAAACGTTTCGGTGGCATATTGAATGACAAGGAAAACATATTTTAAGCCTTTCGGATTATTCTCTGTCTGATACGGAAAAATTTGTTTTACGTAATGGCCTTGATTTTTGCCTTCCACCCAAAATTATAAACACAGTAGAGGTTTTTGCTGAATTTGAAATTTTATGTGCTCAGCTTGCCAGTCAAAAGCCAATTTCATCCAACGAACTCAGTGCTCTAACAGCCAAGCTAAGTGATTTAGCGCACGCTTACTGTGGAACCACAGTCGACCTAGGACATTTCAATATGCATAAAGAACACTTTCAGGCTATAAAATCCTTATGTTGCAATGAACAAATCCTTATCACAAAACATGATAAAAGATCTGGGGTCGTCATTTTAAGCAAAAGTGATTACGTCAAAATAATGGGCTGTATTCTTGGCGATAAAACCAAGTTGTTAAAAATGGGTGCTGTAGACTTGCATGGCAATACGGCCAAGAACGAGCAGAAGTGGCAAAAAGGCCTCTTAGACTTAGTATACCAAAACATCCTGGCTCGTGATGTTTATGATAGGGTTCGACCCACAGGCTCATAACGACCGCGAATGTATGGCTTGCCTAAAACACATAAAGAAAACACCCCATTCAGGTCGATTTTTATCTATTATTGGTTCATCCCAACCCGAACTTGCTAATTGGTTAGCAGAAGTTTTGGTACCGGTCCTAAAAGTGTACTCCTCACATTGCGTAAAAGATTCCTGTACGTTTGCTAACTTTATCCAAAACTGTAATCTTGAACCTGCCAAATCATTTCAATGCTCTTTTGACATCAGCAGTCTGTTCATAAAAGTCCCATTGGATGAGACCATAGGGATTTGTGCTGATGCTTTGTATCGAGGTCACCTTGCTTGCCGGCCATTGCCTGAGGACATTCAAGGAATTGTGCTAATTGCTACACGAGGAGTTGAATTCAGTTTCAACAACCAGATGTATAAACAGTTAGACGGTGCGGCGAATGGGTAGTCCTTTGGGTCCAGCATTAGCAAACATTTTTGCTGGCTTTCATGAAAGTAGACCTTTTGGTGATACCGCAAAACCAGGTGTCTACTTTCAATATGTGGACGGGAGTTTTGTCATCTTTGGTTCCAAGCTGGATTGTGACCATTTTCAAGAAAAATTTAAAATGCTACATCCAGCTCTAAAATTCACAGTAGAGGAGCAAAACAACTCCTTGAATTTTCTAGATTTTTTGGTAGAAAATGAGGGCTCTGGATTTCTTACCAGCATTTACAGGAAACTGACGTTTACTGGGCAATACATCCGTTGGAATTCCTTTAGCCCAAAGACAAGAAAGATTAGCCTTATTAAAACTTTAGTTCACAGGGCACTTATGATTTGCTCTTAAACTAAACTAGGCCCAGAGCTCGACAAAATAACTCAACTACTCATTGAAAACGGATATCCTGCAGATGTTCTACTTTCTTGCATCAACCACAAATTAGCCAACTTTGCAGCAGAAAAACATGTGGTCCAGAGAAGCGTCCGGTATACTTAAAATTGCCTTGGGTTGGTAATGCTTCATCAAAGTTTGAAAATCAAATTAGTAAAGCTATTACATCTTGTACTATGGTGTGATGCCCCATGTGGTTTACCATACTAGAGTTGTGCTACCATCTGCTGAAAAAGATTGCGTTCCTACCACTCAAAAAAGTTGCGTAGTTTATGAATTTCGTGCCGATGTGAAGCTCAGTACGTAGGATGCACTACGCAGAGACTAGCAGACAGAATTAAACAATATGTTCCCACGAGCATCAGGAAGAAAAGTAATGCGGCAAGAGTGTAGCAACCTCTTATATGTAAAAACAACAAGTCTAAACTTAATTGTGACTCGGCCAGAGGACAACACGTTATTGCAAATCCAGAATGCGCCAAAAACATACACAGACGACAATTTTCGGATCATTGGGCAAGCATGATCGTCTTTTCATTTAATGTTTTGGAATGTGTTTACATCAATACTCAAAACCCACTCTTGTGTAGGCAAAAAGAGTTTGTTTTCTCATCAGGACTCTTCAAGTAAACTATGTTAATAGGTCCAAATTGGTCACATTCAGGGCCAATTAGAGGCATACTATCATATGTAACCGCAACTGGATGTATATTTCGGCTAACCTTTATGTCACAATCCGATGTTTTCATACTCTGATGAGTGTCGGACGAAAAAATAAGCTTTAAAGTATGTTTCTGCTTTTTCGTGCTGTGGTAATATTACTTTGATGGACACCCTAAAGAAGTGGACTGGAAAATCATACGGAAATTTGATGGGAGTAGCAGAAGACTGTGAAAAGTTTAGATGCATAACATTGAACGTGCTAAAGGCATTGGACACACTATGATGATGAAGCGAGAGACTGCTGACTACTATAGATCGTAGAAATCGTAGGAAAATGTCGTTTATTGGACACATACTAAGGGTAAAGGACATAGCCAGTGCCTTATTACTAGGAATGGTTTATGGCAGGAGAGGGAGAGGAAGACCAAAGGTCAGATGTTGTGACAACATGAAAGAGATTTCTAATGGAAGAAGCATGATTCAGTTGTACAGAATGGCACAGGATAGAAGGAAATGGATAGCCACGGCAGTTTATTTTGAACCTCCCGTTAGATGAGTATGCCCTCTTGTTACTATTCAGGCAATAGAAACCTTGTCTGTTGAGGACAAGTTGTGAAAGGCACTGCGCTGCAAACTGAGCTTCTCGGAAGGAGCTTACTGTGTCCGATCCCAAAAAGTGAGCACCCCTGTTGGCACCCTGGAAACATTATTGAGTTTACAATTTGCGACGCGCAGTATGAAGACGGCTCACGTGGGACTAGGTACTAATGTAGCTGAGGCGTTTTGATGAGCGGGCGAATTTGTAGTTAGGGTTGATCAAGACGACTCAAATCAGGCACGAAAATTCATTGTTTCCGCAAGATGGAGGATGGGTTTCTTATTCTAATGCACGATGATGGCGAAATTGAAGACGAAGAATTGTTCATTCTTCATGAGGCCAACCGCCATAGGAATCTGCACGGAGGTCTTCCATACTATAAGTATGGACGTTTTAATTTAGAAGAGCTGCGCAACGATGAACGTGAGGTAGAGTTTAGATTCAGAAAGCAGGATATTTACAGACTTGCTGCTGCATTACATCTTCCAGAAACTTTCAAGTGCCCAAATGGAGTGTTGGTTGAATCCATAGAGGCATTATGCATGTGTTTGAAGCGGTATATGTATCTATGCAGGTATGCTGACCTTGTCCCAAGATTTGGTAGGCCAGTCCCACAGTTGTGCGTGATAACAAACCTAGTCGTTGATTATCTGCTCGATAGATACGGTGATTTGCTACACAACCTCAATCAGGGCTGGCTATCTCCACAAAGCCTTCAAGTTTATGCAGATGCCATACACAACAAAGGTACTGCATTGGACAACTGCTGGGGATTCATAGATGGCACTGTAAGACCAATATGCCGACTCAAGGAAAACCAAAGAATGGTGTACAATGGCCATAAAAGAGTGCATGCTTTGAAGTTCCAATCAATTGTTACTCCAAATGGTCTCATTGCAAACCTCTTTGGTCCAGTTGAGGGAAGAAGACATGGCAGTGGCATGCTGGCAATGTCAGGCCTTCTGCCTCAACTTCAACACATGTCATTTTCACCAGCAGGTCAGGCAATGTGTATCTATGGAGACCCAGCATATCCGCACAGGATACATCAATGCCCATTTGCACGCAGACAGGAACTAACTCCCGCACAGGAAGCATTCAATCAATCAATGAGCCAAGTTAGGGTGTCTGTAGAATGGGTATTTGGAGATGTTGTGAACTACTTTAAAGTGCTTATGCATAGAAAATTTCGAATATACTTTTTTAGCTAAAATTGAAATTTTGGTCTTTCCGATGCATGAATATCATATTATTTTTGTTCTTACTGGCGAGAAAGGTGTAGAAATTAGCGCTTGTTTTGAGGCACTAGGTGCGAATTTTGATAGCCATTGCGTGATGTCATAACGAGTATCAAACTGAGGGCATTCTTTAGGCCTATATCAGTTGACAACGTAAGCGCAAGAAAGCTACTCGTCTTGGCGTGCTACGGCTCATTAAAATGGCAAACAGTGACAGTGAATCGTCATTTTATGATGAAGCTGTTGACTATGAATTAGAGGATGAAGGCAATGATGACCGTGTGCTTGCACAACCAGGCATATATGCATACTACGGAGAGCCACTAGCTGACGATTCGGATGCCCAGGATGAAGAAAATGTCGAGGCCAATGATCCCGATGGACTGCTACCACAAACTCTTGAGGCTAGGTTTGAGAGGCAAATCCAAGTTCAGGAATGGTGAGTACCAGTATCTATTACGTATTGCAGCACATAGCTTGTCAAATTTGTAAATAGTCACCTAGGACCTATAAGCAAAAGCGTTAAAGCTGTACAATGTGTAGGGTAATTGCTTCTGCGTAGGATGAAGCAGAGTTTGCATTGATTTTGAAGGTGTTCTTGTCGTCGTTGCGAGACACATTTGTTGGTTGGTGTCCTTGAGTTCAGATGTTGTTGGGAGGTTCTTTCTGCCCATGGGAAGCTGACTTGTGATGGCAGCATAGAAAGAATCAAGTGTGTAACCGAGCATGAAGACTTTCTGGCATTAACCCATGCTGCAGTCTTGAAGGAAGTGGCACCATTGCTGAAGAAGAGAGATGGAGGCACATACAAGCAACGTGCAAATCAAATATTAAATGAGTATGTTCTCAAAAAGTTGATTATAATTATACCAATTAAGGATATTTTACTCATTTCCTTTTATTTGAGAGGTAGTTTTTCCATTTCCAACAAGCACCTTTATTTTGAATATTAAACTCAATTTTAGTTAGCCATCGAGTGTGTGTGGCCATATTCAGACATTTGAGAGCTGTAAGCTACAGATGGTTAGCAAGATACATATTTGGATGTCTTGGCTGGGATAACAGAAAGCCACTTCCAGCATGTATTTATCATTACCTAAGAACAAAGTTTCCAACAAGGGAAGCACATGGTTATGCCCCTCGCCAGCAACAAAACTAGGTAAGAACCGCCTACTAGAAATCATAAGCTAAAATGGAAATGAAAAACTATCAGGGAAGGGCAATCTACCCACTTATTGATTTGAAAAGCCATTCACTCTTGATGTGTTTCTT
>OLMO02000275.1:13822889-13859325 GCA_900291935.2 Cassiopea xamachana
TCTTTGAAAGATTGCCCATGGTTGGCCTATGCTTGAAAAATGGAGCAAGAAATTCTAATTGTTTGTAAAATTGCCACGAAGGCTCTATTGAAACACCACCGCCACTACCAGAAGGCTTGTATTCTCGTCTCATTTTCATGAATCTATCCCTCAAATTCCTGAACACCTTTTTCACTGCACTCACATCTGCAGGGTTGAATCGAAAGATAACTAATGTAAAGAGTTAACACCACGGATACTAATTAAATACATATATCAAAGCAAAACTAAATGGCATCCAAACAAGCAGACTGAACTACGTTGAATTATGAATGCTAATCTATGAGAATATATTTACATTCTTTCCTCAGTTTCTCAATATAGTTAGGTTGGAAAGAAATTGAATGAAAATGAAAATGCTTTTAATTTTCCAAGACATGTTTCGGATTAATGCTCAATCCACCATCAGTTGGTGAAGAAAATAAATCTATAGAACACATTAATAAAGGGTACACTCTATCAGTAGAATAGGAATATATATAACGAAACGGTAAACAAGGAGAGCTAAAAATGTTTACATTTACCTTCACGAAGAACTGTATCGCTACTGTTTGGATCTATGCTCAGAACTTCACATACTACCAATTTCCAAGCATTTTCCCTAATACCGTCGTCTTTGTAATCTTTTCGCCTTGTGTCATACAGGCACGGGAACTTTCTAACCGATTCTATCAAACTTTCCTTGTTCACTTGTTTGGCATCCATGTTGCTCACTATTGTTCCTATGCGGCGTGATGCGGAAAAGTTGAAATTTTTCAGCTTTACCGCATCATTAAAAAAACGCGTGGCTGATGACGTTGGAAAAAAACGCTTACCATATATGGTTTGCGGCAACTAGGCGGCAGGAAAAACGCGACAAGTGTGAATCTACCTTTATGCCATCTGCTTGATTTAAATGGCCAACATATTGTTCACGATGTCTAAGAGATTTTAATTATCAATATCTTTACAATAAATGTTACTTGCAAGCTTACCTCACAGAATTTCTTGAGTAAAATTGGTTATCATCATCATAATCATCTTCATCATCAAAAGTATCATCATCACAATCACAATCATCTTCATCAAAAATTTCTCCATCACTTAATGGTTCATTGTCGTAAATATCATCAAGAGTTTCTTCTTGCATATCTTGCACAGCTGATGTTAATTCATCCTCATTAGTCTCCTATACATGTGAAAAGTTGCAGTTTGTAAGGGAAAATGCAGTTGAAAGTTTCATGGTATTTGTTCTGATACAGTTTGTTATGAATATTACCCTCTTTTATAAAACCAGTAAATTTGGCATTCATTCTGGCAGTTATTACTTTTTCCAACTATGTTTCAGCTAAATTGTTGTTAATTTGTTCTTAAATTAGCAGTGTTGGCCTTCTGGAAATCCACAGACAATACACAAGACAACAATGGATGTCTTCTATTTATTGAGAGCCAATTGCTACAAACAACATGGACTCTCTTGTATAATAATGTCTTTTGTTGAAAAAAGTTTATAAACACTTATAAATAGACTGAATTAGCACAGTATCTAGTTTCTGTAGAAGCAACTAAATTGTGCAAATCAAAGAAAAAATTTCAAAGCTGTAAATTCTCCTCAGGTTAACAAGGTAAGGACCTTTCATGTCCATTTGTTAGTGGAGAGCTTCTGCATTTTTTTGTTGTGCAAACATCTCTTTAGATTAACTTTTTGGTATTATATAAGGATAAGACATTGAAAATAAAGATTTATTTGACATGTTTCAAGAAAGCTACACCAGCCCATCCTGATACAAACTGTCCTCACAATAGGCCTTAGCAAAAAATATTACAGTAGCTGATTTACCTTCCTTGACATGTCTTCTAATTTACTCTTTGATCTTCTGAGCCAACTGATCTTTTTCTGGTAAAATAGAATTTTCTTCTCCAAAACTGGACACCTGGTACAAACAATATCAGGGCTTGCTACAGGACTAGGGCTTGCCACAGGACTAGGACTTGGCAAAATTTCATCCTCCTCCATTGTGTCATCCATCTTTGAACACATATCACGGATAGTCTATGAAAGGAATTGAAATACATTGATATGGCATTATAATTTTCCTTTACTAGTAGGCTATATCCAATCAACCAACTCAACATACCTCCCTGCCCTGTTTTCCTCAACGTTGGATATTGTTACTACTGGACCAGGGTCTAAAAAATGAGCACATAGAATCTATGATAGATAAGTCTCACCTGTCTTTTGGCTCTATCTGTCAGTGCCTGATCAATGGCATCTACTGTGTCTGCCAACGATAAATCAATAGTAGGAACAGCATCTGGCTTTAGTTTCCTTTTCATTCCAAGTTTGGCAGCGATTTCCCGATTATTCGTAAAACAGCTCTCATCAAAATGGTCAGAGCAAAGAAAAGACGAGTTGGTGCTGCTCCACTTTGGCCTATGCCTTCGGACAAACCTGACCCATGCTTGGTGTCTTTTCCCGTCTTTTTCCTTGTGTGGAAACGTATGAATGGATTTCCCATCTGTATGCTGACCATTTGTGCAGCTTATTCCGTTCGGGAGACCAGCCACGCAGTACCTTCCTCCACGACGTTTGCCGGTCTTGCTAGTGGAAGCCATACTAACAACCGTTCAAAACTTTTTTGCGTACTCGTTATGACATCATGCGCAGTGGCTAGAATTCGCACTTGAAATGCCAAAATAGCGAAGTTTGAGGGCTCATAACTTTTTTCCATATGAGTTATGATACTTTAGTTTGCAGCATGATAGTCACAGCACAAAGTTGCATTAGAAAATGCAAAAAGCTAAATTTCGAAATTTTCGATGCATAAGCACTTTAAATTCAATGATTTCAAAAACAATTTGAAGATTGGATTGAGTGCTGTTGGCAAGACATGCATAGTTTGTGCTTTGCTTCGCAATGCACTTGCATACTTGTATGGTAACAATACATCTACCTTTTTTGGCGTAAAACCTCCAACTCTAGAAGAGTACTTTGACTAGACTCCATGCAGATTCTCCTTGATAAAAACAGCTTTTTTAAAAGCTACCAGATACCCCAAGAATGTGTCTTCCACTCTTCCATACAGCACACATGATATTACTCACTTGGCATATCATTTAATGACATTATTCTTAGCACTTTCCTACAAAACTATATACCCAAGTAAGCAATATAATTATTATATGCTCCATCATGCTATATTTGAAGATACCAAGGTAGTAGCAGGAATACTATATCTTGTATCTGGGCATGTTTTAACATAAAATGATGGGGAATTCCATACCAGCCCTTTTAATTGCCCCACCACTAAAGTGCCCTTAGACTCAGTGACTTCTTTGTTTGCCTTATTTGAAATATTTGTGAATGAAACAAATTTAGTCTTATTGAACAGGCTTGAACTCTCAATTCATTTTTCCTGCTGCTTCTATAGGCGATTCCTCTTTTCTTTTACAAAGTTCTAAATGGAAATTATCAGCTAGAAATCAGTTTGTATCATCATTTGGCGTTTGAAAGCATGTTTGTCTGTAGTTTCTGCATTTATCTAAAGTGCCCTTTTATCAAATGCCCCATAAGTGGAATATCCTTTAAAAATGCCCTGTATGCATCACCCTACCCCTGAGCAAAGATTTCAATTCAGTTCAATAAGCAGGCTTCTGTGGCAAGATGTGCAAGGACTTTCAATTATTGTATAAAGAGTATCAGCCACAATGGTTTACCAAGAAAAGTGTAGATAAAACACCTCAAAATAATGAGGGTTAATAATTCAGAGCCATAGTGCTGGCAGACATTGGAGAGTATGGTGGCAATAAAGAAAGAGTTTGAGTATTATTGATTTTCTTTTGTTTTAAACAACTTTAAAATATCTTCATTTATTTTTTCTACATGGCTCATTTGTTGCTGCAAGCTGAAGAGCTGCTGTTGCAGTACTATTTGCTGCTGCTCATATCTTAAAAGTATCTCTTGAAAACTTTCACTTTCTCTCTCTTTTAACTCCAGCTTTTTCTCCTTCAAGCTCAATTCCCTCTCTCTTAAAAATAGTTCTCTCTGCTTCAACTCAAGTTCTCTCTCCACTCTTCTTTCCTCTATGCAAACTTCTCTCCTTTTCAAATCTACTTGGTTTTCCCTTACTTTCATGTCCACTTCTCTCCTCTCTCAAATAGCCTACAGACTCACTGGTCTCTCCACCCTTTCTTTTCCTACATACTTCCCTTGCCCTGCTCTCTGATAATCTTTCCATTGCCCTCCTCCTCACAGCCTCCGCAGTTTCTTTCTCCTTGTCTATCTCTTGCTGCTTTTCTGCACAGCTAGCCTCCTTTTGTTGTTCTGCAAAGTTAATTTTTTCAATAATCTCCTCCAGAGCCTGGTCAAGCTCAGAAGGCTCATTTGGTGCAATCCCACTTGCTCTCAAGTCCTCTCTTGTCTTTTTCTTGCAGGCTTTTTCCAATTTCACAAACCTATCTATTACAGCCCTCTGATCTACAATAAACTTAAGCTGATCAACTTTGTTTAAAGTATCAGCTATATGGTCCCAAAATCTCCCCCTCTCTCTGGACCCATGCTTAAAATTAAATGGCTCCTCAGTCAGTATCTCCATGCACAGCATAATATCATGCTCCTCAGTCCAAGTCATTTTTGGCCTAGTCAAAAAATGATATACAAGTTTTCTTATAAAATAAGAAACAACTAGTAACAAGTCTGAGACAATAGATGAAGACAAGGTACAGAAGACTTATGTTTTTTGAAAAACTCTCAATATCATACATAGTTTTAATACAACAAACAAGTTCTTCAGAGTAATCATCTCTACATATCATTTTATATTTATAATAAGCAGAACTCACTTGGGTATCAATATTTGAGTGCAAGTAAAATTCTACTGTGAGAAGTCATTCTTCCATGCGAGTCATTCAATGTCAAATCATCAGTAATTTTGGAAAATTTTAACCCTACCTCTCAGAATAGCCTCAAATTTGGCATACTGGTAGAAATCTATAAGTTAGAGAATAGTACCAAAAATTTTTGAAAAATTCCATCTGGTTTGGGTTTGTGGCCACTTCAATTTTTTGAAAATGCCCCCTCAAAAATTGGGATTTGTGAAGCCATCTTTGGCGCATAAGTCAAAGCCATCTTAAACCTCACTAGAAAGAGATACATAGATGAAAACAAGCACCAAAGTATTTTCAGGCATGCAGAATTCAAAAATACCATTTAAAAAATCATATCTAGCACCATAATGATGATACTTAAAAATAAACCAATGTAGGTCTCTGACAAAGTATTTTGGTGGTGGTCAAAAATTAAATATTTCCCCATGAGGCACCCTATTTACAAATTTTTTTATTATGTATTCTAAATCTACAAGGAGTAGTGATGTAGTAGACCAAAAAAAAGCTTAGGGTCTTCAGTCTTTCCTACTCCAATTGGATTGGAAAATGTGACCACTTTTCATACCAAATATACAGACACACAGTATTTTTCAAAATTTATAGTATGAATTAACATTTGAAAGGCAATAGTTGTATGTTTTAATGTATTTGTAAGGATTACAGTGCAGAGTACAGCTGGTCAAATCAAGTAGAGGATGAATTATCATTTATCTTGCTGCTAGGTTTTACAATATTTCAGTACAAAAATTGAAAATTTAGTTGTTGAAAGTGGTGAACAGTTGAGCTATGTTAGAAGCATCACTTTTTTCCAAATTGTACTATCTTTTACCTGCTGGTGCTTTAGGGACATAAATAATGCAGCTGACCCAAATTATAAGAATTCAACTAACATCATTAATATTTGTGTTTAGTATATAATGTTGCAGATTGTTAAAAATTGTTATGAATTTTTAAAAAATGTTTCTTAAAAAGATTTTGCTATTGAGCATGCTCCAACACACCACCCCAAATTTGCTGCAGTTGAGAGTTTGGTCCTTACAAGCAATCAAATTAGACTCATTGTCTTCATGGCTCAAAGTTATCACAAAACATCAAAAGACAACAGCAACAAGGTAAGGAGCTGTTACTTTTTGTCGTTTGTAATAGAGGATGAATTCTCAGGTGTAGCCAAGACTCTTGAATGGGATACACAGAGTCTGTTTATGATGTACCTGTAACTCCTTGTGTTTGGCAGTACAGCTGTGGTTTGTGCAGAATTGTACATGAAAATAAGTTTTAGGTTATTCAAATTTAGTATATACATACATAACAACTCTCCTAAAGTTGTTCTCAAAATGCACTATGTGAAATGAAATTCTGGTTGTTTACAGAACAGACATTACTAGAAAGTATATGCAGCTGATATGGAAAAGATGCAAAAATGTTCTGTTGGCTTTGAAATAGACGATGAATGTCACAAGAAATCTTTTACCTCACGTATTGGTTTGATAAATGCTGCTGAACTGGATGATGAAGAAAAAGAGTTGATTGCCTTAAGAGCAGAATTGAAGACTTCCATAGAAACAGTTTGTTTTCATCACAAGCAGTTTTATCTGGTGAAGTTTATGACCTACCAGGATAGATGTTGTGACCCTTTTCATTCACACAAAAAGCCTGCTCATGGTAAACGTTGTTACTTACATCTCACATTTCATTACTAGATTCAAAACACACATCGTCTAAACACAGGCAATTATTTTGTAAAGGAGAGAATAATGGCTTGTTGAAAACCCTGTTGTAATATGCTGCATATATTACTATAGGCCCAATAAGACATCATCCTGAGAGCTATCATTGTCTAATACTGTGAAAATCAAGTAATTTATACTTTTTTCAGGTTCTTTACGAGTAATAAAGATGGAACTTGTGAAGCTGGCACAGCAACTCCAGTTGCAGTTGATTCCTGGAAAAAAGTTATGTCCCACCTGCCACAAGAAAATATCAGCTATTGAAGCAAAGCAGAATAATAGCACAGAGGAAGATTCTAGTGATGAAATGCTATTTGTGGAAGAATCTGTTTCACGTGATGAAGACAGGAATCACTTGCAGGATTTGTTTTCCTCAATTGGAGTGTCCCCAATAAAAATACATGGAAAGCCAGAATCAGTCAGAATTAGCAGCAGCAAAAGAAAGATTGGTAGTGCTGTAGAAACCATAACAAAAAAAGTTGCAAGTTTGATCAATGTCTCAGATGAACAACTGCAATCCTCCCCAAAGGCAAAAAATGACAGAGCCATTTCAGAAAAAGCAAGATGTTTTGATGAAATGATGAGTCTTCTTCGTGAAAAGATCTTTTCTTTGGCATCATCCAGAACAAAACTTCAGATCTTGACCTTGTGTCCATCTAGCTGGACAATCAAGCAGTGTGCTGAGTATTTTAGTGTGTCAGAGTATCTTGTATGTACTGCTCACAAACTTGCAAGTGAAAAGGGCATTCTGTCACTTCCAGACCCCAAAATGGGTAGAGGGATCTCACAAGTATCCAAAGATTTAGTACTCCAGTTTTACCATGATGAAGAATACACAAGGGAAATGCCAGGACAAAAAGATTTTGTAAGCATTGGTCGCAATATACATAAACAAAAGCGACTTATTCTTTGTAACTTAAAAGAACTATTTAGCTCTTTCAGAGAAAAGTTCCCAGAAATAAAGATAGGGTTTTCAAAATTTTGCTCCTTGAGACCCAAGTGGTGTATTTTGCCAAGTGCTGCTGGAACACATTCAGTATGTGTTTGTACCATACATCAAAATGCAAAGCTCATTCTTTCTCCAATTGGGGCAAATTACAAGGAATTAACAAAGTTTCTGGTTTGTGACATTGATAACAAAGATTGCATTGTACAACGTTGTCCAAGCTGTCCAAAGTCAACAGCAGTTTTCCAGCAAAGATTGACCATCACCAAAATACTTTGTCAGAGACCTACATTGGTTTATTTTTAAGTATCATCATTATGGTGCTAGATATGATTTTTTAAATGGTATTTTTGAATTCTGCATGCCTGAAAATACTTTGGTGCTTGTTTTCATCTATGTATCTCTTTCTAGTGAAGTTTAAGATGGCTTTGACTTATGCGCCAAAGATGGCTTCACAAATCCCAATTTTTGAGGGGGCATTTTCAAAAAATTGAAGTGGCCACAAAACCTAAACCAGATGGAATTTTTCAAAAATTTTTGGTACTATTCTCTAACTTATAGATTTCTACCAGTATGCCAAATTTGAGGCTATTCTGAGAGATAGGGTTAAATGGTGATGATGATTTGATATGGAATGACCCATGCATAACTTAGAAGTACACTAATACTGAGATGTAGATGCTATGAAGATGGGTAATGCTAGATTAAAACAATTCATGGTACTTAAAAGAGGGTGTACAACTAAACTAGGGTGCAAGATTCTACTACTGAGTGGCTTCTGCAAATACAAAATGAATGCAGGAATAATGAGTTTTAGTTAGCTAAGGACTAAAATACAGTAAAATGTTGTCTGTGAAGATGTTTCTTTGAAGTTCCCTTTTTTGTCTGTCTGTATTCTATTGGTAGTATACTCCAACATACAACAGTTTTTGGAAAAAAATTATTGCAAACATCTAGTGATGAATTGCCTCCAACTATCATGCTGTATTGATATCAGTAAACTGGGAAAGGTATGCCATTTAGCTGTATGCTTCAAAGCTCTGTCCTTGTGATAAAAATTAATGGTAGCAACAAATTGTAGAGTAAATACAAACGTGAGAGTTCTTTTGTGCGATTCAGCAAATGTGTTATTGGATGCTGCCATTCTAATGTTAGGCCAGTACAAGTCGAAGATAGCTGAAAGACAATTTCGTTCAAACTATCACCTATTTTCTACATAGATTAACAGCTTACTTGAGAACGACGGCTTTGCAATTATACTTATTGCGATTTACTATAGACTTATATCTCAAATCTTACCTTTTAAATCTGCGTTGCGATCGTGACTTGAAAATCAGTCGATACTTGTGGAAATTACACTCAATCATAGAGATATCCTAGGTTCCAGACTTCTGTGAGCCGTCTTGAGTCCCCGCGTCGCAAATCGTAAACTGACTATTTGTTGCATCGGGAACGGTAACATTCAACGCATGGAATGAAGTAAGTTGTGTTATGACTTTGTTAGACTATTTCAAGGTTTCATTATTGTAATTAATCATTTTCATTTATTCATTCATTTAACATTGGAGTTGTTGTTGTGTTCAGACAATGGCGGTCATGCTTTTGCATCCTGATAAATGTTTTGTGGTAAATCTAGGTTTTTTAAGATAGACTTGGTACATTAAGTTCCTAGTTTTCAATTTAACATAAAGAAATTTCAGTTCAGTGATTTTGGTTGTTTTCATGCATCCGTTATACGAAATTTGAGAAACACTGCTACTGCACATGGTGGGCCTAAGGCCTTCCGTCAATATGCCGAACGTTCAGTACGTAACTTTGGAAATTGTCAACACTCTGTTACAGAACCAAGCTGAGTCTTACAGGTCATCATTTCAGTCAATGTTTGCAGATGTAAAGGAAGAAATACGATCTATCAAAAAAGACATGTCAGACTTGAAAGTTAGTCTCCAATACACGCAGAGTAAATTTGACGACAACGAGATCGAGTTGAACGAGATCGAGTTAAAAGTAAACAGACAACAAGACGATCTTCGCGCTTTGAATGGACATGCAGATGGAGCAGAGGGGCAGCTAGTGTATCTTGAAAATCAAATTTGGCGTTCGAATATCAGAATTGTTGGATTACAAGAAGACAAGTACGAGAAATCATGGGATAATACTGAGCAGAGAGTCAAGCAAGTTATCAAAGATAAACTGGGCCTAACAGAAGATTTTGAGATTGATCGCTGCCACAGAATTGGTCGAAGTAGAAACAGACAAAGGAGAAATGGCAGTCAAGAAGATGGTCCACGACCAATAGTGGCCAAACTCGTGAAATGGAAAGATAATGAGTGTATATTGAAAAAAGCTAGAGAAGTAAAACCTGATGGAGTAAAGTTCCTGCCTGACCTCTCGAAGTGTACATTGGACAAAAGATAAGAGCAGGTTCCTTACCTGATTGCTGCAAGAATAAGTGGGAAAATAGCTTATTTCGTTTTGGATAAACTGATTATAAAGGACAAGCCTCCTGATTCAGTTAAGAAAAGAAGTAACAATATAAGTTATGAAAGTGACCACGAGTTATCATTTAATACACAATGATAGACCCATCCAAAGGAAGTTTGTGTTCTTATATGGTTGAGGTTACTTTTTTATTTTTTATTTTTTATTTTTTCTCAGTTTTAGGCCACAGACATTTTAAATGACTGTAACTAATATATTCCCATGTGGCATTTGCAACAAACATATCCCTGCTCATTGCAAAGCAGTGTTCTGTAATCACTGCAAAAATTGGGTACATATAAAATATAATAATATCTCAAAATCTGAGTATAAAGACCTGCAAAAAGACCCTAATGATGTCCCCTGGTTCTGTTTAAAATGTACAGAAATCATGTTTCCCTTTGGTTCAGTGGATAATGAAGAATTGTTTAATCTGAAAAATTTCGATTTTCCATCTTTTGTTGATTCAGCACTGTCCTTTGAATTAGTATCTGGCCTTATAACTTTGCCAAACTTAGGTGATTACGATATTGATGAACATTTACCTTCTAATATTAACTCAAGTTGTCATACTCTTCAGGACTTATCTATGCTTGATATTTTAGAACATGATCTTTCCTTATTTCATTTGAACATTAGAAGTCTTTCTCTTCATCTTGATGAACTTTGCTCAACCCTTGCCACTTTAAAAATTAAACTTGATGTCATTGGAGTGTCTGAAACTTGGAATTCTTTTGAAAATCCTATAACTTCAAATGTTGAAATTCCTGGTTATAGGTATTTTCCATGTCAATCCTATACTCAAAATGGTGGTGTTGCTCTTTATGTAAATTTAGGACTTGCTCCAATTCATAGGCCAGATCTTAGCAAATGTGCTGCTGATTTTGAATCAGTTTGAGTTGAGGTTGAAAATAAGGATAGTAAAAATTATCTGTTTTGCTGTGTCTTGTGTCACCCAAGCTCAGATATTGATACCTTCTATGACTATCTGCAAGAAACTCTGTCCAACCCAGCTGTGTTGAATAAACAAGTTTTTATCCTTGGGGATTTCATTATCAACCTTTTGAATTATAACTCAAGCATTCCTATAACAAATTATGTTAATTTCCTTTTCTCAAAACAATTTTTGCCATACATCACTCATCCATCTAGAGTATCCGCACATTCTTCTTCACTTATTGACAATATTCTTTCAAACATCACAGACAATAAAACCATAAGTGGAAACATTTTGACTCCAATAACAGATCATTTCCCTCAATTTCTAATTGTCAAGCATGCAGACATCACTTACAAGAAATTGTCCTATTTTCAACATGATTTTTCTAGGCTTATAATGAAGGAAATCTCCATACTGATTGTACAAACTTTGACCTCAGCTACCTGAATGACTGTGCACTGGATGTAAATGCTAAGTTCAACAGACTTGAAGCCAGCCTTCATGAGTTGATCAATGCCCATGCTCCCTTGAAAAGGCTAACCAAGAGAGCTATTAAGCTCAGGAATAAACCATGGATCAATGATAAAAGTCAAAAAGTGATGCACATTAGAGATCAACTACTTAAGAAGCTTCAAAGGAACAATGATCAGTCTCTTATTGATCTATATAAAAGTTTTAGAAACAAAGTTTCAGTTTCCTTGCAAGAAAGTAAAGCTACCTATTTTATAACTACTTTCAAAAGAACAGTAGTAACATGAAGCAATTATGGTCTGGAATTAAATCATTTATAAGTATTAGGAAATCGAGTAATGTAAATGTAAGTAATAAACTTAAAGCCTCTGATGGCAATATTACTTCTGACCCAACAGTTATTGCAAACATTTTTAATGAATTCTTTGTTAGTATTTCTCATGATATCACTAAAAAAGTACCAAGATCTAACAAGTCTCCAGCAACTTTCATGAGTGGTAGAGTTGGAAATTCTTTTTTCATTGTGCCATCAGTTCCTTCTGATATTTCTGATATAATTTCCCTCTTAAAATCTGGAAAGTCTCTTAGACCTAACAGCATACCTATGAGAATTTGAAATCTCTTCCTTTGTTGATCTCTTCTCCACTTTCTCAAATCATAAATGAATCATTTCAATGTGGGACATTCCCTGACAAAATGAAACTGGCTAAAGTAATTCCATGCTTCAAAAAAGCCTGCCCATTAATGGCATCAAATTATAGACCCATTTCTCTTCTTTCTGTTTTTAGCAAAGTCACTGAAAAGGTCATGTATAAGCGTTTGTATACATTCCTAGAAAAGCATGAAATCTTATATACCGTACAATTTGGTTTTTGTGGTAGTCATTCCATTAATCATGCCCTCGTTAGCCTAACAGAAGCAATAAAGAATTCACTAGATAATATGGTTCTGGAATTTTTATTGACTTGCAAAAGGCATTTGATACTGTGAATCATGATATTCTTTTGTTGAAGCTGGAACATTATGGAGTTAGGGTAAAATGCTTTAGATTGGTTTAAATCCTATCTTACAGAAAGGAAACAATATGTTTTAGTAAATGGATCTAACTCTAGCCATCTTAATGTTACCTGTGGGGTTCCACAGGGGTCTATCCTTGGTCCCCTCCTTTTCTTAATTTACATCAATCATCAACCTTTCTCATCCTCAAAATTAGCCTTCTACTTATTTGCAGATGATACTAACATCTATTATGAAACCGAGAGTCTTGATCTGCTTCAAAATGTAGTAAACAAGGAATTAAAAAAGTAAAAATATGCCTTTATGTAAACAAATTGTCACGTAATATTGACAAAACCAGCTTCGTGATTTTTAAGTCTCCTATGCATTCTTCTTCTGAAAGCATTAGTGTCAAAATTGGAAGTCTTACTATCAAGCAGACTTGTTACGTCAAATTTCTTGGTGTCCTTCTAGATGAACACCTTTCATGGAAGTATCACTTAACCGAGCTGTCAAAAAAACTTGCAAGAACTTGTGTTGTGCTCTTCAAAATAAGATATTTCTTACTGATAGATATTTTGGTCTGTCTTTATAACTCCATATTTTCACCTTTCCTGCAATTTGGTATCTTGGTATGGGGTCTCACTTATGAGACTCATATCAGTCCATTGTTTTTGTTACAAAAAAGAGTTGTATGAGTTATCTCATTTGAGCATTTTACTGCACCTTCTACACCCATCTTCTCTAATTTGAATATTTAAAACTCCAGGATCTTTTCAGTTGAAGCTGCTTAGTTTTGTCTATGATTGCATTAATAATATCTCTCCTTAATTTCATTCGTTCTTTGTATTAGTGGATTCTGTTCATCAATATTGTACACGGCAAGCAAATAAGAATAATATTTGCCTAACGCAGAGTAATACCCTTCAATATGATCTTAGGTCAGTACTTTACCACAGGGCTAAGTGCTGGAATGATAAAAAATACACCATCTGCAAATGCTTTTTGACGAAAACTTAAAGCCTTCCTCTTTAGAAGTAAGCACTAATTTCGATTGGAGAAAAGTAGATTTAAAAAGGTCAACAACTGCCCATAGCATAATCTTAATTCAAGGAATCAAAATAGAAGAATAAGAAACTTGTTAAACAGGGGGTGTTCTCTCCTTGATTAGTCTAACTACTGAGAGAACTCCTCCTTTTAAATAATTCACTACATACAATTATTTTTTTCTTTGTCTACATATTTGGTATTTATATTGTATTAAATTATCTGTAATATTGTTATAGTAGTCTAGTGTATTTAATTCTTTGTATTAGTTTCTTGATGGTGAATTGTATGCAGAGAATTTAAAATATGAAACTGAAACTATATAAACAATGTTACATGAATGAAGGACTATGAATAGAAATGAATTAAAATGGAATTATGCAGAACGCATTGCAAAAGTTGACGCAGTCATGATGTTCAAAATCCAAAATTGCTTGATTGCAACCTCACAGAGCTTATTCCAGCAATATCCACAACTGGGCAGAAGTCAAGCCCAGATAGGAATTTTTCCCTTGCGTGGGGGATTTCATCCCCTCACACATCAGCCTTCTGACGCGATTGCAGCTGCGCAATTCGTGTAAAGTGATTTCTCTAGCAGTGCAAAATTCTTCTAGCAAGACAAGTTAATACATTACTCTTTGTTCTCAGCCACGTAAAACGCTCTTCCAGGCTACTTGCAGCCACTAAAGTTCCTGAACACGAAACAAATCTCTCACCCATCATTCAAAGTTTCCAATATGGAATCAAGCAGTTTGTTATCCCACCTGTTAGGACAAACTGCTATATATTTTGATTTATTCAAACTGCTATTAACATTTGGAACAACCTTCCCTGTACTGTCGGAAAAAGTCATTCCTATATACCAGGATGCACTCTGTGTAAAACTCACGTCAGAGTTGCTCCAGTAGCTTCTCAGGTGTGTGCCAAGGTTGAAGTTTTGCATATACCTCAGGTGCAAAGACCAAAAGCTCTGTGCGTCGAGATTTTCATTTTATTACGCCAGTATGCCAAAGAATATAGTGTTGGTTGTATCGACACCGCTGCTCCGACAGGAAAGCAACTCCACGCTGGAGATCTTTAGGCCTATGTGCATGGAATGTACCTTGGCAGATTTTATTGGAATAGACTTAAGGAACAATTGTGGTTAACAAAAAGTTTCAAACAAGGGCCCCGCCGATGATTTTGGCCCCACAGTCCTTAAAACCACCACTGTATATAACTTATATAATAAAGCTCTCTAATAAAGTTTGTATAGCTCTCAGTTGTCCCTTGCATTTTCTTAGTAAAACCACACATACGCATACAGAAACATTGTGAGAGTCCCATTGTTTGGAGGGTGTAAGATTAAATTTATCTTACTTTATCTGGTCAGTGAGTTGCACTGTTGTCACCATCACTATAGGGACAGATTGGACAAGCATGGTTATCAAATTTACTCTTTCAATGTATTAGACATTCTCTCATATCCAGTGTCTACTATATGGCCGACCACAAAGTTTGCATGGAGAAGAAGTTTTCAAAATTAAGGCTCTCAGTTGACTTGAAAATGCCATTTTGAAATTCCAAAGTATTCTTGCTTTATATTTTGCAAACTTATTACACAAATGCTAAACTCAGAGGATTTGAAGCAGTGTCAATTGTAGGATTTTCTGTAAGATATAAGACTAATTTTTATGGCTTTAATTGTTATGGAGGGGAGATTGGAGATTTGACTGATGTCTCGCATCAAATAGAGCCATTATAAGTTGTGATGAAGTGTTTATTTCTTGGTATTTTTATTAACTTTTCTGATCCTACTTAATTTCTGTACAAAAATACATTTTCCCCTCTGTAACAGTAGATATACCATTTATGAAATATTATGAGTTGGATTTTATTTATAATATGACTTTTGCCAAAAAGATCTTTTTGAACACAAAACTATGGTTATCTAGGTACTTGAAAAAACAACTAGTACAGAAACAATAAATATTTTTTTCAAATTCTTTGTCTAAATGTATTTTCTTAGATGTTTTCTCATCAATATGAGACTATATGTGAGAAAATATGAGACAATTAATGATATCATTAACTGTCTCGTATATTGTCTTAGATATTGTTGATGTCTGCAAATGAGTTAAAAATTGAGTTTGCTCAAAGGATTGAAGGAAAACAACACCTGTCTGTGGCTTCACAGCACCCCCAAATTTCTGTAGCAAACAAAATCACACTCCTATTCCTATTTTGCTTTTCAACTTGAGAGTTTTGTGTTAGACACTGATTGTGTATTGTGTCTCAAGAAGGGGCAGTGTTTTTTCAGCAGGTGTGCTTGCTCTGAAACATATTCCCCTCCCATTTGAATTCGTTCTGGAACTTGTATCCCCAATCTCCTGGGGGCATTCCATGCAAAACTCAAGCCGGAGGTATGCCAGTAGCCCCTCAGGTGCATGCCAACGTTCAAAGTTGGTGCACACCTGAGGTGCAGAAGTCAAAGAACTGTGGATTGAGATTTGCATTGTATTATGCCAGTGCACCACAGAGTATAGCAATATCCATACTGCCATGACTATAGGAAAGCTACTACCACACCAGAGATCTTTGGGCCTAAGTGTATGGAATGCACCTTGACCCCATCTCTCTCTTCATGGAACCCAAGGACAATTTACATGATCTGCCATACTGGAAAGTACGGAAGCTTTCAATAAGATCTTGCATGTGCAAGCAAGTTTCAGTCATACATACATGTGTTCAGTCACTGCAGAAACATTAAATTGTTCATGGGTATGTGCACAGGAAGCTCTATCCCTCTTACTTTGACACCACTGGGGAACAATAACCACACCCATGTGCACACTCACTTGCCTTCTCTGTGTGAATCTGTCCTTCACTTTAAAAATTTAGCACGTGCAACTGCCATTCTGTGCTACGTGGATGATGTGTGATTCATAATGCCCATTTATAACATATTGAAAAATAGAATTCCCCTTAAGAAACACCAACCCACCCTGTGACGTAGTAAATGAGCAGCCCCTTTATAGAGGAAAAGAAAGTGATTTACATTAAGAATAACTAAATATGTACAACAAGTGGAATGAGAAAGTGAATACAAATAAGTGTTCAGCAAGATCAAAATCAAGTATTAACTTTGGTGGTGCTTTTTAATTTGTTTGTAAATGAGTCTGAAGAGTTTTCAAATGTTGTCTGTCAGCGGATTATTCTGAAGCAAGGCCCCACTGTGTAAAAGGGCTTATTAAACATATATTTTGTGCCTGTGAGTGCACAGCTGAGCATGAACTGTGCCTGCAAGTATAATAAAATTTTACTGATAGAAAGGCATAAGGAAATTACTGATAACATTCTACTTGGGTTGTAGTTTTGTTAGAAGAAGTTGCTTCAATGAAGAACACAATGCAATAAATTCAACCGTTTTTGACACTTAGGGAAACCAGCAATGGCAAAGCAAGTGTTACTAATTCCAAAGATATTGATATCCATCATATGGCATCGCACTTTACTTGACTTGAATAAATTACATAGCCCAGATAGAAACTAAGTGTCTATTTGATTCAAAAAAATACGACATATAAATCCAATAGTTTAATTGAGTTGACTCTAATATTAAGTGTGAGTCAAATTCATGATGCCCACTCGCATTATGTGACATAAGTTGGGGTTGGCTTTATTTGTCACACTTAACTCAACTCGAATCAAACACAAATCATTCCAGTCTGAGAATTTGACACCTCGCACATGCTCAGTTTAGATTTTTGAGGAATCTTAGGTTACTCCCTTATCGATTGTGTGTCAAATTCCTTCCGCTGTTTTGTATTTAGATATGTTCTGCACTTTGCTCTTTCCTCATCACTCTTCTATGATTGTTGAGCTAGGGACCCGAAATTAGTCAATCTGTACAAGGTTTTTATTTTAGGAGGAACCTAGCCCTGGGGCTTTGTTCTAAAAGTTCCTTATTTTTGACCACTTTTTACCAAATTCTAGTACTAAAAGTTCCTTAATAGTTCATTAATTTTTACTGCACATATAGTGCCACAAAAGATGTATAGATGCAAGGAACCACCACCATTCTAAGTTTTACCTTTAATTTTGGATACAACTCAATGCAGAAAGCACAAATAAGGAAAGAAAGGAATTTTAGAAATTTACCTATGTGAGATATGATTGTAAATGAGTGGCTATAAAAATTAGTGAAATTGAAAAGTTACTTAGGTCTTTTTCCATTAGTAGTAAAAGTTCTTTAAATAGTTTGGCCGTCAACATATAGGTTCCGTATAAAGTGGTTCCTTATAAAATAAAAAATATGTACTGTTTAACTCTTACCAAAGCACCCCAGAGTAATATTGTACCCTTGGTAGCCTATGGTAAGTCTATTGAACTCAATAAAACCACAATGTATTTGATATTATTACTATGTGATCTATTAGCCTTTATTTTGATAATAAAGTACCCCATTCAAAAGGGCACAGTTTGTCCTCACTTTCCATTTTGGCTGAGGGCAAGGAATGTTCATTCCCGTTGAACCCTCATGACAGGCGCCTTTGCTGAAATTAACTGTGCAATTGATTGGAGTTGAGTTAAGTGTGACATATAAAGCAATTGAAGAATTTAAGTCGCACTTGAGTCAAATCAATTGTATACTTGATTCAAGTTGAGTTAAGTGTGATGTATAAATCAACCCTACTTTTATTACATTACATAGTCATGTTTTTATTGACGTTTGAATTCCTTGATTTGCGACTTGTGAGAATATTTCTTTCCTCTGTAATGGCATCACCTCTAACATCAGAGATGAACATTGAAAGAGTCAAAGACAATGAGCCTAGCAGAAGCAGCTGTCTGAAACATACAGTTACCCAAAGTAAAGTTGCATTGCTAACAGCAGGAAGAAATTGAAAAAAGAGGAAGGTAGACAGAGAAAGCTAGAGTTGCACTACTTTCCACAAGACCCACTAACAATCAGCTTAGAGTGTATCCAGTGTGATAATGGCAGTGGGGGACCTAGAGCTGGCCTTTGGGGAGGGCATCTGATTCATTTTGTTGTTTTTTTTTCAAGTGGGGAATTTCTTAGGATAATTGTTTGCTATAGGGAATACTGCTGTTTGCGAAAGGATGGCCCTGTGGCTCCCTTGGATTAGGGTAGTGGATACGAGCATATGTGAGAAAAAACAAGGAAAAATGTGTTTCCTTTACATTTATGTACAATTTTCCAGTGAAATTGGTCATTCTGAAATAGAAAATTTGACTATTTACAGCTTTTCCTTATGGTATTCCTAAGGAAACACACCAAGGAAGTATATGGCACTTGGGCCATATTGTGATGTAGTGGACATACTGTACAGGACATATTAATGAAAAGTGAGAAATTCTTGTCTTCTTGTGAAGTAAAAAAATTTTTCCAACAAAGCCAACAATTCTTCAATAGAAATATTGATAAGTTTTACTACTTCTCCTATGGTGCACCTAAAGAGACAGGCCAGGCAGATAGGGACACTTTGGTCATACAGAACTTTGGAGTACACTCTTTCTATAAGAACAATTTCATAAAAATAAGAGCCTGAAATTTGATGAAACATTAACAACAAATAAAAACAAGCTTCCATCTGAAACTTGTTGTAAAATGTATGTTTAGATTATGATGCATAATTTTTCCACAAACATATGGACATGAAATATCTTTTCCTTCGCCTGAAGAGAATTAACAACCTTATCACCTCTCCTCTTTTATTTTAAAAATTAGCTGCCCCTAGCAAAACTAAATACTGTGCTAACATTGTCTGTTTATAATTGTTTATAAACATTTTAGAGAAAAAAGTTGATATGCAAGATAAACCACCTTGGATGTAGCATTTGTGTAATGGGTTCTCAACCAATTGAGATATCCAGTATTTTCCAGTAAATTATCTACTTTCTAAATTTCCTCCACCCCAACAATTTAAGAGCATATTAAGAACATACATTCAAGTGGGTTCTAATGCGATTCAAAGGCTTGCTGTATAAGTCCTTCAATGACAAGCAGCCACCAGGTGCCTCAATGTTTGTTTTTAACTTTGATTTTGATGCCATGGTGATGTGCTAAAGGTAATGCACTGTACTGTCTTGTGACCATATAAAATCGTTAAATAAATGAGATGTATGCCTGTAATCTTCATATCAATGAGAAGAGTAGATGTATGTAAGGACTTGTCCAGTTCAATGTGAATCAATACTAGTGCCACTTTAGTGGCCCTCTTTGTCATCATCAAAGTAGTATAGATTTTCATGCTTGCTGCAATCCTCACAAAAACAATCTGATGTACTTTCAAGACTAGTTTTGCTACAATAGGGTCATTCTATGTCAAATCATCCAGAGAGTGACACCTTTATGTCAGGGGTTTTCTTGAAAATTACACAGGAAGTAGACATCACTAGAAATAACAGACCCTGATTGAATAAGGCCTATACAGACCACTTATTCTATTCTTATTCAATACGTTATTCAATGGACCTACTGAGTGACGTATCAAATAAGAATATGATTAGTGTCTGTGTCAAGGTAAGTAGTTGGAGTTTGCAAAACAAATTCTAGATGACAATGGGATTAAGTGAAGTATTTTTGCTAATGCCATTGTTAAGTTGCTAGCCTTGGGTCGTGGGAAGGGTTGTAATCTATATATTACTGGCCCTGCGAATTGTGGCAAACATTCATTCTTGATCCCTTAAGAATTATATGTAAAGCCTTTTTATCATCTGCCACCTGTTTGTATGTGTGGCTAGGGGTGGAAGAAAAGAGGTTGTCTTTCTGAATGACTTTCGCTATGCTTCAACCATTTTGCCTTGGAGTGACATGTTCTTGCTTTTGGAAGGCCATGTTGTTCACTTTGCCATGCTCAAAACTTAATACTCTCAAGTTGTAGAATTTACAAGTGATACCCCAGTTTTTGCAATTCCCAAATTATCAATCGTATTCATCAAAGGCTCCAGTATTGATGAGAGAGACAGCAGTGATGGATGTAAGATGAAGAAAGTCTCAATTCTTTGATCAAATACCTATTCAATGTCAAAAGAGAGTCACACCATGTGGTTGCTGTTTTGCAAAACTCCTATTAGACGTTGACTGATACTTGCCCCTCCCTCACTCTTTGCCTTTTATGTAATTATAGTGTTTACAGCTTGATGATAGACAGTGGTCTCTATCATCCAGTGTGTTGTTCTTATGGATGCTACATTTCCCACATTTTACAGTTTCAAAGCACTGTAATTCAGCATACACTACTTATTTTATTCTTGAAAAATGCATAAGGGATGTACACACTCTTTTTGTACATCCATCACTATTATCTCAATATATGGAATTCTCCCAAATAGTTCAAAAATGACAGTTTACAGTTGGCCTCTTTATATATGTTGTTGCTGTATGTTCTGATTTATGTGTGAGCACCATCAAACGCATCATGCACAATGTTCAGCATAAAGAACACTTAAGATAATAATTTTAGGAGTTTTACAAGAAACCACTAGTGATGTTTCTTGATTGAGCTGCAGCTCTAGTGATATTAGTAGTATTTCATTACTATTATTATTATGATTACTATGACATTTACTTGCGTGCATTTTGTTAGGGCCTCCCACGATTTGGAGGTCTAGTTCCCACCCAGACTATTTTCTCTTATTATCGAAGGCCCTGATTATTTTTAAGCTTTTATAGTATTTAGCTTCCTGTATATTGTCTTAGTCCCAATTTTATATGTTAGTACCTTACCTACATTAGAAACATTAAAATGATTACAGTAAAATATAAAATGCTTACTATTTTGTTTGGCTATTTGAAATAAATGCCATTTTACCATTTGAAATGAATGCTCATGCATGCAGCTAATTGTTTTATTATTGTGGCTATAATCACAGTGTGTATATCAAAATGTTCACTGGATATTCTTGTATCTTCCAAAGATCAAGTCATGACCCACGACCTCAAATCTCTAGAACCTTTCTGAGTATTCTAGCGGTCCCAAGCAAGGTTGATGTCTGATTCAGTTGAATCTCTGTTGATGCTCCAATCTCTGTCAAGTAGCCATTAATACTTTTCATTACCGTCCCAAGTGCACCAATTACAATGGGGACAACTTTCATTTTGACATTCCAAAGCCTTTGCAGTTCTCTCCTGCTCATCAATAATAAAACAGATCTTATTACTCTTGTTATGTATTACTATGTCTGGTCTTCTGGCTTGAATTTCATTATCAGTCTGCAGGTTAGAGTTCCATAAAATTTTCGCACTATCTGTCTCCACAACTCCCTTGGGCTGGTGCTCATACCATTTTTGAGAGGTTTGTATTTCATGCTTTTGACATAAATCCCCATGCAATGGACGTGCCACACAATCATGCCTTCTTTTATATTCTTTCTGAGCAAGCTTTGAACATCCACTAACAATATGATCCACGGTTTCTTTATTAGTGCGAATTGTATCTATTACTCTATTTTTAAAGGCATTTATGTCCTCGCACACTATTTTGTTGGCTGTATGATCTCACCTAAGTTTCCTCTTCACATCATGGAAAAGTTTTTGATGGGATTTAGATCAGGCGGTCTCTGTGGGAACTTTACCACCTCAGCCCTGATGGTTGTCAGTGCCTCAGTTGCCTTTGCACTATTTTGGCTTGGGTCATTGTCCTGCAAAAACAGCAATTTATCATTCCCAGGTGCAGCAGCCCGGTAGTAGTACTCTGTGTAATCTCTTTTCAATAAAGTAAGAGAAGTATTCTCCATTCAGTTTGGTATATTCCTCCACTACTACTGCCCCAGTGCCAAAACTTATGCTTACAATAAAATTTTAAGTATTGCCACCCTGTAGATCTTTGCTTACCTTCACTGTTAGCTTCAGACCTTCACCAGATGTCTGCCACACTCTGGCTGCGGTGCCAAAGCATCTGTGCATGGGTTTCTTTTATGGAAAAATGAGACTGCATTTAAGTACAATAGGACATTATCTGTCCAAAACTCAGGGATAATATTTTTTTATGGCCTTAAGGGCATAAGCACCTGTCTTTCTTTGTCCATAGCCATAAGAATTCCTATTCTCCTCGGTTGAAAATTTTAAAATCCAGATTGGTTCAGCATTCTAAACAAAGTCCTAATGCTAACCTGTTCAGTTCACATTCCATTGCAACAAGCCCTACCTTAACATTAGGATTTTGTTCTCTGATGGAATTAAACTTCCTCATAAAACAACCGTATCTCTTGTGCTTTATGCTGGAGGCCTACCCCTCATTTTTTGGGCAGTTTGCATTCCATACCCTGCTTGCAAATGTGATCTATGCTAGATTTCGAAATTTTCATCTAGTAGCAATCTTGTGGTATGACCAGTTGAACTCCTCTTTCAAGACGACAACAAAAGTTTTCTTCTTTTCTGAAATGTTAACTTGTCTCTCCATCACACCTCAATCTTTGAGACTATTAAAGTCGACTTTTGTTGCCACAAGCAACTTCTTATAATGCTTTTTCAAATTACCACATTAATTTGTTGAATGCTGCCAGCAAATATGTGGATTTGAGGCTACATATTTGGCTCATTGTTATGACCAAAGCATTAGTTACAATTCTTTCTTATTTTTGCTTTAGGTAGAACTTACAGCCTCATATTTTTACAAACAGGACTTATGGCTGCATCCCCATATACCATAATGCTTTTATAGGTGCTTTTACAAGACCAGCAGAAGAAAAATGCACCCCATTATGTCAGTATGATGTCAAAAGGTTCAGTTATTTAAAATAGTTTGCCACCATTGCATTCAGTGCCCCCAAAAACGCCATCTTACCCATTGATTGAAACTCAATATCTTATATCCTACATTGCACATTGCACGAACCCCCTCTCCCTCTATAGCAATAATGTGCTGGTCACGAGACACTGAGCCTTATTAGGTACATAAAATTTTTCGACTGCTGCATGCATGTTTTCCAAAAACCAACATTGTTTAGGGGGAGGGGGAGATGAATATTGTGTGCCGAATACAAATGTTCAAAGTGTCCCAGGACTTTGGGACTATTGTAGTTCAATTCATTGGCAATATATTTGGAACCACAGGGACATGAAATTGTCTGGGTTTATGGGCACATTATTCCTTGGTCTCTAGAGTCACCTATGGGCAGAGGCCACGCATAGTTTTGTGTGTCATGATCAATTCATGATCAGATGAAATAAAAGACTTCACACTGAACCAGGCCTGTATGTACAGGGAGTGTGGAGATGTCACACCACTAGATAGAAGCTTTTTTGGCAAATCATCCAATTTTACTTTGCCTCTTATCAAAGAATACAACTTATCTTGAAAGCTTTGTGACTTTTAGGTACAAATAGAATCCTTTCATAGCTCATGTGGTATGACATTACAGTTATACTGATGTTCAACTGAATGGTTCTTCTAATTCTACTACACTTGGCTAAAATCATAGTTGCAGGTTATGGATGCACATGTGACAATAAGAGAGCATTATAGAGACAGTACTTACTATTGACGATAGTACAGCCTCACCGACTTAATTTCACATATATAATATAAATCATATATAGGCAATCATACAGTATCCTAAACCTTCTCCTCTTTATGAATGCAATATGCTAATATGCTATAGCATTCCCAAATCAAGTAGGGGATTGATTACCTGTCAGAGAAAGGGGCCTGTGCGAAACTCCTAGCAAAATTTAAAAATATTGTTAAGGCATCTTTGAAAAGGTAACAGTGAATTTTGACTCTATGACTGGGAGGGGACGTGCCATTGCTGACCTGATGAAACATGGGAAAGTGGCTGTACTGTGTGTGCAGGAAACCAGGTGGTCAGGAAACAAAGCTAAAGAATTAGGAGATGGGTACAAGATGATCTACAGCAAGGCGATCAACAACAGAAATGGAGTAGGAATAATTCTGTCTAAAGAAATGAAGAACCTGGTGGTTGAAATGAACAGGAAGAGTGACAGATTGTTATGGATAAGATTGGCGCTGAAAGATTTCAATATCAATATATTCAGTGTATATGCACCCCAAATTGGGAGTAGTGAGAAAGAGAAGGAACAGTTATGGGCAGACTTGCAGGAAGAAATGGAAAAATCATTAGAGATGCATTGTAGGTGGAAACTTGAATGGACATGTAGGAGTACTAAGTTGCACCATTGGGGGAGTGCATGGTGGAAATTATTACAGAGCAGGAAATAGAGAAGGAGAAAGAGTTATTGATTTTGCAATATCAAATGACTTTGTGATATGCAACACCATGTACAGGAAGAGGCCAGAGCACCTCATCACATATAAGAGTGGGAATAGGTCAAGTCAGATAGACTTCATACTATATCGCAAGTGGGACCAAGTAGAATTGCAAAACGGTAAGGTTATCCCTGGTGATTATGTGACTAGCCAACATCGCTTAGTGATACTGGATGTAAATATTAAAGTAAGCCAGAAACAACATGCAGATGGACAACGGAAAAGAAAATAAAGTGGTTTAAACTTGAAAACATCGAAGCAAGAATAAAATTTAAAGAAAGAGCCTTACAGGCGCTCGAACAGGAGATAGGTGTAGATGACGATGTTGAGGAATGTTGGAACCAAAGCAACAGTAGCATGCTGATAATAGGAAAAGAAGTGTTAGGAAAAAGCAATGAGAAGATAATGGAAAATAAGGAGACCTGGTCGTTTAATGAAGTAGTCCAGCAGAAGACCACGCGGAAGAAGGAGGCTAAGAAAAGGTACGAACAAATAGAAGATGACATAGACAAAGAGGCATATAAGCAATGCAAGAAGGAGGCTAAGAAAGCAGTAGCAATTGCAAAAGCGGAAGCTTATAAAGAAATATAAAAGGAACTGGATGCGAAAAGAGGACAAGGAAAGATATCTAGGTTAGCAAAACAACAACAAAGAAGCACAAGAGACATAACACATACACAACAAATAAAGGATGAAAACGGTAATGTGTTGAGGAAGGAGACAAAGATTGTAAAGAGATGGCAGCAATACTTTGAGAACCTATTGAATGAGGAGATTGAAAGACATATTCTTGGGAATGGTAATCCAAGCCAAGGAGTGGTGCGAGATGTCTCAAGAGATGAAGTTGTTGCTAGTCTTGGGAAAATGAAGAAGGGGAAAGCGCCAGGTCCAGACAAACTGCCAATTGAGGCCTGAAAAGCCCTTGGAGATGAAGGCGTGAAGATACTATGGCAGTTGTTGAATAAGACCTACACACTGAAAAGATACCAAATATCTGGAGACAGAGCACCCTTATTCCCATCTTCAAAGAGAAAGGAGATGTGCAGAATTGTGAAAACTATAGAGGGATAAAATTCGTGTCACACACACACTGAAATTGTTTGAAAGAATAATGGATAAAAGACTATGAAATGAGGTACAATTAGGGTGCCAACAGTTGGGATTCATGAAAGGAGTAGGAATGACCGATGGTATATTTACAGTGAGACAAATTATGGAAAAGTGCAGGGAAAAACAACAAACTCTACACATGTGCTTCATAGACTTGGAGAAAGCTTATGATAGAATCCCAAGAGATGGGATGTGGAGGCGTCTGAGAGAGCAAAAGTTTCCTGAAACATATGCGAGGATCATCCAGGAGATCTATATTGACGTGACAGCTTGAGTAAGGAGCACAGTGGGTGTGACTGATAGTTTTAAAGTACAGGTTGGCCTTCATTAGGGATCGGCTCTCAGCCCCTTCCTGTTTAACATCATGTTTGATGTGCTGATGGAAGCAGTGAGAGAGAACCCTCCTTGGTGCATTCTCTATGCAGATGATGTAGTTATCCTGGCCAAGAGCAAGAATGCACTGCAAGCAAAGTCGGAAAGATGGAGGGAGACGTTGGAGAGTAGAAGTCTAAAAATAAGTAGAAGTAAAGCAGAATACATGACGACGGATTTAGATGGAGACCAGGATGTGATGATACAGATAGGTGGAAGACTTCTGCAGAGAGTAGTAAGTTTTAAATATTTAGGCTCAGTAACACAGGCCTAAAGTGAATTGGAAATGGAGATCAAGCATAGAATTCGGAGTGGTTGGAACAACTGGGGAAAGATAACTGGTGTAGTGTGTGACAAGAGTGTTCCCATTAGATTGAAGGGAGGGATTCATAAGGCAGTTGTTAGGCTGGCCCTTATGTATGGACTAGAAACTGCACCTGTAAAGAAGGCAGAGGAAAGGAAGTTGAATGTGACAGAAATAAAAATGTTGCAATGGATGTTGGGTGTGACAAGAAGGGATAAAGTGAAGAACGAGTACATTAAAGGATCCTTAGAAGTGATAGAAGTTTCCAGAAAGGTTCAGGAAGAAGGACTGTGGTGGTATGGGCACCTCAGACAAAGAAACGAGGGTCATATGGCTAGGGAAGCTATGATTATAGAGCTCCCAGGCAATAGAATAAGAGGCAAATCAAAAACAAGATGGAGGGATAGAGTGGCGGCAGATATGGCAGAAGAAGGATTGCATGATGGCGACTGTAAAAAGAGAAACAACTGGGCAAGGCTCATAAGAAACAGTGACCCCATAATAGAAGGGAGAAGCTGGGAAGAAGAAGAAGAAAATTGCTTCTAAACAGGCAATAAGATAAATGATTTGGATGTTGCATGTTGCACTCTGCACAACAATCCTGAGGCATTTGATGATGATGTGAGGCATTTGACATTGAATTGATGGAAAATGTGAATGAGTCTGCAGACTCCAGTATTTTTGACCAGCAACATACAAGAAATGAAAATTTTAACAATGGGCAATCAATTATACTTGCGGTTTTTGCGGTTTTCATAATATGCTATATCTGGCATATTCTGTAGCTGTATGAGAAATTGTTGGCTTTCTACGTGTATACCAGCAGCAAAAGTCTTTTTAAAGAAACAAACTTCAAAGCATAAAAGTTATTGGTAATCACAAGAAGGCTTGCAGTCGTTAGTTCCAAATGAACATTTGGATTGTTTGTAAATCGATTTTGGAATAGTTAGGCCAATTGGCCCTGCTTGGGTCAAGCAAGGCACTCCTGAGGGTAAACTAGATGTAATAAAAATCGTCAAAGAAAATTTGTGAAGCAGGAAAACGCAGACTAAACGTTAACCATAGATCTTGTGATAAACCCTCCTTTTACTTTACAGCTTAATCAGACCCTAAAACTAGCAGATCCTGGATAATTTATTCATCAAGCTCTCGATCAAGCTCATAGATTGCACCAATATATTCAAGGAAGCGAGATTAGAAATTCTTGGAAGATTTATGGTATTAAATCAATTTATGAACAATAGTACAAACTACTCTAGTAATGCGGTGGCTTTTACAGTAACCAAGACACGCTTAAGTGCCCTCTGTATCAATACTTGATGAGGTGCTTAGGTCAGTATCTCATTGCCAGTTTTAAGTATAAGTGAAGTAAACTCCCACCTCGATGTCGCTTGGATAGATAATGCTCTGCACTGACCTGTGCCCTATTTACTGACTTGGGCATTGTTTCACTTATGTACGTAAATAGTATTCTAACATACGAAAGCCTGCCAGTTTTCCCGTATTTTGCCCCTTGTCCTGAATTCCTCACGCATGGTTATCATCAGATGAAATTCTCACATTCATAGGTTGCCACAGCCATTCTCTTGTCATAACTTCATGTTAGATACTTTTGGCACGTTTCATGTTATCAAGCAAAATAAGCTGCTAATTTATCGAGTTCGCCTACTGGTTCGCTATTCCTTTCCTCCCGCAATGTGCAATGGAATTTCTCAATTGGAACGTGGCAAGAACGACACCATGGTACAAATATTTTTTGAGCTACAAATAGTTCAATAGACAGGTATTAAAGCATAAATCACAGCTTATATTTGATGCAATAAGAGCGCAGCTTGCCATTTCTTCCCGCTTTTCTTTGGATGTAGCTTGGCAGGCCTGCATATGTATCAAAATTTTTTTGAAGAAATTCTGGTCAATTTGATGGTTTTACCAGAATTCCGCTTTCGCGGTTTTTTTGTGCGGTTTTGTGTCTCTGAACGTGTGCGGCTTTTGACGGTTTTCAGTTTATGCGGTTTTGCAATGTTCAACACTACTTGTAACACTGTCAAGCCATTAATATTGAAAGTGTTCAGTGAGAAGAACTACAAAAAGGACATTCTAGTTCTGTTAAGTTTATTCTTTTCTGCTTAGTGTCTTTGTCTAGTATAACATTTTCAAGTCTTTATTCCATATATAACACAGGGTGTAGAGTGGATTGAAGGTTTCCCCCTGTAATGTCTTCCAAAACAGCTATTATTCTCTGGCTGTTTCTCTCAAAGCTATACCTATTACCCTTCAATCTTTGTAACCTATATATTGAGCCCTAACTATACCATTATGAATAATCAATAACTCATAGCTCTTTATGCATTTTCATTGCTAAACATTAGCCCATAAGTTTAACTTCCTGGCCACAAAATCATTTCCAAAGTACATTACTTGCTGATTATCCTCTATCAATATTTATATCTCCTTTCATTTGATTTCACAAAAAGGCTCTATAAAACTGTTGCATGCAAATGATATTTCCTAGACATGCGGGATTCAACATAGACAGTCACTGGCACTTCAAAATATTCTCTGACAATTTAAATATACAAAAGTTTGGAAACGGAGGGCGTAAAAGTTGGTCTTAAAAAATGGTGTAGAATACCGTTCAAAAAGTTTAGAATTGTTTCTAGATAGAAGTGATAAATGATGTGACCAAAACCAATTCATTTGCAAATAAGTGCTTCTATTTTGAAGACATGCTAGACTCTTTCAATCATTGTTTACTAATCTAAAGAAAATTAGGAATCATAAGCCTAGCTAAAGATTATGAATTATGAGACTGCCAAAGAATAGCAATGAAAAATGTCTGTTTTTATAGGCTTTCCTATCTTGAAATAGGAGAGTAAATGATGCACAATGCTTGCAGTATTGATAGATTTCAAAATACTTTGAAATTCGAGTTTCAGTGGAGGAAAAAGGAGAACATGGCATACCTAAAAAGGTTTATCAAATAGAGAAGAATGAGCTGTCAGCAAATTATATAGATGAGTGAGATTTTCAACAATTGGTACGATAGAATTTGTAGCTTTTAACTGTTTTTCCAACTAAGCAAATATCAATAGAGCTTGTGAAAAGAATTCTGGACTACGAAAGAAAGGCTGTCCACGTCTTTGAGTTGCTAAGGGCATCGTTTCCATACTTTTGTACCCTGAAAGTACCTTTCTTTTCCAACAGTTTCAGGCAGTGGTGTAAAACTAAATTGATAACTAGGGGGCTTCACGAGAGGTTGCCAGCCCCTGTTCTTGCTGTCATTATTATTTTTACTATTTTGTTGCAGCTTGAATTTGTTGTAGTTTGGCAAAAGCCTGTTTGAAAATGAGAGAACTCTGCTCTGTCATTTTTTCAATACTCATGGTAATAACTAGGGGACTCAGACCCACTCAAAATACTAAAAAAGCAACTAGCTCTACATCATTGGTTTCCCTGTATCCTGTAACATAAACTTTATAGAAATTTTATTAATTGTAGCTTGTGCTCAAAGTATCATTTTCTCTTGTTAGGGGTGGACTGTGCTTCTGTTGTTTGTTCAAAATAAGTTTTCGTACAATGCTTCATTGTCCCTATCTCTGCGAATTTTTTATAGAGGCCCTGTAGCATGAAATTAGGTGAATTTGACTTTTTCATCTCATTTTTTTTATTGTGCGTTATACTATCTATTTATCCATTATAGCAAGGTCTGAATCTTCTTGACATCAACAAATTTGCTCTTCTTGTGACAATGGCCGGAGCTTCAAAGTAAGTATCCTTTTCACAGAATTGTTTTATCTTGCAATGCTTCTGCTATAGTGCTATGATGATTTTAGGAGCTGAATTTTGTCACTCCTGTTTACTCAGTACATAGTTGCCAAGTCTCCCACATTCTGCTGGCAACTCCAGCACTTCAAACTTGTTTCCAGCTGAGTACCAGCATCAGCAAAATCTGGAAAATTCTCCAGAACTTCTTATTGAATTTCGTAAATTTATCAAGTAGCTGTGACTTTATGTAATCCTTTCCATGTGCTCAGAGTAACACTGAAAACATGAGTGCAACAGTACATTCTACTAGTAATACTAGTATGAAATCTAAAAATGGTTCCCTGACTTGTTCCATCAACGGCATATCGGCCCTGGGACACAGGAAGGGAATTTTGATTGCATCTTTGAATGTGAATAGCCTATTGTTTCTTATTGATGAGATTTGTACTCTTATTTGGGATCTTGGGTTGCATATTTTGGCCGTTTACAAAACAAAACTTCATTATAGTATCGATGATGTTTTGATCAGTATTTATGGCTGTTCCATTAGAAGATGTCACAGGAATCGTAAAGGAGGAGTAGTTCCTCCACATTTCAAAGATACCATTCTTGGCAAATGTTCTATTCATAATGACTATCCAGAATTGCCCTTAGCAGCTTTGTACTTGTAGGTCAAATCTTTTCGAGCTTCCCTTTTTCTTATTTTTGCTTGGTATTATCCTCCTAATTCATGCGGAGATATTTTTCATCAGTTAGAGGAAAGCATGCAAGTTTTAGATCGAGAGAACAAAGAAGTTGTTCTGTTTGTGGATACTAGCTGTACTATTTTGCCAAGCTGCTTGGACAGTGATAGCTTGAACATTAATCTTTCTACTCAAATAATTGTACAGATTGGGCTTGTGTCTACAATGTACCATGTAATCTGTTCGAATATATGAGTTGCAAATTGCAAAGTAGTACATCAGAAGTTTTCAACGTCTTGTACGCTGCGTGAAATAGGTTTCTACAATGGCTCTACAAAGCAAGATTCACATGAATGCGTTACTGGATATAAGTGATGACATAAAGTTTGTCAAGAAAAGGAAAATCGAGAAAGAAACAATCATTTATGATACCAACATGTTACTGGGCCAAGATGCGGATGACACCACAGTCGACCTCCAAAACTTGGAAGATGAAAGTAGTTTGAACTTTCAAGATGACATTGTAAACAAATGTAGATGTAAAAGGGAAATGGAAGTTATCGAAGTCATTGATAGATGTTGCCCGCAATAGAGACAGTGTGGTAAAATAAACTTGGCACAGACAAATCCCAACATTTCCTGATAATCCTTATCTTGTTCACGAATGGACGAGGCCTCCAATATTCATAGGAGTTTTATTCAACTTGCTGCATCAATGGTTTCTACCCAAGAAATTATCTAGAAGGAGAGGGACTTCAATCAAATTTTAGCTGAAGAGAATTTTGCTATTAAATTAAAATTGCAACGGGAGCAAGGTTCAGCCAAGCCTGAAAAGTCTAGCAGCTGTGAAACCTTTTCAAATGATAAAAGTAACCACAATGCAGGCTCACAAATAGATATTATAACCTATGAGGACATTAATTTACAAAGAAGTGTAGAAATGACACGGCAGAAGAAAAAAGTAAGAAAGATTCTGGGACAGTTATTGTCAGTAAGTCTCCTAGAAGCATCATGAATAATAAGTGTAGTATAGTCATCCAAGGGAATGTATCTGGATCAGATCAACCAACATGTAGAAATGTATATGAAAACACCGAGAATGATCCTTGCATTCTCAGGAAGCTACGGAAAAATAACCCAAAGGACTTGATTATTGCACACCTTAATATTAATTCAATTTGAAACAAGTCTTACTCTTTAACAGTCGTAGTAACCAAAAATGTAGATATCATCGTTGTTAGAGAAACACAATTTGATGGTAAATTCCCGCCTAATCAGTTTTTGATAGATGGATTTAAACACCCTTTGAGTATTGATGAGTATTTTATCACCCCCTTACAATCTCATGATGAAAAACGATTCTAAGATAAACTTGGTAGGGCTATGGATTATTTAAGCGATACCTATGAAAACTTTTTTCATGTTGAAGATTTTAGTAATGAGGAAAATGATCATGAGATCAGAAATATCTTGAATACCTATGGTCTAAAAAATCTAGTCAAAGCAGCAACATGTTTTAAGTCGGATACAAATCCTATAACTGTTGATTTGACACTGACGAACAGAAAAAGATGTTTCTATAATACAGTAACTTCAGAAACAGGACTGATTTATTTTCATCGAATGATTTCAACAGTTTTTAAAAGTGGATGTTTAGAGAGGGGGCTAAAAATAGTAGATTACCGTGACTATAGCAACTTTGATCCTTTATAATTTAGGATTGACTTACCCCAAGAATTTAGTAGATGTCACAGGGATGGAGCCACTTACGATCATTTCAATGCTACAGTTGAAATAGTTTTTAATAAGCACGTTCCCCTCAAGAAGTAACCTGTTCGGACAAACGATGATCCTTTTATGACCAAGGCATTGTGGAAGGAATTTCTGCTAAGAACAAGATTGTGTAATTTGTACAATAAATGTACAACCAGGGCTCGTGCAGGTCCTTGAATTCCTTGAATAGTGCTTGAATTTGACATTTCATTTCAAGGGCCCATGAAATTGACCACACTCCTTGACATTTGTAAATGCTTACTTTTTACTTCTTTTAGAGTAATAAAGAATACAAAAAATAACGCTGTTGGACTAATTTTTATGTTTTTCAATCATCAGAGTTCCAAATATAGCTCTCTAGCTAGATTTTTTATGGTGATTTCAGTTATGCAGTTAGTTCTTCTCATACACGTGGCATTTTCAAGATACCCCTTATTTCACTAAAAACAATGGCGAAACATCAAATTTGACATTATCATCACATGCAATGTAGCTATTGCATTTAAATCGAATAGCAAGGCGTCAAAGAGTAAAAGCATGATTCCAAATTTCAATTTATTGGCATTTCTGGTACTAAGGCCACGTTTACACTGGATGTGGATCTCCGTTCGTACGGACCAGAAAGTGATCCGTACCAGAGTAGACGGGATCTAAGAAATGCCACTTGTAAGTAGTCCAAATTACCAGTCGTCCTTTTCCTAAAAGGACCAAAAGTAGTACGGCGAATCGTACCAACTGTAGAACGGCTTACTAGAAGCAGCTTAGATAGGCCAATCCGTACTGCTTGTGGTACGGATCAACAGGTGATCCGTACCGGTGTAGACATGGCCTAAGATACTTCTATGGTTGACACAGTGCTATTAACAAAAGTTTCGGACCCAATTCCTGGTATCCATCATCAATATAGAAAACAACCAAAGAGATAGGAATTTATATTAAAAAATTAATGATAAACAACTATCTACAAGGGGAACCGTGGAAAAACTAGGGAAACAAAGCAAGGGTTGAATCAACGTAAAGCCAAAATGATTCACCCAGTGAAGTCGCGTGACCTCTTTTTCTAGAGAGGTGTAAAGCAAACTTTTACAGATAGAAACTTATCAAGCTGTAAATTCACTGAAAGAGGTGTGAATTTACAAAGAGAAGTGTTTTTAGCAAGATTTTCTTACTTTTGTGGGGTGTGTTACGCAACAAAGGGCAGTTTCAATATTCTTTTAACTATGTCCTGTCAAAGCATGCAGTCATTTACCGATGAAAGTCATTAAATCCAAATTCCGGACGAGATGATTGGTGTGACACCCTCACATCCCCTGCTAGCTACGCCCCTTGATTCACTCCTGCTTTTTCTCCCTAATTCTTCTAAGATTCCCCCTGTATATCGTATAAATATATGGATAGTTTGCAAATCGTCTTACCTCCTTGGACCAACCTTGGTTGTCTACGGAAAGTCTGAGGATTTATGCAAATGCAATTCATGCAAAGGGGGCAGCATTAGCTAAGTGCTGGGGTTTTGTGGATGGAACTGTAAGGGCTATATGCAGGCCTACAGTTAATCAAAGAGCTGTATATAACGGCCACAAAAGAGTAAATTCACTAAAATTCCAGTCAGTTGTAGCCCCAAATGGATTGAATGCAAACTTGTTCGGCCCTATTAAAGGGAGGAGATATGATGCTGATGTCTGGTCTGTTAAATGAGCTGGAAGAATACTCTTATGCTCCCAATGGGGAAGCACTTTGAATGTATGGTGACCCAGCTTATCCACTGTGACAACATCTCCAGTGTCCATTTCGACTACGACAAGCCTTGACACCTGAACAGCAGATATTCAATAAATCCATGAGCAAAGTTCTTGTGTCCTTGGAGTGGGCATTTGGAGAAATTGCATCATATTTCAAGTTTTGTGGTTTTAAAAAAAGTCTCAAGATTGGTTTGAGCCCTGTTGGGAAGATATGTAGTGTCTGTGCTCTTCTTAGAAATGCAAGTACTTTCTTATATGGGTCAAACACAGCAGATTATTTTGAAGTTCAGCCTCCTGCTCTTCAATATTACTTAAATGGAAACCAAATTGTGAATATACTGCTCAATCTACTCAGAAAGCAGCTTTTTTAAAGCTAACAGATGGACCAAGTTGTTTCTTGCTTGTATCTTACAGTCTGCATTATTTGTTTCTACTTTCATATTTTTATGCATTTGTGTAGCAGTCAGGAAGAAATTTGGCATTTACAAAAAAATCTTTAAAGAAATGAAACCTATCATCAAACCAACAAAGCTAAGCCCTCAATATATTTCAAGTCCTGTTTACAAATCTGGTTCATGGTCATAAACCAAAGGCCTATGGATAAATCATGAACAAGGGATATGGGGAAAAGTTATTGGTAAAAACTTAACTGGCTAAGAGTAATCATGAGTGCTTAATGGAAGGGGGTGTTGAAACAACTGAGAGGGTTGGAAAAATTCCAAGTGCTGATATGTTGGTGCAGGAAAGGGACCAACAATTTTACAGAAAATGACATGGTTTCTTGCCACAAATTTTTATCAAAGTAACATTGTCAAGTTCACAGAATGCAACAACACTGCATGCAATGAGCATGATTTTCTTAATGATGGCTTTTACTTGCAGGCCAAAGTATCCAATCTGAACAGTGCCCGGGGTAAGATATGAATTTTACAAATCGCGATAGGCAGGGTATTGGAATATAAATGTCCTGGTTGGAAAACTTTTTAATACTTGTGGGATATTATTAGACACTGAAGAGTAAGTGGTCAATAAAGCCATTAAGTAAATGCTGATAGAAACCGTCAGCGAAAGGCTTGGGTGCAGTTGCAAAGTCAAGAAACAAGCTACTGAACATGTAATATTAAGAGAGTCTGCATATCATAGTTACAGTGTAAATTGGGCAGCTGCAAGGACAAATATTTCTCTGGTACAGTATAGATATTGCACAACTATATAAAAATTTGAGTAGCTAAAAATTTATCCGGTAAAGGTTAAAAGGGCTTTAGTGTTAAATAAATTGATCCTCAGTGTAAATACAAATTATCCAGCTATTCATGTGTCAACATTCAATCACATGAGTCAGAGCAGTGCTACTTTGCAGAGAGTTAAACAGAGTGTGTCTTGCCTTGCTTTTGGAAGGTGCTTGTTTATAAGAAACTTTGTAGTAACATTAAGCTCATAAAGGGTCAGCCTCAAGGGATTTTCCAGTAATGTTTGGGAGGCTTAAGCCCCCTAATCATTTGATACAATTTTGCAAAATTTTTAACAACTTTTAGACAAGTATCAGGATTCATCAATAGTAAATAAGATAGTAGTTAGCTTTCAGACAGTGTTAAAATGTATTATTATTTCTAAATAAAACTTATCCCAGCGTAGCTACTGTACAGTATTTTGTTCAAATTCGTTGATTTGGTACATCTGACCACACCTCTAGTGAAGCCACCCACATCTTGGACATGTCCATATTCACCAAATAATTGAGTATTTGGTCATTTTTAAAACGAATAGCTGAAAACTGAAGTCAAAAGAAATAGCTAGCGCTACTCAGGCACCTTCTGAAAATGAATCATTCCATGCCACTTCACCCAGGTCATTTATCCATAGTTTAAGAATTTGGCCCATCTTCTAACTATGCAATATGTAACATAAGTTCACCTCAAATCTAAAATTTCACTTCAATATCT
>OLMO02000275.1:13865958-13953561 GCA_900291935.2 Cassiopea xamachana
ACTATTATACGCATTCTCATGAGATCTCATCACATCCAGAGTATTTCATTCCGTATTTTCCCAATGTGCATACACAGCCAACACAAAAAGTGTTGGTTTGACAAATTTTCAAACAGTGCTAAATTTTGTACAAAGAAGTATTGAGACAAAATTTTATCCAAAAGCTTGTCACGCCAGAGATTTTACACGTCATATTATCGCGGTTAGGAAAGAATTAATTCCATGCAAATTCAAAATTATTCTTGGACATATTCTTTGATATACAATCCTAGTAATAGAACAGTTTTATAACATATATCTTTTCTTACGTTGTTTTAATTCCCTTCCAGGCGTATCGTTGTCCGTATTGTCAGCAGTGCACAAACTGGTTACTTCTATACAATGACAAGGAGTAGGCATACGAGCAAATTAGAGTTTATGAAATATGACCCAGTTGGTAAAGCATTTTCATTTGCTCTATTTTGCAATACCAATTCATTTCTTTTTTCTTTTATTTTAATTGCTGCTTTGTGTGTTATAGATAAAGGATTTTCAGCCTGTTTTATGCTACTTCCCATGTGAACAGCCCAATGTCACACAGGGTCGCGTTTACTTCTAATGGGACCCTTGGTACAATATTGATTTGGACCCTTTAAGATATACCAAAATTGATTATTTCATGTGTGCAAAGATGTAGAAGTGAATTTTGAGAGTCAGACTTGTTTAGAACAGACTTGGGGTCTGGGGGCTTACCCCCAGAAAAATATGTCAGAAGTGTGTTCTCTACAACATCGGAAAATGCCCCTTAGCAAGATAGGAGAGGTGCAAATTTCTTACTAGATGGGTAGCAGAAAATTTCAAGCTATGCTTCTTAACTACTCCCCAGAGAATACAATAGCAAGATAACAACTGATCAAACTTCAAAGTACACATTTTTATTGCACAGTTGAAAATTTTGGAAACTATGCACAGAAACTTTACATTATGCACTCATGTACTAGGGTAAAATTGCTCTATTCCCCAACAAGAGGCAACACACGAGTTCTATGAGTTTAATTGATTAATATAAACTCAAGTAACGAAGAAACGTATACAAATATATGCATTTCGATACAATTCAAAAAAATTGTCCTTACAACTTACCACCGACAAAAATAGCCATGCCTGAGGACGTTGGAATTCAATTCAAACAGAGCACTACAGTCAACAGCGCTTCATGCCATTGTCAACCATTAGCTTTGTGCCTTCTAATTTCAGGGATGCATGTACTCATGGGTAGGTGAGCCATTGACGTCACCTGACGACTCCTACCTAAAGTTCCCATGTCAAGCCCATGATGGTCTATGTCGCTTTGCGTTTGTGAAAAGAAGACAGTTTAAAAGTAACCAGAGAGCCAAAGTTGGAAAATACTCTTACGCAATGATAAGATACTCTTACGCAAAGTTGGAAAATACTCTTACACAATTAGAGGTTAATTTGAAAGATATATAGCCATCCCAGCCTGGCACTTTCGTAATATGAAACACTGAAGTGTGTTTTTGAGCAAGCTTTTGGGAACCAAATAATAATTGTGTATACTTTTGCATGTGCAAAGCCAATTCTGCATTTGCAATTTGCTGGAGTTTTGTGTGAATTGCGGATCATAATAATAATAATTATTATTAACGAATCTTTATACAGGATTTTTCTACAGTCATATCATATTTACACTAGGTACATATATATACTGTTATCATAGAAGTCCTGTTAAATAAATAAATTTCAAAAAGGAAAATAAATCTATGTGTCATAAGTTATAAGTAAGTGTTGAAATACTAATGTAATTGCTTATTAAAAGTTCTATAGTTAGTTTCTTTCCTCGTGTTTTCGGGAAGTTCATTAAAAACTATCGCTCCTTGGTAATAGGTCGATTTCCGCGCTGCTTCCAACTTTATTTTAGGGATATCTAATTTCGTTCCATTGCATCTTGTATTTGCTGTAGTTTTTCGTATCGTGTAGTACTCCTTAAATTCACTGCAAATATCGTCATTATGTAGACACTTGTGTACGAAGGTGCATAGTTGCTTCCTTTTGATGGATTCAGCTTTTGGTATTGTTTCGCTATTGCCAATTATCAATTGGGCTCTATCCTCAACTTTGTCGATTTTGCTCTTTATATGGGGTGGAGTTGAACCATAGAGTGACAGTGACCCATAAGTAAGAATAGGGACAATCATGGCCTGATATATCAGTTTGGTCGTTTTGGCATCCATAAAACTTCGCATTTTTCTCAAAAGATGTACTCTCGAAGATGCCTTTTTGATTGTTGCAGCTAAATGTTGGGACATATTAAGAGATGAGGTCAATGTCAGTCCAAGGTATTTGTAGGTTTGTGTGGCTGCGATAGGAGTAGAATTGTCGTACAGTTGTAATGTGCTATTATCCGTTTTGTTTAGTCGTTGGCTTGTTCCAAACATCATCACCTCTGTCTTACCTTTCTTAAAGTTGATTATAAGTTCATTTTCCGCAAGCCAGTCAGATAGTGAGCTGAAATCCTCCTCTACGCGTTTTTGGATTACATCAGTATTTTTGTCAGCACAAAAAATGACCGGGTCGTCAGCATACATTACTATACCGCAATGCACAAGAGTTTCTACAGCATCGTTGAAGTGCAAAATAAATAAAAGAGGCCCAAATATGGATCCTTGTGGCATGCCACAGTATATTGGGTATAGGCTTGATGTCGTGCCTAGGAAAGATACTTGCTGGTTTCTACCAAAAAGGTAACTAATTAGCCACTGATACTCAGCTCCTGAGATGCCATATGAAGGGAGCTTATTGATAATGGAGGCATGGGAGATGGTGTCGAACGCTTTGCTCATGTCAATAAAAACTGCACCCGTTAGTTGTCATTTATCCATATTTTTTCTTATTTGATCCGTAAAGATTGCAGTTGCCTGTTCAGTGGAGCGGTTCCGGCGGAATCCAAACTGCCTGTCTGATATTAGATGATTGTTTTCAAGATGGTCCATGAGTTGTTTATGGACGCACTTTTCAAAGATTTTTGACAAAGCCGGAGTATACTGATAGGACGATAATTATCAAAACTGTCTTTTGCGCCTGATTTGTATGCCGGTGTTATGCGTGCAATTTTTAAGTCATTCGGAAACGTTCCTGTTTTCAAGGATAGATTTATTATGAATTCAAAGGTTTTGCAATAACATATGCTGTATCTGTAAGGTAGCAGGTTGGTATATTATCCACACCGGTTGAACATTTTCTTTTTAGCTTTCTTAGTTGTTTTAGGATGTCTTGTTCAGTCACTGTTTGAAACCGGAAACGTGGAGCCTTATGCACACGTAGTTTACCGAATTTCCATGCAAAATTTGTTAATGGTAATGCTTTCTCCTTCAGTTTTAAGGCAATGGAAGAGAAGGATTTGCAAAATTCCTCATTAATGGCTTTTTTGTCATTGACGAGCCTTTCTCCGATCTTGAACGTTTTTGCCGAGGCTTTATAATTCAATGATTTGTATGGAAAAATTTCTTTAATTTAAGGCACAGAAAGTCACATTGTGAGGTCTGCTATTTTGACAGTGTTTGATGTTGTAAATCCAAATGTGTGTTTAGTGTCTTAATTGGTGGAAACCACAACTGAAATCCAAATCGAAACCAATTTTTGCTAAAAAATGTATGGAAGCAAAAACTGGAAGGAAGGAAGCCAAGACGTAGAATGCTTGATCTTGATTAGGAGTGTTGCTGAAGTAAGAAACAATGATTTTTTCTTTTCTTGTGTGGCATTTGGATGTTTGGAGTCTGCTTGTGCTGAGTTAAAAGGTTTGATCCATCCACTACCATTTGATGTCGCAGGTGACCTTTCTCAATCACTCGAAGAAGGCAAGCAAACTCTTTTAAAATTGAAGAGGTTCTAGCACATCTTGGTGTAATTTTTAAAACCTACAATCGTGAGAACTTTGCAATCTTTAGAAGTAGGTCATTAACTGCTGGTTATCCAATGTTCTTTCAAGAGGGCAATGAATTGTAATTAGCTTGGCATATGTGCACACCTTTCCATCTATCGTCCTAAAGCACTAGAGAAGCGATCAACAGATCGTGTGAAGAAGAAGTTGCACCTAACTCTGACAAGTAGAACAGTATGTAATTTTTTACTTTAGACTGCTCATGGTATATTCCGATTAAGAATACAAATGCAAATCTCTGTACTAATAGGTTCTTTGTATCTAGCAACCCAAGCTACAAAAAATTAACAACAGAATAGAGCTACTATAGTAAACCAGCAAATCCACAAGCAATCGTATGTAAGTATATAATGGATTTGTTGTCATATAACCACTAGGAACCAAGCTAATACATAAGAATAGTTAGTGGCTGTTAATACCTACTTACAGGCCTCCGTATCAGAATTTTGCACATTGTAAGGAGAAGCTAAGAAAAGTAATTAAATTCTATTCTAAATCATATGATAACCATATGATAATTGGAGATTTCAGCATGGAACTAGAAGACCCACTACTACACTCATTCATGACTTTAATAACCTTTGTAAAAGACCGACATATTTCAAATCTGAAAGAGGAACATGTATAGATCTAATCCTTTCAAATAGACAGCACAGTTGCTTTTCTAGCCAGACTTTTGAAACAGGATTTATTGATTGTCATCACCTTGTGTACGCTATGCTCAAAACAACCAGTATTACGTTGCCCCAAAGAAAGTCAAATATCGATGCTATAGAAATTTTTCAGAAAACGAGTTTCATGCTGATCTCACATAAATTTAATGCACACCCCCCCCCCAAATGACTACAATGATTTTGAGCAAAATTTCATCTCAATACTTGATAAGCATGCACCTTTAGAAACAGTCATTATTCGAGGAAATGATAAATACCACATGGGCAAGAATTTTAGAAGGGCAATACTGAATCGTTCAAGATTGAAAAGGGTTGCATACAAAGCAAAAAGTCCAAATGATATTGCAGAATATAAGAAACAAAGGAATATAGTAGTTCGACTAAATAGAGCAGCAAAGAACATATACTATGATAATCTAGATCCCAATGACGTTGGTTTCAAACGATTGTAAAAATGGGTCAAATAAAATAACATTTAAGAAAATGGTACATTTTTGACCGTTAATAAGGATACTAATGAATGTTTTTACACCTACTTGGCAAATATAACCGATACATTAGATATTGAGAGGCCTATTACAGAAGAAATATCGATATCCTATTGGAAATTGTTAAATACAGTCCTGAATAAATCAATGATTCCTTTAATAGCACCCCTATTGGATAAAGGGCTGTTCATAACTGTCTACAAAGAAAAGGCTCAGATCTTCAAAGACTATTTTATACACCTCTGCGCAACAACTGACTCAGGTTGTTCAGTTCAGCATGATCTTCAAGTAGTTTTGAGCCCATTAAATGATTTTGTTATTTCTGATGAAAAGATACTTAGTATAATAAGATCACTAAGTCCTAATAAAGGGCATGGCTGGGATGAAATGTCAGTGAAAATTATAACATTAAGCGACAGCGCGTTGGTTCTTCCTATTACAATGATTTTTACCAATCGCTTGAAGTGTGGAATTTTCCCTAAAACATGGAAATTTGCTAATGTAGTACCAGTTCACAAGAAAAATGAGAAGAACCTGAAGTTACTGCCCTATTTCCCTCTTACTAGTATTTGGGAAATGTCTTGAAAAGTCGATATATGATTCATTATATTCTCATTTAATCTCTTGTAAGGCAATAGATTCAAGTCAATCAGGCTTTTGTAAAGGTGATTCAACAGTAAACCAACTGCTTTCAATAACTCATACAATATTTAAAGCTTTTGATTGTAATCCTCCTATTGATGTACGTTCTTTGGATCTTGATATCTCCAAAGCATTTGACAGCATTTGGCACGGTGGCTTAATTTATAAACTAATAAGATTTGAAGTTTCATGGGATCTACTTACTCTAATTCAGCATTTTTTTCAGGGCCGAATGCGGAGAACAGTGATGAATCGTCAGTGCTCAAATTGGGGTTCTATTTCTGCAGGTGTGCCTCAAGGTTCCATTTTAGGCCCATTGCTCTCTCTTATTTACATTAATGATTTAACTTTTGGTTAGAAATGCAATTTTAAATTATTTGCAGATGATACTTCATTGTTCATAGTAGTGGAAGATCCTATAACGGCTGCTAATAATATGAACCATGACCTAACTTTAATAAGGAAGCGGGCGCAAAATTGGAAAATGTCGTTTATGCTGATCCACAAAAGCTGTAGAATTGACTTTTCAAGGAAAAGAATTGAAAATGACCATTCTCGTATCTTTATAATGGCATTCCTGCAAAAAAGGTAAATGATCACAAAAATGCTTAGTTATCTCTAAAGCAAGAAAGGGCATTGGTTTACTGAAAATTTCTCTAAATATCTGCCTAGGCATGCGTTAAGTGACGGATACAAATTGTTTGTAAGGTCTCACCTTGACTATGGGGATGTTACATATATGACGTTGCTGCAAACATATGTGAATTCAGTAAAATGCCATACTGCCAAACCTAATGGAGAAGCTTGAGTCTGTTCAATATTCTGCTGCTTTGGCTGTCAGAGGCACATGGAGGGGGTGCATCTTTTGAAAAATTATACAACGAGCTTGGCTGGGAGTCATTAAATTCCCGATGGTGTAGACGTCTCACATTGTTCTTCAACGTAACTTGTCTCAGCCCTAAGTATACATCAGATCCAATTCCTCTTCTTCAGTACTCCCAGTCTAATCTTCGAAAGCAGCCTTCCGTTGGGCGAATTTTAGCAAGGACATGTAGATATCAGTCTAGTTTCTATCCTAAATGTATATCCGAGTGGAATAAGCTTGAACCAGAAGTGAGACTTGCAATCTTGTCAAGAGTGCGCCTCTTGGCAAAAGCTGTCTTTAGACTTCATGACCCCATAGAACTATCATATCTCTCTCAACTTACAGTTGATCTTAGCAACTTGAATCTCCATAAATTCCAGCACAATTTTAGAGATACCCTAAACCGTATGTGCCCAATCTTTCTAATGAGGCCTGGTGCAACTCTTGTTGTATGGTGATAATGACCTTTCGGATTACCTTAATAGAAACATACTTCAGTTGACTTTGTGCTTTATTTATGCAAGAGTTTGTTTTGGCTAGAATTTTGGATTCAGTTACATAGTGGCTGCCAGCTGTTCTTGTACTCTGGAATTAATATCTTCAGTAGTATTTGTAAGTATTTTATGTGTGTCTTTATATGTGTTAGTCGTAGGGATAGTCATTGGCATTTGCTCGCCATGGTATTTCCTAGTATTGTTTTGTATAGTTTTTCTACTTTTTTAGTAAGTTATAATTACGTTTCTATTTATTGTATACCTATAGTAAAAAATAGCCAAAGGAATAAATAGTAGTTTGTGACAATAAAACAGCTTACTAACCAAGTATATTCAGGTATCCTTAACCTTACACCCCATCAGCGAGAGGGTTTTTGCAACGTCCCTCTATACAAGTAAATTTTTATGGTTATAAAGTATGTCTCGACACTACCTACAACTGGGATAACTTTGAAAAAATTCTTAAATAAAGGGTAACATGGCTTAGATTATATGAAATGGAATGATCCTATGATAAGCTCGTAAGAGTAAAGGGACGCAAGTATTGGGAGGCTCTGAACACAGCATGTTGGCTAGATGCATGAGTGAAGATTTGTGTCTGGATTCATGTCCCAGAAAGTATTTTTGTGATGATGTCCTATAAAATTTATCTCAAACACCCTTTTGCAGACTAGATTATAAGATTTACTGTGGAGACTTGATTAAGCCTCTTGGGGCGTATTGATCGGAAATGACTTTTTTGGTGAAATCGTAATCAAAGTGAAAGCTTATTTAAATCTACACGTCTGGAGATCAACCACATGGTGACGAAAAAACAATTTTTTTTAAATATTCTGTAGAAGAGAAGAGCTGCTAGAAGAGACAAGCTCTAGTATATTTTGATTCAAATGGAAATAGAGGTGGAATGAAGGGAAAGTCGCAAAGTAGTTATTTGCACCAAGTGTTACCTCAAATTAGCAAAGCAATAGCTGAATTTTTGTTTTTGTTTATTTTAGCCAATAGTATACCAAGACAGATTCAAGGGTAGGGACTTAGTTGTCAGAAAGCAGCTTGTGGGTGGGGGCTTATTCACAGCTAGGGGTTAATTAACTGAGAGGGCTTAATCAGAGGACGGGTCTTTATGGTAAAATTGGTGTTTGAAGCTCACCCCTAAGCAGGGTAGCCAATACTCCGGGGGAACTCATGGTAACTCAAGGAATTTAATTTTACCTCATGGAATATACTCTTGGGAAATATTTAACTACTAGCAAACTCTTTGAAGCTCCTTCACCTATGGTTGTGTGCTCAGTAAACTACATTTAGCAACAGTAGAAAACTGAAAATGTGAAATCAGTGTAGTCTCCAGCAACAAGAAGGAAAATGATGATTTTCGATAAGACCTCGAAAGGTGTGCCAGGTAAAGAAGAAAAAGTAAGCAGAAGGTATGATTTGCTGCTATCAATCTGTGGCAAGCATTTTCGGGGTTTAGTGATGAAACTCCTTTATTATCAGAGGCCCTTTGCTAGTAACCCCATCGGGATTCTATCATATCTACTGAAAATTAGAGATGTGGAAATTAGGGTATTGGGTTTCATTTATGGTAACCAAAAATGAGAAGATGCTAGACTAATAATAATCATAATCTGTTTAGAGGATGAAACTTGGAATTTCTACGATCATAAAAATTTCCATGTTCATGTACAATTGCAGCTGGATGTGATGAAGCAGAGTTTTATAAGGTTTAGGCATTGCTGGTTCTGAAACTATGGTAGTACTTTAGGATTGAAATTATAATTTTTGGCATTTTAACCAGTAGTTGACACTTTGAAGAATTTCATGAAAGCCATGGCACAAATCATGTAAAATGTACACTAGACAATCTGACCAGCATTTGGAAACTGGGTATCTGGATGCTTGCCCCCAGAAAGACCTTTGAGGTCAAGCCCTTCGTATTAAATTCATTTTATTTGAAAATTAATTATGCAAAGTAGATTAATAATTGCCCTGTTTTACTAGGAGCAGACGGAATATGGGGATCTGGAACTTTAACAATTGCAGTTGGTTTACAAAACTACCCTTTTTTACTCTGATTGGAATAGGTGAAAACTGGGGATCTGGGTGCTTAGCCCTCTTTATTGGGGACACTTTCCTATGCAAAATAGGATAAAGTTTTTGCTCACTGATGCTTATGCTGGGAAAGAAAACTGATTCCACTATCTGCTTTCACAGAATTTTGAAAATTCCACTATCTACAGTCTCCCATTGTCGTCTTGTTGCAGATCTTTCCATTTTCTACCGCTATTTTCACGGAAATTCCTCTCAAGAAATCAAGAATATTATTCCTGATCCAATGAGGCGTGTTCGAACCAGCAGAATCTCTAACCATTCACACCCTTTTCAAGTTACACTACCTAATCTACGAACTCTAGCTACAAGTCATCTTTTATTCGAAGAACATCTCAACTGTGGGACTCATTGGCACCCACTACTTTCCCTGAATCCTACAATTCGTCATCTTTTAAATCTAACACCAACAAACTTCCTCTTGTCTCCCTTTCTACTTAAACTTCCCCCCCATTTTCTCAGTTTTCCTTTGTCGGGGCTTTGTTACAGGCCCTACGGGCCTTTCTCCGACATTACTTATTAAAGAAAAAAAGGTGCAAGTACACTTTAAAAACATTAGCAGCACGTTTTGAAGGTTTTCTGTGCCATCTTATTGGAAAGGATCACCATTTTCAAACTTTGAATATTGATAATTACACCATGAGAAAGACCCTGCATTAAACCTTCAGCAGTTTATGAAAGCTTTTATCCCCATCCTTCACTTCAAGGTACTTTAACCTAAGACAATGCCAACTTTGACAGAAGTTTATTTTTCTCATCCACCATTTTTGTGCCACCCAACCAGTCAATGCTAGTCTCATTCACTTGTGAGGTCGGAAGTCAAATCGATAACTATTTTGTAAGAGAGAAAACAAGGCCCATTCTTAGTGAAGAAGTGTTCTTAGTCAGGCAAAAGATTTCCTCTTGTGCAGAAGTTCAGGTACTGTGGCTGAGAGTTTCATCAATTCTCTGATACTGAAATCAATTGGGAAACTTACAGAGAAGAAAAGATGACGAGATCAGGAAACTGTCGTTCTACACGCCAAGAAACAATATGGCCTAAGTGTGGATGATGACCGCATATCTTTTTGTTACCTCATGAAATAATTGTTCAGCATATAATAAACCTACACAAGCTGGTTACATTTGACTCTACATGAATGAAAATGCAGAAGGCAATTGTTCTACAGCACTGTGGATATACTCATAAATCCATCAAACATGAGAGATTGCGTAGTTGGATACGACGACCAGGTTCCTAGCTTCATCTCGAAGATCAGTATAGTAGAGAGTGAAACAAATGTACAATGTGTTGAATTTAAAAGCTTAGAGGACAGCAAAAAGTCAAGTAAAGGTACCGTTGATGAGCCACATTTGGACCTGGGTAAATTTGATACACCTCTACTAGAATGCAACAACGTTGAAAGCAGTGACTTTGCTGTGTTTCTTAACATCATTGAGAAGTTAACTGATGATTTGAGAATGCTCAGTTTGATTATTGCCAAGGAAAGAAAGCTCGCAGATGCTCTTAAATGTGAAAATTCTGAAAATCTTAAAAGTGAATATCACCATTTGCTCACGGAATCCCCCATCTTTAAATCAATATGTTGGGAATCCCCTATTCATTAGCAAAGCAAAAAAATCCATGGAAGCTATCTCTTTATCTCAGCCTCCAAACCTCCCCTGGTAGTCCTAAAAGGTAGAGTTGAGCCAACTAGATTATCTTCAACATAGGATTCCCCAGTAACCTTTGAGCAACGATGGAAGACGTACCTGGAGGAAAGAAGGAAAAGTTTGAATCCTACCAAGTAGGACACAAGCGGAAACGAAGGGCAATCAAAGAGAAAACTGGAATTACACAACATGCAAGCTATAGAACAGACAATATTGATTATGGTACAGAAGCTGCAACTAACAAACAAAAGAAAAAAGAAGCTTCTCCTGTTTCAGTAAGTAATGAAACAGGAGAATCAAGTGAAACCAACTAGAGAAGAACCCACCAATGGAAGAAAGGCACTGTATTATTAGTATAGGACAGTATGGTGCATGGTCTAGTTGAATCAGAGCTCAAAGAATGGCTGTGTCAAAGAGCTGATGACATGAATTATAATATCAAGCAGTTATTACTAAAGAGACCATCTAAATTATTCTACATGTTGCTACAAATGATAGAGTGATCTGCAGAGGAGATAGCAAAGAAGCTCCTGGCCCTGAAAGAAGAGATAGAGAGTGCATTCAACGGATGTGAGGTGATACTACCCTTGCGGATAAGAAGAAATCACAGCATCAAAACAGACAAGACTATTCAGACTATTAATACAACGATGTTTAGCCTAGGATTGAATAGTATGAACTACAGTAATATTTTCAATAGTGATATCGGACGTCGTGGATTACATTTAAGTGAAAAAAGAGTTACGAAGTTAGCATCTAGCATTATAGGTAAGTCATATAGCCTGTGAAAGTATAAACTATACTAAAGGCTTAAAGGAGACATGTGAAGCTTTTGGTTTGAAAAAAGTTATTTCCTGAGCCAACTCGTGATACAGCAAGAACCGTCACCTTAATTTACCATATTGAAATCAATCAAAAACTCAATTTCATAGAGTGGGGGGTCAAAGCAATCGGACTCAGTGACTCTTATTTAGTCTCTGTGATTTAAAAATTACAGGGAAATGTTCAGAAGCAACACAAAATGGTAATATGTAGGCAAATAGAGCATTTTGATGCAATAGATTTCATTTGTAATCTTGCCTCTTTGGGTTGGCAACTAATCCTGCATTGTTCTCCAAATATTAATGGCATAACAACTGGACATATGCACTTCCCTCTACTATAGAAGCACGTCCTCCATTAAAAGAGCGTATGGCATCTGATAGATTGGACCCCTGGCAAACTCCGAGTCTTGGACAGTTAATTTAGACTAGAGACAAGTAAAAAACTTCAGCTGTTAAAACAAAATCAGACATACTTACGCAGGCTTATAGAAAACTTAGAAATCAAGTGAAATTGAACATAACATTGAAGAGAAGTTTCTATTGAGAAAAAAATCACTCTTCTGACGGGAACATAAAGGAAATCTGGAAAACTGTTAAGCTAGTATCAAGCGAGATCAAAAACAACAAATATTCTAAGTAATGATTAGGGCAAAACTATTCTGGACCCTGCTAAAGTAGCAGATTCTATGGCACCTTCTTTTGTAACATTGGTAAAGACATTCCAACAAGATCTTATCCCTTCCTCGATGGGGCATATAAATTTCCCAACCATGACACCCCTTTTTATTTCTCTCCTATACGTTGCGAAAAGTTAGTTGCGTTGATGGAAGAAGCTCCTATGGATTTGGAAGTGATGACATCTCCAGCTACTTTCTGAAGATTGGCATGCCTATTGTAGATCCGACACTTTGTCAATTATTCAATTTGTCTCTCTCAATGGGCACCTTTCTAGATTCCTGGAATATAGCTTGTGTTGCGCCAATCTTTCAGGAAGGCTCCACAGATGAAAAATCAAATTATAGACCTATCTCTGTACTCCACATAGTGAGTCATCTTATCGAAAAAATTGTTTTCGACTAACTCTATTCTTGTCTTGGTAATAAGTTGTACACTAGTCAGCCAGGCTTTTCAGCTCTACACTCGGTGTTGACATGCCTCCTTAAAAGTTCCAACAATTGGTACCTGAATATGGATGCCGGAGAATATACCTTTATCACAGGGGTGGGCAAACTACGGCCCGCCAATACCTTTTCAGAATTGGTGCGAGTTGTTGTAGGAATTTTGATTCTTGGATTTGCTTTCTCACTGCAAAGATAGTGCGTAGATGACGAACCTATTAGGGAAAACATTACTTCTACATCCTGAGTGCAATTCAGGTAGCCTACATTTTGAGATACACTGTCTTTTTCTTGGTGTACTAGCGTGAGATTGTTTTGTTTATAAGTTTAGTTTCCATCCAAAAAGGAAAGCTTAACCTAGTCTTTTCCTTTTCGTTTTAAATCTTCACAATACAATGAAATCAGGTTGAGGGATCAGCCTCTCCTTCTCAGCATCAATATCAATGATGAAGCAAATGGGTGTTTTCCGACGTTCTAGAAGGCATTACCTCGAAAAAGTTTTTCTGGGGGCACGCCCCCAGAAACCCATTCTTCAGCACAGTGGCTATGGTTTCCCACATGAGAGTTAATCAATCGCCAAAGACCTGCGACATGTAATATTTTTAATGATCATGAATATGTAAAAACACGTCAGATGAAAAACTTTAATGAGGAGATATTTCTTAGAGACCTTGCTATTATAAATTGGCAGCATATACTTTATAGCAGTCAGAACATGAATGAAGGGGTAGTAAATTGGACAAAGCTAATAGCTCTCATTATCAAGAAGCACGCACCACTAAAGCAACACAGAGTATCTGACAAATTTACGCCTTGGCTGACTTATGATATTAAGTGTATGCTCAGAACTATAGACAAACTAAAAGCAGCAGTGATAAAGGCTAAATCTGCTATATTGATGGAGGCATACAAAAGAATAAGGAATATAGCCAATACCCTAAACTCACAGCTTAACGAAAATTTAGACCTGAGAAGGGAATCTGAAGGATACTTGGGCAACAATAGATAAATTAATTAATAAACGATCTAAGACAACTAGCGTCACTTCAGTAGTAGCAGATTATGTAATTAGCACTAAGCCCAATGGCATAGCAAACTCAATAAACAAGTGCTTTTGTAGCATAGGAGAGCAGGTAAGTAACAAAATTAAAAATAAGCCAAATGCATTTGTTAGTGAAAATTTGCTAAATGTTAGAACCATATTTAGATTTTCGCTGCAAACACCAGAGCAGCTCATCAAGACCATGTCTAAAGTTAAGAGCTGTAAAGGCTTTGGAGTGGATAATATATCTAGCTTCTTTCTGATGAAAGGCATGCCAAGTCTAGCTAACAGTTTGAGTCAATTACACGTTGTTTTTATAAGAAAAAGTTTATAAGAAAATGAGGCTCAAATCGCCAAAATCTTAAGAAAATCGTAAGAAAATCACGAAGATCAATTTCCAAAATTACGTTTTTTTATAGGCAAAAAATTGGTATTTCATCGTTATTGCATTCAAAATGTTAAAGATGGATTTCAAATTCATGTATGCAATATTATTAACGATGGTGTAAACCACTCTATCCAGTTTATTTCAGTAACAGTTAAGAAAAATTTAAGAAAATCTCAGGCTCAATTTCGGGATAATTTAAGAGAATTGAGGCTCAGGTAAACTAATGATTTTCTTATAAAAAAAAGACGTGTATTAGATACGTCTGTATCCATAGGACAATTTCCTGTTAGTTGGAAGGTAGTTAGGGGGGTCCCCGTGTATAAAGATGGTTCAATTGAATATAGATCTAATTATAGGCCTATTTCTGTGCTCCCAGTTGTTGCGAGACTCTTTGAGAAGTTGATTTATGAACAGCTTTACTCTTATGTTAATGAAAACAATATACTATTATCTCAGACCAGGCAGGGTTTCGATCTCACCATTACATCGTAACTAGTCTCTTGCATTGCACGAATAATTGGTACCCTAGCTTAAATAAGGGCCAATATAAGTCAGTAACACAGAAATATTAGAGCTAGAATGCGGGCTGGGTCACGTGATGCGTAGCCACAATGTAGATTAATAATGGTAGACCCTAGTTGGCAAAAGCCTCTCACCGCTACTGCAATTACACTGTAAAAACCTGGAGAAGACTGTTGGAAGTAGATATAGGCATCATGGTTGTTTCCTGTGCAGCTTTTGGCTGTGAACAAATGTATACTCAAGAGAGACCTTGCACCTGGGCAAAGGAACCTTTCATTTAATACGTAAGACTATACACTAACAGATTTTATTTGTAAATATTAGGCCCTATCTTTTCTATAAATATGCTTCATGCAGATACCGAGATAATTTACCTTTTCTGCAAAGATCTCTGATAAACGTAGCTTAAAATTTCTCAGAACATATGCTGCTATTGCTAGATTCCCGCATGGCAACAGGGAACTATTGAAAAAAATGGATCCAACCTGTGCGCAGAAAGGATTGGCAACCATCTAGAAGCGATCGGATATGCGAGAAACATTTTCTCCCGAGTGACTATCAATACCCTCATATCTCCCATACTCTAGGACCTTCAGTAGGCGTATTTGAAAAGAGATGCTGTGCCTTCTGTTTTCAATTTTCCAGAGCATCTAAATAAGAAACACTGTCAAAGACAGCCACCCAAGAAGTGCTCTTCAATTGAGCAGGTACCACCTTCACGCAAACCCTCAAAAGTCCCGAAGCAGCATCAAGATGATCACCCTTACTCAAATAAGTCAAAGCCTAGAATGCTCACAGCCAGATATGAAAAGAAGCTGAAACAGAAAAATAAGAATAAAAAATCTTCGAAAATAAAATTTAAGGAAAGAGAAAGTAATTTATGGTTTCATATCAAAATTACATGCATACCAATTATTATCAGAAGAATTAAGTGTTACATTAAATGAAAGTTTTGGTCATTTGACAACCACTTTGATAAAAAATGAGGCAAAAATCATTGACAAGGCAACAGGATGTAGTTACACTGAAGAGGTGAAGGAATTTGCAACAACTGTTCACTTTTATTGTCCACGAGCATATCGCTTTGTACGAATAGCACTCCATCTTCCCCATCCTGCAACCATCAGGTCCTGATATGTAGATGTAAGCTGTGAGCCAGGCTTTGCTGATAAGGTCAAGGAGGGACAGGTAGACTTTATTATACTCTTGGATGAAATGAGCTTTAGGAAACAGATTTAGTGGGACAGAAAGAATGAAAGGTTTGTTGGGCATGTTGGTTATGGGGCTGTAAAGGCTAAAAAGGCAAAAACTGAAGGTACAAATGCCCTTCTGTTTATGGCTGCTGGGCCTCAAAAACCATGGTTTGTGCCATTAGCATATTTTTTGACAAATTTTTTGGATGTGGATATTTTGAAGCAGCTACTTTTGAAGCTATTAACAAGGTGTTAGAGAAAGGAGGAGATGTTCATGGGATTTTTTTTGATGTTGCTCCTAAAATTTCAACCATGGCTCAAAAGCTAGGCTGTGATATTGCCAATTTGATTGATCTCTTAATTATCCTTTTAAGGAAGGTAAAATCTATGCCATTTTAGGCATATGCCATATGTTGACGCTGACAAGAAACTTTGGCACATATGGGCTCCTTCTTCAACTCCTTTGGAGGTAGTATTTCATGGGAATACATTGCTGCTCTTCATAACATAAAGTACAACAGGAAGATATTCTTCATCTTGGCAATAAGTTCAGAGCAAAGCATGTGCAATGGACAAACCACAGGATGACAGCGAGTGTTGCTGGACAAACACTAAGTCACTCTATGTCTGCTGCAGTCACATTTCTACGGAATCTAAAAATGCAAAAATTTAAAGATTGCAAGGCTACTAGTGACTTCCTACTTCTCATCAATGATATGTTTGATATCTAGAAATCTAAAAGTACATTTGAAACGAATAACAAAAAACCAGTGACAAAAGAAAACATTGCTGATATTGAGAGCTTTCTTAAAGATAGCATTGATACACTGAAGTCATTGGAAGGTCAAAGTGGGGTTCCCCTTGCGAAAGGCCCCAGAAAAATTTTTGTCATTGGCTTCTGTATCTCAGCACTATCTATACTGAAAATTAGCAAAAATCATTTGAATAGATCAGTTCTACCTTTTGAGTATGTAATCACATATACATTTTCACAAGATCATATTGAATTGTATGTTTCCAAACTCAGGGATAGATTTGGTTGGAATAACAATCCCACAGCATTGCAGTTGAAATATGGAATACGAGCATTACTATTGAAAAACAAAGTTCCATCCCCGTCAACTGCTAACTGTCTAAATGTCTCTGATCAGGATACAACTGAGATGGCAAAAGTTGACCCAAGACTCTCTAATATTCTGCTGTCAGCAACTATTTGGAGGTCCGATGTTTTCTTCTTTATTTCTGGATACATTGTCAAAAAGCTCATTGATTGCATTGATTGTCCAGATTGCATTTCTGCTCTTCACGGTAACCCAGAAAGTTCAGAATTTTTTGCAAATCACATCTCTCTACTATTCTGTAAAAAGTATGGTAACTTGATAGTGCCATCGAACTCTGTTTACGAAGTAGTTGACTGTGTTGATAAAGAGGTTCGGAAAGCATTGTGTAAGTGGGCTCATCTTGCCAAAGAAACTAATGGCAAGATAATGTTGCATGTAATGGCTAAAACAAGAAATTCAACATTTCAGTCACTGAATGAACATAGTAAAGAAAATCATATTTTGGATAATGAATTAAGAGATGATCATATTACGTATATCATAAAAATGATTGTAAAGAACTACCTTCTACTCTTTTACCACCAGTGTGGGAAAGTATTCGCTGATAGAATTTTGAGGAAATATGCATCCTCTATAAGGCAACAGCTAACAAAACTGATTTTACTTCAGAATGAATAAGCAAATCAGAACTGATTTGAGTTTCAAAGAGCCTCTTGTAAATATCCGTAATTATGTAAATACTCAGATACAATATGGTGATATTAATGTTAGATACTGTAATTGTGCCATAGTCCATAAAACGTTTATGAAGACATAGCAGGCTGTGGTCAAATAAAATTTTAGAGGTAACGTCGAGTACTAGCTGGCGGTTAAGTAGCTTGGCAAATAGATGGAGGAGATGCCATCTTGCATCGCCATATTTGATCACTCTGAAATATATCTATCAACTTATTCTAGGGCCCTTAATGTGGTTCTAAGGTTTATTGTAAGTAGGATACTGTCAATAGTGGGTTTCAAATGGTAGGTGGGTATGGTAGTCATTTGGCGGTATAGTTTCCCCAGCAGTATATAGATAAACTTTCCCAATTGGGTGTGCAATGTCTAAAATGGTTGATGGGTTTTCAAGGTGTTAACGTACGACAGGTAAGAGAAAACTCCTAATTGGCTATATTTTACCTGATTTCTTACTCTGAATTGTGGCTCGTCCAATATATAGTAAGTTGTTCTACCTTGTTGAAGGCCAACGGTAGTTGCAAACTTTACTATATATAGTAAGTTGTTCTACCTGTTACTATGTAAATCAACCTGTTACTATAGAAATTTTTCTGATTCTAATTCTATTAGTTGTTCAATAGTAAATCAACCTAGGGATAGGGTTAGGGTTAGGGTTGGTAAGAGGTTGATTTACTATTGAACAACTAATAGAATTAGAATCAGTAAAAGTTGTATACAAAGCTCTCCATAGTGAGGCACCACGCCATATGAAAGAACTGTGTCTTGAGCTATCAGACACCCAAAGCAAGGAGCTATGTAATTCCGCTACTGACCTGTACGTTCCTCGCTTAAGCACCTCTATGGGCCAAAAGAGCTTTGGCTATAGAGGGGTGCGTTTATGGAACAACCTAGTATACGAGACTAAAGAAGCTATGTTCTTTGCTTTCAAAAGAATTCTTCGCAAATGAGTAAAACAATAAATTTAGACTAAACAGGCAAGAGCTTTTATCCCCTTATTTTCTTTTTATTTTCTTAGTTTCATATATATTCTTTACTTTGTGTAAGGTTTAACTTTTATTTCTGTATATATTTTAATTGTACTTAGGGGCATATTGTAATTAGTTTTTATATGTTAACAGGGCAGTTTGTAAATCAGACTTCTGTAACTTTATCCTGTATAAAGAATTTAAAATGAAATGAAATGTAATGGTCTCCCAACTCTGAATTGGACTTCTACATCTATATTGATTATTCAGTTGTCCTAGGGCCTGCATTTGCAAGAAAAATCAGGCATAGATCAGGGATTTTTTATAGGTAGAAGCCTGTGGTCACTCAATGTGTGGCCCTTTGAAACTTGGGATCTGTGAATGTGGCTCTTGCTCTGAAAAGTTTGCTCACCCCTGTTCTATCATCTTCATTGACATTAAAAAGGCATTTGACACAGTTGACTGTGTCATTCTCCTACAAAAGGTCACCCACTATGGAATTCTAGGCAACTGAAATGTTTTCAGTCGTACATAAATACTAGAAAACAGTGCTGCTAGGTAAATGGTTTTTGTTTTTGTATCTCAGGGGTCTTTTTGGAACCACTTCCGTTTTTACCGTATATTAATGACCTTTATTTAGCTCTTAAAAATAGCAGAATCCCGCCTGTATGCCGACGCCATCAGTATTAGTTTCTCATCTGGATCAGTGGATGATATTAACAGGGCTATGAACGAGGATCTAGAAGATCTCAAGATTTGGGTCTAAAGCAACCAGCTGTCTTTAAATGTACTAAAGACAGAGGGAATGTTGACAGGTAAAAGCAAACGGCTCCAGAAGCTAAAACAGGAAACTTCCACTAAGCCCAGCCTTCACATCGGGGATAATGAGGTGAAATTAGTTGATAACACCAAATAGTTAGGAGTCTAAGTTAACCAAAATCTCAACGGGAACTAACAAGTAGCCAATACCTTTGAAAAGGAATAGGAATGCTATGCTATGCAAAATATATATCCCTTTGAAAACTATATAAAGTAAGCATAAAAGTCTCGTTGAGCTCTATTTTAGATATTTAATCCCAATATAGGGATGTTGTGACATTACTACCTTTGATAAGCTTACAAAGATTGCAGAACGGTGCCACTAGAATTGTTGGAAATAGTCGATATGATACGCTTTAACTGCCACTGATCAAAGAACTTGGTTGGTTAACCATTAAGGAGCTAATTGACATTTAAATTGCTAAGATGGTTTTCAAGTCCTTAAATGATTCTGCACACATTTGCATGGTGCAGATGTTTCAGAGATTACCAGATACAAGTGAAGGGCAGCTAAGGTGAACTCCAACTGACATCAATGTCCCAAAAATGAGATCTTCATACAGCCAAAACATTTTTTCCGTTCAGAGGAGCCCACCACTGGAACAACTTGGACGAAAAGACAAAGTTGTCTTACTTTCTGTCCTCTTTCATCAAATCGATGTTCAATTTTTGATTTTCAAAATTATCTTTATTTCCTTCTTATAAATTATCTAATATTTCTTTTGTTTGTTTGTTGTTACTGTTTTTATGATAGACTGTATATAGGCATTAAAAATTAATTAGTTGTTATTTAATTGTTTTTGTTTTAATATTTTTTGCAGAGCAGTTTGTAAAACATTTTTACCAGAAACTTGTACCCTATTTATTTTTAGCATGATATGAATGAATTAATGAATGAATGCACCTTGGATTGCCGAGAGATCTTCCTAAAACATGAACATGTCAAGTCGATCTCACTTGCAGGATTCTCTGAAAGTATTTTAGCCTTAACAGCAACAGTACCACCAATCTGATGATGGTCTTTCTTCTTCACAATGGTGGCAAAATATGGATTTCTTGATTGACTATTTCCAAGACCAGCTTCAATCTCTCAAGTGTAACCTGACTTGCCAATTTTCTTTTGTTAGTTGGTGCAAAATCTTTCATGCAATAGTAGATTTTCCCAGTTTTCTTTTGAGGAAAGTCTTGAAAAAGTAAATCTTTGATAGCAGTTGTGATGGTAGAAAACTGGGCTATCTGTCATGTCTTGAACCCCTTTGCATTGTTCTTTATTGTGGTCATTGCCTATATGGGATTCTCATGGAAGTTTAATTCTTTCAAATCTTTAACTGAAGCATCACTTCCTCTTATTAGTTTTGTTGTTGTTGCATAGAATTATAGTTATCACAGTATGAATTAATTGTTGTTGGCTTGATAGAATTTGTTTGCGCAGTTTGTGTCATGTCCTGTTTCTGTACCTATTGAATTTTGTGCATTGTGAAATCATTTCCTATAGGAAAAGTACTGATGATCTCGTGTAAACAATAGCTGGTAGGAGTTATTCTGGAATACTTATGACAGCACACACTCTAAGAAAGGTTTTAGAGTATCGCCTTGCAATAACTTGACCATAATGCGCATGTCTTTCCTCTTTTTAGAAGAACAGATTCGAAGTGTAATTTATGCGTTTGGTTTGTCTCATAAATAAAGCAATGTTTGAGTCAAAATTGCCCCAAGATTGCATTATGTGACTGCCTCTGCCTTTCTCAATCGATTCTGCAGCACCCAATTCATTCTGCTGCATCCAATCAAATCAATCGTCGCTCTTTTTATGCATACAATCCACCTATTAGATAAGGCACATGAAAAGAGCACCTTTTGACGTGGGACTAAGAACATAAAAACTAGTAGTGTGACTACCAATTCAATTCATTCACAAATGCAAGGGTCTACCAAAATCTTTGAAGCTCTGTGTTTACCAGGCAAGACAGATTTAATTTTAAAGTGCAATATAGGGATCTGGAATAAAACTTTTTATTCATTGTCTAAAAGAAGTTGTTATTGTATGTTAAAAATATGTGTCTTTCTGTCAAAACATTTGTCTTAAATGCTTCTTTACATAACATGTTTTCGACCATTAATCTCTTCTAGTTAACAAGCATGTGTTGTTTGTGGAGCAGAAGGTTAGAAAGGGTGAACAAAAGAGTAAAGCAGCAAAGAACAAGTGAAATTTTGTAGATTTGAAAGGCTATATTCTTTTATGCTGTATGCTGGTCTTAGCCCTCATTGTATTTTAACGTTGAGAATGTATTGGCCAATGCCTACATGTTAGTATTTCTGCTGGAGTGCCTCAGAGCTACTAGCCTATGTTTTCAAATACTCCACCTGTAACCATTGCTTATCTCAATTGTGGTGAATTTTGCTTAAAATTGACAAGGATCTGTAGTTTTAAGATAGTTGAAGTTTATTTAGTTTAAAAGTAGAAAGTTTCAATGTTAAAAACTTTCATGATCTTGCAAGTTTTTGTCAATCACGAAAGTTTAAACTCGTGAAATCGTAGGTGGAAGGCCACTTTGAAAGTTTGACCGTGCGAAATCTATCTCAAAATCAATCATTATGAAAGTTAATGTCCAAGGTAGTGCATTCTTTTTGTAAGAAGCCGGTAAGAAACTAGAGTCCACATTGCAAAATCGCCCAAAAATTAGAAAAATTTACAGTACAATATACCCCCAAAAGGGTTGAATCCAATTGCTGAAGAGGCTTCACGTTTTTATCATTAACATCATTTAAAACAAAACTAGCACAACATTTACAGTACAATATACCCTCATAGCCAAAAAAGACACTGGGTCACTGAGTTCTGGCTATGGATGGTACCTACATTATAACAGCAATGTATAATACTTAGAGCATAAAAGTAAATATCAATAAGCAAAAATTAAACATACATAAGTGATGGTGATGCTTCACAATCCATTATCCCTAGTTAAGCCGACCCGTATATTGAATGTATGAAATGGTGGCCTCAATAGTAATACTATTCTCAATCACGTTAAAACGGGGATTTCCATTTAGAAGAAGAAGATTGCAAAGGTATGTATCATCAAGACTAGCGAGATTGATTTTTGGAATGTACGAGATCTAGCCAAACAGATAAACACAAAAAGGGTGATATCATAGACAGTGCAAGAGGAAATGTTCATTGTCTTCATTAGCTAATCCACGTATAGAAACAGGAATAAGACTGTGAAATACATGTCTAAAACGATGCTCATTCAGGCCACTAATTGTAGGCGTAGCCTTGTCAACAATCGTATACTCTCAGGTGCCAAATAACCGCCCCCCCTCGCTTAGTAATATTTCGATTTTCTTCCAGCCCCGGGACCTTATTAGGATCCCCCCGTTTATTAATTTTAAGGAAATTGACTTTTTTACAGACCCCTCATTTCATTTCCTTTCTTTGTTAGTACCATTTACACCCAATCTTCATGGCAAGACATTTCCCACTGCTATGCCAACATTCTAATATTTTCCAGGTCGCAGTTTAGTTCTAGGCATGTTTGGTGCTCATTATTTACTACGGAGAAAAGGTTCACATCACACAATACATCAGGAAGATCACTTATAAACACAAGGAAGATTAAAGGACCAAGGACAGAGTCCTGGGGTCACCAACTGAAACTGTGGACCAATTTGAAGCTTTTCCACTTGATATGATAGTCTGCTTGCATTCATCTAGGAAGTCCTATATAATGCAAAGGAGATTACCACCTATGCCATTGCATTCCAGTTTGTAAAACAGGCTTTTATGCCATACCCTGTCTGAATCTTTTGATAAATCAAGAAATGCAGCTCGAGTTTCCGTGCTAGGTGCGATTTCGAAGCCTGTATGAATTTTTGTGAGTAATTGGCAACAGCTGGTATATAGTTGAATCACCAGCGCGAAAATCAGATTGGTTTGGATGTATAAGGAAATCAAGTACGAGCTATTCAAATATATGTCGAAATACTGGCGAAAGAGAAATTGGGCAATAGTTAATGTTGCTCTGCCTTCTGTGTCTCTTTTGGAATGGAATTATGTTTCCTCTTTTCCAGGAGGTTGGATAAACACCAGAATTAAGACACTTTTCACAGATTAAACAGAGAGGCTCTTTGATTATGCTCTTTGGTTACAAATCTTTATCAAGATATCATCACAACCGTGTGCTTTCTTTGGAGCTAAAGAGCGTATGCAGAGCTCTCAAGTCTTACGCATTGGGCGTGAGACTCACATATTTGAACAATTTATCACTCTCACACGCAAAGAGAAGAAATTCTCACTTCACTTGTTCCTCAGATTTAAGTAAAGGAAAGATAAAAGTAAGATGATTTTGCATTTTCTGATTGAAATATGTAGTGATAGTGCACGTTTTCCTGGGCTAGATGGTGCTATTTGTTCAGAGCATTATCAGAAGCTGGATATTTGCTCCCAACAGGCCCTTATTGGCATTTTACGTAATTTTGTAAAATATTGAGTTTTGGCTTTAGCAATTTTTCATATATTACCAATTTGAAATACTCAAACTGCATCCCAGTCCACTTCTTTCCTTCCACGTTTTATGAACTTTCTATAAACTCTGTGCTTTTGTTTGATGGCAGTTTTCAATTTTCATGTCATCCAGGGCGGATCCTTATGGCTAATCTTGATAGTCTCATTTGGAATGTACTTAGGCATAATTTGACGTACATTCTTTGGGGAATAATCTACCTTTTTGGAAGGGGTGAGAGGATTTAGGCTATTTTCTCAATCAAAACTAGTAATTTAATTTTTTATAGACTGTAATCAGCCACCGTCCTTTTTTCCCATCATTCCTATTAACATTCTAACAAACGTTTAACTCCTAGTGGAATCCTTTTCGTTCCAAAGTTTGTCACAAGAATTGTTTGTAAAGACTGTGTAAGTTACTGTTGAGAAAGTTGTCAGCATATACTTCCAGTGCAGGAAGTTTTGCAGGAAGGACGCACTGCAAGAAAGAACAGGATTACCACCAATTCAAGGCAAACAGGGAAGTTTATTTTCAATCAGGGAAAATCAGAAGGAAAAGAATCATTTTTTGATAATCAGGGAAACCAGAGACGCGATGACTTTTCCATACTCGCAAATCAATCGCACATCCATACATACTACTGCCAATGAAAGTATATGGTAATTAGCAACAGGCTAGCATTTTGAATATATGGCAGCTACCCCTTTGGCCTTAGACCCTATAAAGCCTACAATTTGCGTTGCTGCAAAGGTTAATACAATATAATACATGAATGTTTCACCACTACCATGAATATAAAATTGCAGGCACTGTAAATGCTATTTCCATCATTATGTATACACTATTGAGACAAGTGTATTTAATTTAGAAGGAAGAAGTTGTAGAAAATTTAGTTATGTATGTTAAAGGTAAAAAGTTGAACAACATAGTGATACGGCATCTTTGTCCTTCCGGTTTTATAAGTATGCGATCGCAAAGTTCTTTTTCCATTTACATTTGTATCTTCTTTACCCATGAATAATCTGGTAGCATGAATATATCACTAATAAAACTAGCGAATTCCTTACTAAATCTCAAATAAGATGATGCTATTTTACCTAGGCATAGCACTTTTGCATACTATTAATTTTTTTAGGAATTTCTTCAAGTTTCTTTAAAGCAGAGCAGTTGTGGGGCTTATCTGCATGTACCTTGGCATTTCATTCCATTTTTAGCAACAGAATGAAAGAAACCTCCCTTTGAGAATTCCAGGTTTTGTCTTGAGATGTCAATACATAAACGATTCCTTGTTGAATAACTAGATTTCCATTTCATTTAATTCTTTATACATGTTGACAGCCTCGGATATCACCAGTCTAGCGAAAAACCTATACCTGAGGCTGTCAGGGTAGAGGCCATTATTTTTTATGTCATTATGGCTCTCTCATTTTATTTAGTTTATAGTCTGATGGTACTACAGTACTTAAAAGCTGTTTTTCCTTAAGAGAATTAAACGCCGGATAGCGACCGAAAGTTGTAGGAATGGCAGCCCTTTTGGGCCGGCATTGGCAAACATCTTTCTTGGTTTTCATGACAGTAGACTTTTTCGATGACAATGTAAAACCAGGTGTCTACTTTCGATACGTGGACAATGCTTTTGTCATCTTAGGTTCCGAGCTAGATTGTGACCACTTTCAAGAAAGCTTAACTTCCAATATCCAGATCTAAAGTTCACCGTAGAGAAGGAGCAAACCAACTCCGTGACTTTTCTAGATGCTTTGGTAGAGAAAGAGGGCACTGGATTTCTTGCCGGCGTTTACAGGAAGCCAACATTTACAGGGCAATATATCCGTTGGAATATTGCCTAAAATACCTAAAATTGCCTTGGATTGGTAATGTTTCATCATAGTTTGGAAATCAAATTATTAAAACCATTGCATCCTGTTTCTGTGCAGTGAAGCCCCGTGTGGTTTACAACACTAGAGTTATGATGCTATCTGCTAAAAAAGATTGCGTTCCTACCACTCAAAATATTTGTGTAGTTTATGAGTTTTCGTACCGATGTGAAGCTCGGTACGTAGGACGTACCACGCAGAGACTAGCAGACAATATAACATGTCCCCACGAGCATCAAAAACAAAAGTAATACCGCAAGAGGAAAGCCATCTTGTATATGTAAAAAAATTCTAAAGCTAGTTGTGAGTCGGTCATAGGACAACACTTAATTGCAAATCCAGAATGCATCACAACATACACAGAGGGTAATTTTCGGATCATTGGGCAAGCAAGATCGTCTTTTTGTTTAAGTGTTTTGGAATCTGTTTACATCAAGACTCAAAACCTTGTCTTGTATATACAAGAGCGTTCGTGTTCTCAATGGGATTCTTCAAGTAAACAATGGTGAATAGGTCCTAATTGGCCACTCTTGGAGCCAATTAGATGCATCCTATCACCTGTAATTGCATCTGGCTATATATTTTGGTTAGCCTTCGCTCGCTATCCAACATTTAATACTCTGACAAGTATTGGACAAAAACAGCTTTTAGTTATGTCAAAAAATGCTGCCGCTTTTTCTTGCTCTAATTAAGTTTATCAAGTTTGAAACTGAGAGCCAATCCAAAACTCCAACCATCCCATTAACTAGCACCTTCAAGTAATGCTAGACTCCTATCCTGAAGCACTGCAAATGAATCTCAATAGTTCCCTATACACTTGGTAAGTTTTCTCAGGTCAGGTTTTGAATTTCAGCTTCAAGTGACTTCTAAATATATAACTTCATGGGCTCGCTGGACTTTTTCTCCATTTATTGCCGCATTGATAGCCCCCTGGATACGCTTTGGCTTTCGTTTATGACCAATTATCATATATTCAGTTTTATTATTATCTAGTTATGAATCTGCAATGCTTTTACACTCAGTTTTTTGGTCATAGCAGAGTTCCTCAATATTATCTTCAGGACACGTTATGCCAGTGTCATCAGCATACATGTGTGTTGAGGTTTTTTCCTAAGCATTGCGCAAAATCTTATATGGCAGATGAAAATTAGAGGCCCAAAGCACAATCCCTCGGGAAATCAATGCTGAACCTTTTAGCTGTGATCGAGAACCATTGGCTTGACTATATTATGTCACCATCAGTTAGGTATGATAAAACCCCCGATGGAGAATTCCTCTTGTCCCATACTTTCATAACCTAGAAGGCAGAAGCTTTGATCCACAATGGTCAATGCTTTTTCAGGTCTAGTAAGTTGCTGATATTTATCTTTCTTTTCTCGTCATTTAAAAACCATGAGTCAGTAACTTTAAGTGAGGTCAATAATTCATGTTGACTGCTTGAAATTATGATTTGTCCCTCAAGAAGGTAGAAAGTTGTCTTGTATAAATTTATCAATGAGCTTGGAAAATACCGAAAGTATAGATTTTCGTTAGTAGTTGTTAGAGTTGGTCTTTGGTCCGTTCTTAAAGACTGCTGATTTCCTGATGGCTTGCCATAAGTTGAAGTACTCCATTTTCAAGAGAAGAATGGAGAATAGTTGCTAATGGCTTAGATAGGGTGCAAGTAGGGTCTTTCACTAGTTTCTCTGGGGGCTTAAATGCCCTACAGCGTTAGAGTGTGTTACTTTATTGATCTAATTTTCAATGATTTCAGAATGAACTCTTTGAAATGCAAATCTTTATTCAACTGCTTAAACCCATGTTAAGTATTTAAAGTGCACTTAAGGCCATATTGAAAACCCTACCATTTCAACAGTTTTTAGTGTGATAAATTGAATTAGAAAATGAAATTTGTTTTATAGAGCTTATAATGTGGTCAAAGCAATATTTGAAAGCCAAATTGGAGCCACTTTTGGAGCAGAAAAAAGGAGACCTCTGGAGAGTTGTGGAAACACTTAGCACTGAAAATGTTGTGCCATCCAGGGATGGCACTAGGGGAGTGCTAGAGGGGGCTATAGCCTCCAGTCAGAAAGTGCTAGCCCCTGTCGTAAGGTGAAAAGCTCTTTTTTTCGGAGCTTTATTGCAGCTATAGTGCCTTGCCAACTGCATTTTAACCCCCTTGTCAAGAGAGCAGCCCCCTGTTGGAAATTTCTGGTGCCACCCCTAGTACATTCTTTGGGCTTAGGACGCTCAGACGCAGTAAGCTTGACATCTGTGCACGCTCAAGCCTTCCTTACTCGCCAAAAGTTCTGGGACACTTTGCATATTTTTAATCTTGATGAAACATTCGTCCCCCCCCCCTTCCCACAAAACTGTTGGTTTTTTGGGAGAAGCACATCCGTTAACGGAAAAATTATTCGTGCACAATAATGCCAAGTGTCTCAGGAACAGAACAACGTTGTTTTAGGGGGAGGTGATTACGTTGAAGGCTGAGAAGACTATAGTTTTCCATAATTTTTTGAAAGTTTCCCAGGGACTTTTGGCAAGTATTGTCTGATACGAAATTTGAAAGGTTTAAGATATTGAGCTGCTATCTATCGGGGGTTGGAGTTTTCAGGGGCGCTGATTACGATGGTGAAAAGACGTTTTGCATAAATGAACCCTGTGACGTCATATTGACGGAATGGGGTAAATTTTCTTCTACTTGTCTTTTCAAAATACTTGTAAAAGACATGTTAGTATATGAGAGTGCAGCCATATGTCCTGTGTGCCATATGTCCTGTGTGCCAGAACATGAGGTTGTAGGCTATATATATATAGTTGAAAAAACAGCAAATTTGTGACTAGTACTTTGCTCATGATAAAGCGCAAAGGAAGTAACCTCATTTTGATATATATGCTGGCAATATTCGACAGATTAATCTGGAAATTCGAAAAGCCGTCATAGAGAAGGTTGCCTGTGGCGACGTTAGTGGTCTCAAATATCGAAGTGCCGAAGTGTGATGGCGAGACAGGTGAACATTTCGGAAAAGGAGAAAGCCTTTGCTACCAACAAAGGGCCAAAACATTTCTGGGGGCGTGGCGCCCCTGGTCCTTCCGCAGAACCGCCACTGTTTGCAAGCAGGGTATGGAGTGCGAACCGCCCAAAAAAAGGAATGGTAGGCCTCCAATATTAAGTGCTAGGGATAAGAGTCGATTTATCAGGAAGTTCAAGTCTATGAGTGAACAAAATCCAAATATTAAGTAGGGCTTGTTGCAATGGAGTGTGGGCTGCATCAGGTAAGCACTAGGACGTTGTCTAGAATTTTGAATAAATCTGGATTTAAATATGTTCGGCCAAGTAGAAAAGGGATTCTCACAGCCAGAGACAAAGAAGATAGTTGCTTATGCAGCTAAGGCCTTAAAACATACTACCCCTACGTTTTGGACAGATGATGTCCTGCTATTCTTAGATGCAGTCTGATTTGTTCATAAAAGGAGTCCTTACCAGGATGCTTTGGCGCCAGCAGCCAGTGTGTGGAGAACACGTGGCGAAGGTCTGGAGCTAACAGCAAAGGGAAGTAAAGATCTACGGGGAGGTAAAATTTGTCATTTTGTTGTAGGAATTTCTTTTGGCGCTGGGGCTGTATTCTAAAATGAATGGCAATATTTTTCTGAATTTATTGAAACTACATTGCATAGAGCCCGTATTAATCGCGCTGCGGAAACAGGAACGGAGAAATTGCTGTCTTTGCAAGATAATGACCCGAGTCAAAATAGAGCAAAAGCAACCGAATCATTAAAAACTATCGTGGCGGAGGTGGTAAAGACTCCTCCAAGATCTCCTGATCTAAACCCCATAGAGGACTTTGTTCATAGCGTAAAGAGGAAACTTTGGCAAGATGCGCTAGATAAAAAGTAGTCTGCGGAGATTTAGGTGCCTTTCAAACATAGAATAATAGAAAAAATTTTCACTTATGAAAAATGTATAACACAGAACAATTGCCAGCATACATAAGTGTCTAATTTAGATGACAAAAACTCATGGTTACCGAACGAAATATGAAGTATTTTACTGTACTTATGCTATTGTTTGCAGTGTCGGTAGGGTACAAATATAAAAAACACACGAAAAAGATATTTAGATAGGTCAATACTACAAAAGCTGAAAGATAGTCGGGCTCTGATTATAGGAGAAAATGGTCTGGGACTGCTATATCTCCATATTGTGGGAGACCCTGATAATGCGCACGCAAATAAAGCCCATTGTGATAACTTATATGTTTGGACATAGTCACGTCCGGTGTCCTTTGAAAACAATGTTAAAGTTAATATTGAATGGACGCGGAGAAGAGGAATATGTAAAAGTATAGCCTTATTATATATATCAAATTATGCTTTCAGAAAGCATAATCCACTAGATTGTGGTCCTATACAAATCGACTAAGCAACAACAACATGCGGAACGGATAACTAGAGGACACTTTACGGTTTAAATTCAGCCGTTCGTCATCAACAAGGAGAACGGGGAAGTACACAAAAAAATGTACCGAATATTATTATATACCTTAATGAGTTTTTATGAATTTATCAATACACGTACAGTGAAATTTGATGGAGAACTGGACACTTTACACTCTTTTGACAATAAAGAATCACATGACCCTATCTCTTTTCATAGTTTAAACTGTATGTCTTCTCTGTTACTGGTGACGGCTTTATTAATTTGCTCTTGTACTAAGGTATGGTTATAGCCTCTTGCTTTAAATTGTGTTTTGAGTTTCCTTAAGTGGGTGCTAAGATCACTGGTTTGAGAGCAGATTCTGATTCTAAGTGCATGGGAGAACGGCAAACATTTTTTAAGGGTTTGGGATGGGCAGTCTTAAAATGTAGATATTTATGTGTATCAGTAGGTTTTCTATATAAAGTTGTTTGAAACTGTCTCTTTTTGTCAATATATAGTACTGTGTCTAGGAATGCAGTAGATATTTTGGATTTTTCATATTCAAATTTAATGGAATCGTGTTGGCTGTTATAATAATAGTTATATATATATATATATATATATATATATATATATATATATATATATATATATATATATATATATATATATATATATATATATATATATATATATATATATATATATATATATATATATATATATATATATATATATATATATATATATTTATATTTATATTTATATATATATATACATATATATATATATTTATATTTATATTTATATTTATATTTATACAAAGACTGCCGAGAAGTAAGAGTAGGCCTATCTTTGTGAATGAGAAGGCTTTCATGAATGAGAAGATCAGGTGGAATGCTGTTACGAGTTATAATAGTAAGGTTATCAAATGAAACAATAATGTCAGCAGTAATGATATACGCTAGAATTGTCGAATTAACATGTGTTTTGATTTTCTGTCCACTTTTGTTAATTCCAAGATGCTCCATACAACGAATCTTAAGATTCCTAGTTGTTTCCCAATAAGAAGTAGCATAACAGATACGATACTGAAGTTTATAGGTGAGAGGTTTGAGCAAACCAAAGATGGTAAGTAATCCTTAATCTTAAAACGTGATGTTAGTCGGACAGACGGCCTAAAAGATATACGCAATTTACAATCTGGAAGGTGCTTCTTAAGCAGTTTATTAACATTACTCCTGATAGCTATACTATAAGAACCTAAGAACCTAAGAAAGGTAGTTTAAGTGTGACGATGTGTTTACTGATTGTCCTAACGTGCCTGCTAAGAGAGTTAAATTGCTGGGTGAGAAAAGATCAGGTGAGAGTATCGACAAAGCAATTGCTAGATAGGATGCTTTTTATCCTGAGAAGCTCTACGTGCAAAGTTTGATATTAAAAGCACGAAAAACTAGACAGTTAAGTAAGTTGGTCTTAAAATGTTTAGGAGTGAGGGAGGAGAATTCAAATTAAGCTTTTTTCCAAGCAGACTAGCAAAGAAGCTATCACTAGATGTCTTAACCAAAACGTCAAGGAATGGAAGAGAACAGACGTTTTAAGCAGGAGCTTCATGCTAAGGCAATTCAAATCTAACACTTTTTATCAACATATTGAAGAAGCAATCGGGATCATTGCCAGAAATGAGAGAAATTTTGCACCCATAAACATTTCTGCTCAGATACTGTATCGTTGTTGGCTCAGAATTACGTTAAATTAGGAAAAATTTTCAACATGCTATTTTTCGTGAATTTCGTAGCTCTTTCCTTGTAGTTTGGCAAGTTGTGTAATTTTAGGGAGTCAAGTGCTACGTTGCTTATAAACCGGTTTCTTACAAAAAATATCAATGAAATCTCATTTGGACAAGCTTGAACTCCAAATCGAGGTTGTTTACAACATTATGGAGAGGTGAGTGGTTTGGAATGAAGAAATGGTAGCTCTTAACACAGAAATAGCTAAGAAATTGTGGATTCTACCATCAATCTTAGAGCAAAACTTCTCAATCTGAGTAATTTGAGATGTCGGGGAACCATTTTCGTCCAAGGCAAAGCAACATATCATGTAAAGCAAGAAGAGCAACATTGCTGAAACGCAAGAAAAGAGTAAAACTTTCAACAGTTAGGACGGGATTCTGCTAGTCATCTTGTAAACTGTGGATACTGGTATTTTACAAACGAAGCAAGATATTTCAATTTCAAAGCTGCTTCAGGGAAATCGATGTTGGGAAGTGCATGCCTCGCCTTGCTATACTTTTAAAACTGAATTCCTTTCACCACACCATACATTTAATATAGAGTTTCTGCCAATTTTAAAGGGGCAGATTGTAGTTACCAGTCCCTCAGAAAAGACAAAATATCCTTTATTTCTGGTAGTAATATATGCCATAAACACTTAGCCTTATTTATGGAGAGCAGGAAAGTATATTTTGCAACTTATATGATTAATAATTTGGGAAGAGCAATAGTCTACTGTGCAAACTATTTACATTTAAAGTTTATCAAGTACACAAGATTGAAAAGGTATTGTGTCTGCTGTCCATAAGTAGGACTGGAGTACATTCATGTCATGAATATCTTGCTCTCCTGTAACCCCGTTCAATGTAGTGAGCAGCAGCTTTAGGATTTTGATGGCCTTAAATTAAATCTCCTGTGGAAAACTGCTCACTTTGGAATTTTAATTTCATTTGATATGTCAGAAAAATAGATTTTTATGACCTACCTAACGAAGGCCTAATAGTGCTTTGGAGACAAATTCTGTTCTCCTAGAAAGCCCTTCCATTGTAGTGATGAAAGATGCTTAGATTTGAAATGCTTAACAGTAAAACTTCTGTGCAAAATAGACAACTACATTCTCAACTCAACGTCTTTGAATCTGAGTCTGGAGGTATATTCGTCAACTTGCATTCTTGCCAAATATTCGCTTGTAGAAGAAAGTTAACTGCAAGAGCGACTTGAAAATTAGGGTCACGTGGAAACATAGGATGCTTTCGAAAGACTGGGATGCTTTCGATCGATGGTATACGGGAAAAAAATTTGCGTCGTCGTAATAAGTCTAACTAGTATTTGATCTAATGAATTTTTCAAGCTAGGTTCATCAATAATGCGTCAGTAGCATATTGGATGTTTCCTCGCTATTTCCTTTAGTTGTTCCTTCAATGCTGCAATGCTATTTTTCACTGCATTTATCATCAAATTTTAAATTGAGAGGCAATTTCCAGCCGATTTTCCAATTGCACCAAAGATTATTCCACAAATGATTCCATACTGATTCCAGCATCTTAAAAGTTCTTTGACAATGAAAATACCGTCAGCTCTTGTTTTTCTACAGCTTGCTCATTTGAAGCCCTCTAAATGCATATAGCCTAGGGCTCAGGACCTTATGGTAAAAATCTCTGCGGGAGTGATAAAAACAACGTTAATTTCGAGTCATTTGTTCCTTGGTTTTAGATGATTAAAGCCTAATTCACGCTTATCACAAATGCATATTCGGAAGGTTTACAATCTCATGGTGATTGAGTGCATATTTCCATAATTGAGAAAGTTTGACAAAGATGCAAACATGTTAGCAATATTTTTGTATCGAAGGACAACATTACCCCAAATGGATAGGTTATAATTGCATTGTAGTTTGTAAACTAAAGTCAATAACAGCTTAGATTAAAGGAAGTTCTTTTCTACATCGAATGTTAGCTCTTCACCGATGATGAGACGGTCTCCTTTGTTTCATGCTGGTTTATCCAGATTCAGTAGCGTAGAATAGGGGGTGGGATTCAGGGGGAGTAGCCCATCTTGTTGTGAAAAAAGGAAATTATTACTTAAATACATCCGCTGTTGAAAATCGTCTCCCCCAAGAATTGATAAGAAATAGAGAGTTTCTAAGGAAATTTTTTTCTAGAATTCACAAAATTAACGAGTTTTAAACGCCCATAAAAACGTAAAGTAAATCTCTGGAGTTTCTAGGGAGCTCAAGGAGTAGCACGAATCCTGCACTAGGCAAGGGCTGATCCAGTGAAAAACTTGATTGGAGTAAAACGTGTTAGATTCTTTTTGACTGCATAAATTAGGGCCATAAACATTGGCACAGTGATAAGTCAAGTCACCCACAACACGACTCAATGTTGTCAATAAATTGAGCTGCATCTAACTATACAGTTAGAAATTGGAGGCCACAGACTCTGAGCAATCAAAACTGGACAGTTAATTTATAATTCCAATGCTGTTTCTGAGTTGAATTGCCAGGATGCATTCTGTGTAACGTTTGTGCTGGAGGTACGCCAACTCCTCTTCGAATGCAAACCAACGTTTAGGTTAAGAGAAATTATTGCCTTACTTCTCCAGGCAACACATATGGTAGTTCTTGGAGGGAAATTACATCTATAGGCTCGTTTTTTCAAAGAAGTACGTGTTTTCATCATCATCATTGTGTGTCATCTGCTCCCAGCAGGTTGACTGTCATGAATCTACAGGTTTCTCCATCTTCCGCTTTCCTTGCAAAATCTGCATAACTTAACTTTGTCCATTCTTTAATATTATCCATTCGCAAAGCTTTAGGTCTTCCTCTCCCTCCTTTCCAATTTAGCTTCCTTCAACCTGTAATTTTTACTCCATCTCTACGACTAATATGCCGAAACTATGCTACTTGTCTTTGCTGAACTATAGTTAACAGCAGTTCTTTGTTCTCTATCATCGTGAAAATGTCATTGTTGTACTTGTGTGCTGTTCATGGCATTCTAAGCATTCTTCTGTAGATCTAAATTTCAAGAGCATTGATGTTCTTTGATATACTCTCCGTTATTGTCTACATTTCAGAGCTATAAAGGAACATTTTACAATGCGCTTTCTTGTATCTATGCCTGTATCTCTGGATGATGATATAGTTGCAGATTCTTATATGCACATCTTGCTATTTCAATTCTTCTTTTTATTTCCTAATCACTTTTCTGACATCTATTACCATATTTCCAAGACAAACAATACTGGTCAATTGCCCAATTTGTGTTGATCTATCAGTATATTGGCATCTGGTACTGGATGCTTCTTGCTTGCTACCGTTATCTTAGTCTTTTTCATTCACATTTATCTCCATCCCATACGGTTTTCCTTTCTCATTTATCTTTGCTGCTAATTCTTTTAAGTCTGGTGCAGTTGTTACCATTAAAGCTGTATCATCCGCATACCTGTTTTTATTGATGTTTCTTTCTCCAATTGCTACAAAATTTGCATTGCCTATCTCTCGAAATATTTTTTCTCTCTACAGGTTAGACTAACGTTCTGATAACTCATCCTTTTTGAATGCCGTTCTGTATTTCAGTATTTATGTCCAATCCAATTCTCAGCTAACATCTTAGAAATATTTTTAGATGTCAGCAGAGAATTTTGATTAGACATAGATAAAGATAAAAGAAAGATAGCATCCTTATATCCTTATATTTAATATTAAAGAGCAACCAGAACACATAAATGGAAGTAAAAGTAATAAATTGCATAGAGTACCTAGACCTGACACTGGAAAACAAAAGAAGTTACTTTAACATGCAATATAAAAATGTTAGGAAAGGCGCAAAAGTTGACAAATATAACTTATCCGGTTATTGTAAAAAGCAGCAGTTAGCTCATGATAGGGAAACATGTTGGACAAAGGTAGCCATACCATAGATCCTATACGGCTTTAATGTAATAAATTTTAGTGACAGTATAATTGATAGGTTGCAACGGATAGAAAATGGGGTTTACAGGCAGATACTAGGTGCCACAAAATGTGCTGCAATTTTATGATAAGAGAGGGTTGCAGCGCCATTAACGAAACAGAGGACATTGACAAGAAGGGTACGGTATAAAATGAAACTACTGAGTGGATATAACGACTTGCTTAAGAAAACATTGGAGTTGATCGGCAGAAATTATTTACCTGGACAAAAGTAACAAACAAATACATAGACCTAATAGGAATTACACATGCAGATTTACAATTTAGGAACAAAGATAAATTAAAAGCGTTAATAAAGGCATGGGAGATGCTAATGCGGAAGGATGGAGCTTACAGAAGACTAGTCTAAGTTTGTACATTGAGAGAAAGGGAGAGATTAAAGACGAGCAAGTGTATGAAAATAGAAATAATCTTATTAAAAGCTAGGAAAAATTGCTTTCCACTGCATGATAGACATCGGTTCACAGGAGATAGGACACTGTGCAGGCTATGCAGTAGTATAGAGGAAGATTTTGAGCGCTTCATTTTACATTTTCAAGGGTTATAGTGACATAAGACAGGCATTTGTAATTTTGCAACGATCATTTATAGAGAATACAAAGCAAATAATAATTGATTTTCTTTTTAATGAAGACATTTTTGAAATAATATTATACAGACTATGGTAAAAATAAGCAGGGTATTATATAACACAACAAGGCACAGCAAACACAAAAACAACAATTAAGTTAAGGAGGTGCCGATACAAATGGCTATACCTCAGAAATTTATCTGATTTGGTTAGATTTCATCTGTTAATCCTTTATTTGTCTTGACTACTGCTGTTTGTTCCCAATACATTTTTGTTATATTGATCATTGATATATCATTGATTCCGACTTTTACGCATTCTATCATCTTGGAGTGTATGACCCTGTCAAAGGCCTTGATGTAGTCTATGAAACAATTGTACACATCATTTTTGCGCTTCCAATGCTCGTTTTAATGCCATTTTCAGATTGAAAATACCTTACTTAGTTCCAAGTCAATGTCTAAAGCTTTGTTGTAACCTGTTCACATCTCTATCTATTTTTGTTATTATTCGTTGCTGTATTACCTTTAGCAAGAGTGTTTTCACGTCACTCATAAGACTAATTGCCCTGAATCAGTGCAATTTTGTGCATTTGGTTTTCTGGCATGGCTGCAAATATGGATTGTTCCATTTTTGTTGGCATATGCCCGCTATAATAGATTGTGGTAGATAATTGAGTTAGTGAATACAAATTTTCTTCATCTAATGCCCTATGCATTTCAATTAATATTTCATCAGTTTCCATGGCCTTGCCATCTATTTTTTATTTTATCGCTTTTCGAGCCTTCTCTTTCAGGATGCTCTCTTCACTTGTAATGGGGAATGGAGGCATGCAATCTCTGTAATCATTATAGAGATTTAGTGTATATTCAACCCAACTCTTTGAGATACACTCTTGTTCAAAAAGGAATTTACCATCTTTGTCCATAATACAAGAGGCTTGATTCCTTTCGTTTGTCTTATTGGTTAAATTTTTAATCTTCTCATGCATTCCTTTAGTTTGTGTCGTTTCTAGAATTTCTCAAATTCTTGACACTAATCTTTTGACCGTTGCTTTAATCGTTTTAATCGTTATTATTTTTGTACGTCTTCCTTTGTTCCATTTTGTGTGATATGTCTTCTTCCATCTACTTATTCTTTTTCCATTTTTATTTCATTAATAGTACTTCTGCATCAGCTGTTTGTAGATAGTCTATGAAGTCTTTCCATTTCCTATCTATTTGCTGTTGCTATTTTTTGATTCCTTTGGATATTGTTCTGTTTCTTCTATACATCAGGTGTTGAATCTGTTTCTAACTGCAATATATTGTATTTAGCCTTGCAGACCTCTTATTTTAGCATACTCGTATGTAATTGCTGGTTTTTGGATGCAGCTTTTATTATTTTAAATTTGACTTGCATGGCATCTTGGCAAACACTGGATTGTGATCTTAGTTATTGTTTGCTCCTGGAAATCTTTTAGCAGTTTTATGCTGTTTCTAAATCTTTGGTTTACCATTATGTAGTCAACTTGGTTTCTTGTTATGTCTCCAGGGTTTTTCCATTTTGCAGTCTAGGGTTTGGGTGTTAAAATAGAGTGGTAGCAATTGTTAATTATTCTGTTGGCAAAACTCACTCAACCCTTCACCTCTTTTGTTTTTCTCCCCTAAATCGTATTTTCAAAGAATCATGTTTTCCAGCTATACTTTCGAAACTGCTTGCTTCCTAAATTTGCATTAAGGTCCCCCATAACGCACAGCACATCATCTGATTTTGCATATGCTAGAGCTTTCTCGATTCCCTCATAAAATGCTTTAATGTCTGCATCGCTATGATCCTATGTTGGAGCATGTACTTTAATGATTGTGATCTTTAATGGTCTACATTGTAATTTTGCCATTAGTTCTCTTTGCGATATAGGCCAATAGCCCATGACTGCATTCGCTACTTTTTTGTTCAGAATGGTAATTACTCCATGTTTGCGCTCAATGCCCCTAGAATATTGTATGGTTGACAGTTACAATTCTTCTACTTTCAGTTCCTCTGGTTTCAGATAGTCCTATTATGTCAAGATTCATGCTGTTCATTTCTTGTATTGCACTATCAAGCTTTTCTGCTTTTTACAATGTTCTTACACTCCATTTTCTAAGTCTTGAGGGTTTCTCTCTAGCTCTCCAGGGTTCATACGGTCAGGAAACATCAGGAAAGAAAGTGTGCTTTTAAGGGTAGTCAGGAAAAGTCATTAAATGTCAGGAAATTTTGTTGAAACTTGAAGAAAGTCAGGAAAAAGTCACGAAATTTTATCAGTTAAGTGAATTCTGTGGCGATCAATTGTAGAGTTATATCAATGTCAAATTTCATTTATCGCGTTTGAAATGCAAACATGCAATCTGGAATGTGAACACGCAATCTGTAATTCGAACATGTCAATCAAAACAGCAGATTTTTTGTCGAATAAAAGTCAATTTAAGTCGACTGAAATTGTAATTAAATGCGACGTCTAAAACCAAGTCGCATTATGGTCGAATGTTTGACTGATCCAGTCGATTAATCGACTGAAAGTCAGCTGAAGTAAAAATTTGGCATTATGCTTCACACAATAGATACCTTAAATGCATACTTTGTTAAACTTTCTTCTTAGCAACTGTATTCGACGTGAGAACTATTTTAAGTATAATATATTGGAGATATGCTACTTTTGTACATGTAAAAGGGTTTGATCAGGAAAAAGGCTACAAATCCTATAATATAGTTGCAAAGCTACAGATTAAGAGCACGACAAACCTATAGGAATCCATTTATGTTAATTTAGATTTCTTATGGTAAATCACATCTTAATTTAGATTATATCTACACCATTATTGATGTTAAGTTCTACCCCGTGGTTCCGCCTGCATTCACCAGTGGTTACAAATAATATCTCCGAATTATGTTTCTCGCTATTGCAACACTTTGAAGTAACCAATATCTGCTACTATACCTATTCAAATACCATTTGTAGTTCATTAGTTTGATTTGAAAAAGTCAACAGTTTTCCTTTGGGAAAGTTATAGGATATTAAGCCGAATCTCTATTAGGCAGAAAAATGTCGCGCTTCGACAATAGAACATTGTAGATATTTGTTTTTTGTAAATAGTTGTCGTAAATTTGCAATTACAGCTATAGTTGTAGCTAACGTTAAGTGAAAGAATAAATAGTAAGCGATAAGGGCGACAGTACGAAGCCAGTAAGAAAAGTGTGCGTCTATAAACAAAATGCAAATGAGTGGTATGCAGTAGAGCAGTAGTGACTAATTACTTGGAAGTCAATGAAGCATTGTGATCATCTACAGGCACGTACAGTTATTGTGGAAGATATACAGATTCGTAGTTTCAACATCTGAACCCAAATAATCGAGTTTAAGCAAGTTCATAAATTTGCTCTGTTTCAGGTGAGTGCTTCATTGAACAGTGATTATAACGGATTTTGAATATCAGACGACTTTCTGATTAGGAATGATTTCCATATATTTCTTTCATTTCACTTAAATTAAATTTGAGAAACATGCCGAAACAGACATTCTTCTCTGATAAATGGCTTGAAGATGGTGAATTTACGGATTGGATTAAGAAGGTTGATAATAATATTCATTTTTGATACAAACGGCGCAAGAAAAATTATCTATCATTGGGAAACGTGGGTTCAGAGGCCCTACAAATAGATGCCAAAAGTAAGAAGCATTGCATAACTAGAGAAGAATGGATTGAAGTTCAGAATTTCTTCAAGAAGCAAAATCATGCCTTTAGTTCTCCCCAAGCACCTGAACAGGTCATAGATGTTGCATTGGCTTGCTCAACAAGGCAAGCTTCTGTAAAAGTCCAGACAACGATTAGCGAAGGTATGGAAAGTTGCCATGTACGGAAAGCAGAAATTATTTGGGCTATGACTATTGCACAGAAAGATTTTTCCAATAACTCTGCAAAGGATATCAGTGAAACCTTTAGAGCCATGTTTCCTGACGGTCAAATTGCGAGCAGTTTTCAGTGTGGAGCGGACAAGATCAACTATCTGACTAACTGGGGTATCGATCCTTTTATAAAGGATCTGTTTGCACTCGAAGTGAGTAAATCCCTGTGTGTTGTAGTTGAATTTTATGAAAGTCTTAGTAACACAACACAAGAGTGTCAAATTGACATTTTTGTAAGGTTCTGTGATAATGAGTGTCAGCGTGTTAAGACCCGTTATTGGGACTCCAGGTTCCTGGGCCATTCTGCACATCAAGACCTTCTTCTTCATTTCAATGACTCCATTGCGAGCATCAATTCTGCAAAAATACTACAAGTATCCATAGATGGACCCACTGTAAACCATAAGTTCTATTAAATGCTAGTAGAGCAAGGGAAGGAGATATCTGCCCCTGGTATGATAGATATTGGCTCCTGTGGTTTTCATATCATCCATGGTGCCTTCAAAACAGGGCTTGAAGCCACTGGTTAGGCACTGAAAACTGTTCTAAAAGGGGCACATACTGTTTTGCATGACACTCCAGCGCGTAGTTCAAATTATTTCACTTTCACTGGAAGTGATCAATACCCCTTGTTTTTCTGCAGCAGAGAGGCTTTATCATTGTGGCCAAACATGCAGAAACTATTCCAGTTTTGGCTTTCCCTGCAAAAAAGACAGCTACCAAGTGGCAAGAGTCTTGAAACTGTTCGATTGGCGATTGAGGGCCTCTTAATGACTGCCAAACTGAGTTTTTTCTCCTATGGTGCATCTTTGCAAGAACCCTTTCTAACGAAATGTCAAACAAATTGCCCCATGGTTCCATATTTATACACAGATTTGACAGTTCTTTTTAGGTCACTAATGAAAGTCATTGTCAGGGATGAAGTGCTAGGACAGTGTTCCATTGGCTATAAATTGCTGCAGATCAATATCTGTGAGAACAACCTGAAGTCAAGCAAAGACTTTTCTATTGGATTTGTTGCCGAAGGCACACTTCGTGACTTGACAAAGAAAGATTTATTACCAAAGAACGCTAAAGGTGATTTTTATGATAGTGTTGTCAAATATATCAAAACCATGGTTGGCAAGCTGAAAGAAAGATGCCCACTGGACGCAGCAGTGGTACGCAATGCTGTAGTTTTCAACCCAACAACTGTTATGAACTGCAGAGAGGTGAAAAAGCTAAAAAGTTTGCTTCAACATTTGGTGTTGCTAAAGTTGATTCCCACCCCCAATGCTGACACAATCATAACACAATCTTAATCCATGAGAGACGTTGTTGGAACCCTTGATGTTACAACTTTACCTGCTTTAGATGAATTTTATTTCGACATAGTGAAAGTACCAATATTCAAGGAGTTGTCATCTCTTCTCAAGATAATACTCAGTCTCAGTCATGGTCAGGCTGATTTTGAAAGAGGGTTTTCCTTAAATTCAGGTTTTCTTCTAGACAACATAGCCGACAAGTCAATTGTAAGTAAAAGGCTCATCAAAGATTACCTTTTGTCAAGCAAAAGACAGCCACATACTGTGGATATTGGGAAAGAGTTCAGGAGTTCTTGTTCAAAGGCAAGGAGCAGGTATCATGATTATCTAAACCAAATGAGAACGAGGAAGGCTAGGGAGCCAAAGGAAACAGCAAAGAAAATCCTCAATCAAGAAATGAAGGAGTTGCAGGAAAAGGTTACCATCCTGCAGAAGAGCAAAGCAAATCAAGAAAAAAAATCTGTATCCATAGTGAAGGCTGCAGAGAACAGAAGGGATATTCAGGTTATGGTTTCAGAGGTAAATGCTCTTAAAAGAAAATCAGAAGAGTAGGCAGGGGAAATCATTGTTTTGGAAAGTGCTCTTTCACGATTAGTGGAAAAGCACAGCAAACTGTGAAGAAGTTGACTGACTTTATTTGATGAGCCATTTCTGTTCTAATTTTCTCTCCTTTTTTCTGATTTTCTTTTTCGACAATTTTTCTTTGTAGTTTACTTTGTTTTTAATTCCAAGCTCCTTTAAATGGTTCTTAACTGTCCCTTCATAGTGTCACACTGGTGTTAAGGGCTTATTTTGGCTCGCCCAATATTTTTTCTCCATTCTCGAAATAGTAATCGTCTTTCTGGCTCTATTTGCCTAATTTTCCTACTGTGCTACTCTTTTACATGAAATTTGTAGGGAATTATCTGCTTTTGTTTTTTTCCATGGAAGTTTATTGCCTTCTTAAAGATTAGTCAGTTTCACAATCCTCAAATGGAACACTATTGCCAGACCATTTGAAACGACTATGCTATTACAGACCAGAATTTTAGATGCAAACCCATTATGATTGTACTAGGTTTCAGGTCGGGCATGCATGGCTTAAAGATTACTCAATGCCATAACGAGCAAAGATAAGAAGTATGTCATAATTCTTAGAAAAGTTCTATGAACGTATGTTCAATACATAATGTTCGTAGTTGGTACTCAAGGGATGCAATTCGTGAGCTATTTGTATGCTTCGCTATAGCAATTTCATTTTCTGGCTTGGGAAGTCTCTTAACACAGTAATGAACAACAAGAAATTTCACCATTTGGGACCTTTGCAAGGCCCCGTGCTTCCACCTACATCTGCTACTATACCTATTCAAATACCATTTGTAGTTCATCAGTTTGATTTAAAAAAATTCAACAGTTTTTCTTTTGGGAATGCTATAGGATACTAAGCCGAATCTCTATTAGGCAGAAAAATTTCGTGCTTTGAAAGTAGAACCACTCTCTACTTTTCGCTGCTAGTATTTTCCGCCTTGACAGTTTCGAGCAACCAATCAGACATCAGGAAATTTTTCACCTCGACATTTTCTCCCCATTGGAGATTCGGCTTTACAGAGTTTCACTTAGGCCTTTGTATGTAAGATGAAAGGAGTTTTCAGAGCTTAAGTTGAAGGTGTATTTGTGGCTGTTTGGTAGTTATTAAAGTTATATAAAACATTGAGGATTTTTGGCTTGTCAAGTTTATGATATTTGTTTTCTTGTTTGAGAAAGGAATTAACCAGAGATCCACCTTTTTTACCCAAACTAACAAAAGATGTTCAACTACTTGTTTTTAAAAGATTAGTCTGTGGCATCATTTTGAGCATCTAATAGTCAGAAAAAATATTATATATTTCTGATCTGTAGTCAGGAAAACACCTTCATTTTCAGGAAAAAGTCAGGAAAAGTCAGGATAAAATATTTGGCAAGATGCGTATGAACTCAGTTTTCAGAGCAACTTCATTAGAAAATACTCTTCCTGCAGGGTCTGGAATATCCTTTTCATGTATTGACGTACTTGCTGCAACAGTAACCTCTTCTTCCCTCTAGCTTTTATCTGGATTAGTTGCAGGGTCCCAACTTCTTTATCGAGTAATAAAAGTTTGTTTCTACTACCCATAACTTGCCAAGGTGCATTTTTGTATATTGTTGTCTCCATTCTTTCCATGGTGGCTTCCTAACATGCATCAAGCAGCATGCAGATGCTAGCACCTTCAAATCTTCTCATGTAAACCCAACTAAGATCATGAATTATATAGATCTACTTGACAGTAATATATCCAGTAGTAACTATAGAGCTATTAGTGTCCATAGTGCAGGAAAGAGTTCTAAGAGATGAAATTAGTCTATATTTCCATGAGATACTTTCGAACATTTTATGTGGTTTTAGAACTGAGTATATTACACAACATGCTTTAATAAGATTGCTGGAAAAATTGAGGTGTCTAGATACATCCAGCCTGGTATGGACAATTCGAATGGATTGTTCCAAAGCACACGACTGTTTGCCTCATGAACTCCTTATAGTAAAAGTAGCAACACATGGATTGGACATTAATAGCCTTAGCTTATTGTACAGTTATCTAGCTAATCGTTATCAAAGGGTAAGCATTACTGCACAATAAGGTACTGCAAGCAAAAATCGAAATTGGTGTCTTTCAAGGGTCAGCACTAGGCCCCCTGCTTTTCAACATCTTCATTAAAGATGTCTGCTTTATCAACCTAGATTCAGATGTGTAATGTATAATGCGATAATTGTATCGAACTTTAATTATTGCCCTTTGATATGGATGTTTTGTAATAAAGGTTCAAACAAGCCAATTGACCGCACTCATAAAAGTGCTCTCCAGATCCTGTATAAAGATTATGAATCATTATTTGAAACATTACTTATCCGAAAAGGAAGCAATAGCACACATGTTAAAGAACTAGCAGAAAATCACGACAGAAATCTTCGAATCCATGAATGGATTGACCTTCCCCCCCCCCACTTGTATGGGAGTTTTATGAAAGGAAACAGTTTACTTATAACCTGAGAATACAAAACTTATGCAAGCTTCAACCAATCAAGACTTGATTTGGTCTTGATTCAATATCTTCTAGGGGTAGATTTTTGTGGAAGACCCTTGATGACAGCATAAAAGGAGAAAAAACTTTAGCATGTTTTCAGAAGAGGATATGCAAATGGACTGGAGCTAGATGCACTTGTAAAATATGTCAATAATCCAACGAACCTACATTCTTTTTCATATACAATCCTTTTTTGGTTCTTATTCCCTGTAGAGTGATGCACTTAATATTTTAGCATAATAAGTTTTAATTAGTATTTCCATATATTATGTACCTTTCTTACCAGCTTTAAATATATTGATTGAGTATTATCTTAGCAAAGATTGATTGCCACATCCTACGACTTTTCAGTAAATTTTTGCAATTCCTTGGCTGAGTTGCAGTGATAGCTTGGGTCTGTCCAGTGGTAAGCAGCTGAAACATGCAGTAAATAAGCTGTTTAAAAGAGTAAATTTCGTTGATTTAAAATAAGAATCTTCAATTTCAATCTATTCCTCCTTTTTTTCAAAAACAACGTGATTCAATGAGAAAAGAAATTGCAAAACATCTATCCTTGTTACCCCTGTATTTGATTAAGAAATTGAATTCATTAAATTTTCCTGTCTGTTTTCATGCCTTTGTTGAGCAAGAAAGTCCGTGGTTCACTGTTATATCCAAAGTAAAAGGGAGTGGCGACCAAAAATTTCTTGGGTGACCCCCAAATTACTTTCCCGTTTTGTTGACAAAACGTGTACACCCTGCAAAAAGGTTAAGCCTTTTAACTGCCCTGTTCAACATAGCTCTTTGAAAAATTTGTTCAAAATCCCGCTTTTATTCTAGTCTTTCTGATGCGACGTTCGAAGAGCACTTTTTGATGTGTGAGTGAGGTTCATATTTGATGCGAGTGGAAGAATTCACATAGCTGCTTAGCAGCTAGTGAATGCAGGTTTTCCAGCCTGGAACCAGCTGCCTCAAGAAGCACATACATTTCATGGTTAACGGTAAGAAAAAGCGACAAATGGGAATAGTTCTTTGCGAATGCCGATGGGAAATAAATATGTAAATAGTCTGTTGATACTACAGAAATTTACCACAGCACGAAAAAGCGGCAACATAATTTTGACATACTGAAAGCTTTTTTCGTCCGACACTCATCAGAGTATGAAAACGTCGGATAATGACCTAAAGGTAAACCTAAATATATATCCAGATGCATCCTAACACATTAACTGCATCTGGATATATATTTAGGTTTACCTTTAGGTCATTATCCGACGTTTTCATACTCTGATGAGTGTCGGACGAAAAAAGCTTTCAGTATGTCAAAATTATGTTGCCGCTTTTTCGTGCTGTGGGAAATAAATATATTCAACATTGAAGATCTGTACATGCAAAACACTGAAATCGTTTGAAGAAAAATTTCAAATGACATCCTTTAGCGATTGTAGTTCTCCTTTTCGGCTCAGTAAGACCATTAATAGGTTTCCAATAACTGCTTCTCTTTGCCAAAACTTATCCCTTATAAGCGGCTATTAAAAGCATGTCACGGCTGTAGGAGGAGGAAGGAATGCACAGATTGATAGTTTTTCAGGAGAAAGTCAATCTCCTTATGCCCTCAAAGCTCTATATTTCTAAAATTAACTAAAATATAATTCTAGATCTTCGTTTCCAGTTCAGCTGCACAGGACATGAGAACATGGATTTGGAAGGAGCTCACATGTGCCCTTGGTCTCTTAGTGAAGAGGAACTTTTGAACTCGTGTGCGTGTGATTGAAGCTGTTAAGACCAGTGTCTAAGCTAATCGAAGCCTAGCATATATCCTTGACCAAATCGCTTATTGCAAAAATTGGGAACCAGGGTAGGTGTTCACTTTTAGGATTGGAGAACATAACAGAAGTAGTGATTTGTTTTTCAATATTCAAATATACCGTTAAATGAATTGCCGTGTATTATTGTGCACTGCTCTATATTCTCCACTGCAAAATAAATGCTGAATTTAATTCTATCCATGTCTACTAGACAACTGTTTTGGTATTTTAGAATATCATCCATTTGTAAATAGAAAGTCTTATTGCCAATGAAGTTTTTACTTATTACACTCTACGTGGTTGATCCACCTTGGAGATCATCAGGGACTATAAGATAGAGCGCAACCACCTGAAGTTGTTATATATGGATCATAAAGAGTGTCAAAATAGATGGTGTAGCAGTTGCAAGTATACGATTGTGAAAGTAACACCTAGTAGCAGATTGCAGCCAATGTGTTGTGTGGAAGGGAGCCCTAAAGCCTATTTCCATGCTCCTTTGCTTCCAAAAACAGACACCAATTGCGCTATGTCTAGCTTCTTCTTTATAAAGCCATGTTGTTTCATCTTCTCAACAGCTTCAAACCATCTGTTTTTCATTTCTTGACAACGTGGTCCCATTTCTACAGGAGGTAAAGTCCCATTAACGTGATGAGCAGGTACTTGGACACCATTTATAGGAACAACTCTGTTTAATTTGTCTCCCTTTACTGGTTCTTCAGTATTAACCATGTTGAGTGCATTACTAAACATTCCAGGCTTTACTTTCTTTTTTGGAGGCAGTTTTATTCTTGCTTTCGCATAGCTGTAGTAAACTGAAAAGTTTGTAGCAACAACTGATACTGGCAAAGCCACCATAAGAAGTCCGCAAATAGCACACGCTATCCCAATGATTTTGCCAGCCCACTTTTTTGGTACCATATCCCCATAGCCAACCTACGGTTTTATTGAAGAAGATTTAACAACAAAACGTTTCTTTGGTCACTTTTACGGATAATGCACATTTCCTAAGTAAAAGTTGGTAGAAAATTTAGCATCGTTGATTATATCAGGCAACTTACCTCTGCAAATCTATGTACGCAGCTCTTCTAAATAACATTCATATGGTTCAATTTGCCTATGAGCAGTCAATTTGAGGTGCTCCATTGCAGCACACACCTAATAATTGCCCAATAAGCTTTTAGGGTCTTGTCGCCTTATTGGCGCAGGTTGCATTTTTGCAAGCTATAGTTCTGCTTTACCTTATCCGAATGATTTTATCTCTCTTGCTGTCTCTGAGGAAATTATTAAAGAGTTTGTAGCTAACTTTTTTTGCTTCTTGCATGACCGGAATCCAATATATTTCCCAAAAACCAGAGAATGGTTTTATCGGCACTTTGCAAGTACGGTCACACCAATTGGCGCATTTCAGTTTTTCATTTTGTCTTATTTAAAAACAAAATCCCTTTCAGCTATAAATTATATATGCGAAGAGAAATAAATGAAAATATTTAACTAAAATAGAAGTAATATTGATAGATATTGCTAGTCTCCCCAGGGACCGTGCTTTAGGACAGGATGCTAACTGTGCAGGAATTCCCTGAATTTCCTTTTGAACTAGGTAATCGTGGAACTCCTTAAAGGGCAACATGTAGTTAATGACTAATTATCTTGTACGAGAGTCCCATCTTTTATTCAATAAATGTCTTCTTTGCAAATGCTTAAAAGAAAGGTAATTATGTTTTCCATTTGTTGTTTACATTATACCATGGAACTTGGTATGAAATCCAATTATATTATATGTGATTGCGTAAATGAAAACTGACTGAATGAGCTAGAATCTATCATTTCTAAAAGATTGGATTTCATGCCAAATACCATGGCATATTTTGATCACCAAGTGGAGAATACTATTACCTTTCTTTCAAACTTTTGGAAGTAAATTATTTATTGGATCAAGCATAGGAATCTCATACAACGTATTTAGTAATTAAAAAAATATTAACCTGCGCGAATTGGAGGGAGGGTGTTGGTAGATGGCCTAACAACACATTACTTGCTCATAAGGCAAAAACCTTGGCTGTGGGTCATCAATGGTGCTAGAAAACTTAGGTACTAGCCCTTCAATTATTGTTCAAAAACTCTAAGGGAAGAAAAGTGATTTGGATACAGTTGGAAGCATAGCCTGAGACAACGTAAGCGGCGTCATTGGGGCCACAAGACCCTAACTTTACGTACATTCAGAGCTGCATTCGAACAAAATACTCCAGGGTCATTCCATGTAAAATCATCCAGAGTGTGACACCCTTAACTAAGGGATTTTCTTTTACATTACACGGCATGTAGACATCATTAAAACCAACCAACTCTGAAAATTTGAGCTTCTAACTCCAAGTGGTTGCAGCTTTATGACATTTTCCGTTTTCACAGGTATTGCATAAACTGTCACCTAGGTCCACATTTTTATTCAATATTTTTCTAAATATTTTCAGCTTGAAACCAGACATAGCTCTAAAATTCTACTCAGGTATGTATTCATATGCGTGGAATTCAAAAATGATACTTACAAGGTCCTAAATCTAACCATTGTTAAGATATACACAATTCTGGAGCTTTTCTCTTCAAGCTCTGGAGCGCAGAAAAAAGACATGTGGCACATTCGGTATAGGAACGTTTTCTTATAGGTAGTAATCTATATACTTTAATCTTTGCATCATATCAATTTGGAGAAAAGTTCTCCTTCCATTCACTTACAATACGAGTTCAAATTCATTCTTGCTTTTTGAGCTGGAAATGTTGCAATAGAGGGAATCACCTTATCATATATTGCTTGCGCAGGAGAATATTGTTTGAACGATTGCGTTTCATGCAGTTGAATGTCATCACCATGCTTTACACACTACGACATATCTTAGCATCCGTGCAAATGATTAAAGTATGTACATGAAATATCAAGTCTTCCTACTGAATCACTACGCTGTTCAGCGGATGTTTCTATCTACTCCAAGCCCGCTTCAAACGATAGAAAATGACGTCAGCAGCGGATGGAGCAGCCACATTAATCAACTGGTACCTATCCGTTCGCTTCGCAAATTTGATTATGGTATGAGCGCCCCCTATCTCTTATCTCACATTTGGTCCTCATCATCGATCCTGTACGCACATAATGCTCTTTGCAGGCACAGGACACAGGGTATCTTTGAAGGAATTTTCACTATGGGGCCAGGCACATATTAAGGCCCCATTTAAGTTGCAGCCATTAGCAAGCTGCAAAAATCCAAACTCCTCCGCCAAAAACCCCCCGTAGTGAAGGTATAAAAGTTGCCCTGATATAGCAAGTATCATGGTTTTCCGGCTATCTGAATATTTTGTGAGGTCGGAAATTATGCATAGAGAGCCTAAGAAATGTTGAATTATGAAAAGGCAAGTGCACCGGGAGACAATCTATATGATTCTCAAAGGGCATGTGCCCCCAGTTCACCATGTGCTTCATTGAAGAAAGCTGATGTTAGCCCAATCCATAAAAATGGTGATAAAGGCCAAACAACAAATTTTTGAGCAGATCATGAATGAACAAATAAATCAGCACTTTGTAGGAATCCTATCTCCTTTGCTTTCTGGCTTTCGACAAGGGTATAACACACAATATGCTTTATTTCGAGAGATTGAAACTTGGAAAAAGCACCTTGATATGTCGGATACAATAGGGGCAATCCTAATGGATTTATCAAAAGCATATGATTGTATACCCCACGACCTGCTTATTGAAAAGATGGATGCTTACGGGCTAAAGAGAAAAGCATTAAAATTAGTTTACAGCTACCTGAAAATCGAATGCAAAGAATCAAAACAGGCTCCACATTTAGTTCGTCAGAGAAAATTTCGATTGGAGTACCACAGGGCTCTGTACTTGGTCCATTACTATTCAACATATTTATAAATGACCTTTTCTTTATTGAAATGGAATCGGAGATATGAAATTTTGCTGATGATACTACTATTTACGCATGTGACACATCCATAGAAGCAGTTATGATTAGATTAGAGAGCGATGTGTATAGGTTGATGAAATGGTTTACTGACAACGGCATGAAAGCCAATCCCTCAAAATTTCAAATAATGTTTCTAGGACGAAAGGACATGAGTAAACTATGCCTTAATATTAGCGGGAATTTAATTTCATCAAGCAACCAGGTAAAGCTTCTAGGTGTAAGCATTGATAACTCACTTAAGTTTCAAGCTCATGTTAAAGAGCTATGCAGGAAGGTCAATCTAAAAGTAAATGCATTTATAAGATTACGACCATTTTTAGGAGAACAAAAGTCGAAGTTGATTGTCAACTCCGTGCTCCGTGATAATGTCCAATTTTTCATATTGTACTCTAATTTGGCTATTTTGTACCAAAGGAGCAAATAATGAAATAAATAGGACTCACAAGCGTGCACTGAGAGCCTTATATGGAGATTACGAATCTACGTTTGAAGATCTTTTAAATAGGGATAAATCAAAGACAATACACAAAAAGAACCTAGAAATACTCATGACTGAAGTTTATAGAACAATTAACCATCTAAACCCAGAATACATGTAGGAATATTTCACCAAAAGAGATGTACCCTATGGTCTTCGTATTAGTGAATTATGTAAGATCCCCTCTTTGAATACTCAGTGTTACGGAATAAACTCCCTATCATTTAGAGGAAGTCTTTTATGGAATGCACTATGTGATGAGATAAAATTAACAACTTCCGGAAAAAAATATTTAAAAAGAAATACGATACTGGGATGGCAAATATTGTACGTGCCACATCTGCACATAGAAAGTTTCTTTTTATTGGTTTTATGGGTTCTCTATCTTTTTCTTAATTATTTATTTTAAATCCAATAATGTAAAAATAAAATAATATTGTAAATAAATAATTGCTATTAATTAGTTTTTAACTAGCATTCAAAACCAACAATAAAAAAGTGTTGATATTTGATATTTGATATATTCACCGCGTCAGTACGACACTCTTCAAACATCATTTTCTTACAAAATGATGAGACAGTATTTAGGTGCTTTTCGGGAACGTTACAAATAACATTCTCCTGCGCAAGCAATATATGATAAGGTGATTCCCTCTATTGCAACATTTCCAGCTCAAAAAGCAAGAATGAATTTGAACTCTTATTGTAAGTGAATGGAAGGAGAACTTTTCTCCAAATTGATATGATGCAAAGATTAACGTATAACTTGATCCAGAGCTTGAAGTGAAAAAGCTCCATAATTGCGTATATCTTAACAATGGTTAGATTTAGGACCTTGTAAGTATCATTTTTGAATTCCACGCATATGAATACATACCTGAGTAGAATTTTAGAGCTATGTCTGGTTTCAAGCTGAAAATATTTAGAAAAATATTGAATAAAAATGTGGACCTAGGTGACAGTTTATGCAATACCTGTGAAAACGGAAAATGTCATAAATCTGCAACCACTTGGATTAGAAGCTCAAATTTTCAGAGTTGGTTGGTTTCAATGATGTTTACATTCTGTGTAATTTTCAAGAAAATCGCGGAGGTATTGGTGTCAAGATTCAAGTGGTTTGGATGATTTGACATGGAATGACCTTCCACTAAACACATCTAAACATTTACTTCGCCAATTGGGGCGTACCTGATGTTTACATAGTAGTGTTTTTTATATTTAAAAATTAAGTAGCCAACCACACCACTTTTGTGGAATTTTTCGCATGAAAATAAATAGAAATGGATAATATAAAAATTTGAGATGGAAAATGCAAGGCACAAAGGTCACTAGCTTTAGGTTTGAGGTACTGAAATAAAAGCATTCAGAATTTCACATGTCGCTGTCGAAACAAGCAACGAAAAGTTTTGAACTGTAAAGGCTCCACTGTTTAATCTTGCGTCACTTTCAATCGCCTCAATTGAGAATTAAGGAAGCAGGAGACCAAAATAAATTCATTTTTTATAGAGCTTAGGACGAGCTGGTACTCCAATTGGGACGGTAAGACCCTAATTTTACCATAACAATGGCTATCCATGAGGGCTATTTTAGAATAGTTAGAATATTTATAGTGTGCAAATGTAGAAGCAAACCATTCAAATTTGCCCACAATCATCACCGTACATCTCTTTTGGAAGTCACCCTGATACTTCAGGGCTATGGTGACCCATCGTTACCAACGTTTTTCTTCTTCAACTTCTACTCTTTCAAAATTTATGTGCATTTGAAAGCAAACTTTAAATTACATTTTATTGTTTCCAAACATGTATTCAACATTAAGTTGGAATTCAAATTCAATTTCAATTTAAAATTTCATTTCAAATGCATTTTCATTCTCAAGTTAACTTTTTTTCATTTTGAAATGCAATTTCAATTTTTCAGAGCCGACCAGCGTTATGAACCTCGTATTCGTGTAGACACAGACGGCCTAAGGTGATTGACCATCACTAGTGGGACATCTTTCATTGCACTATGTGGCTTATGAAATCAAAAGGGCAGTTAATATTATTCACAGTTATTGAAGCGTGACTAGCAGAAATATAATGATTTAGCCCTTATTAGGCCTGAAACTCCTGGAGTTAAAGGGCTACAGTACCCCCATCAATGGTCAAAACCTTGCTGTTCAGCTGATTTAGCTGCAAGTATAAGGGTTAGGAAATTCTAAGGGTCTAGCATAATCAATGCCTCTCTCTCTCATCGCTTAATTTTACCTCTTGGGTCATACTAAATGGTTTTTAGTCCTAGTTTAGCTCCTGACTGTACGACTTGTGAGAGCTAAAGGTCATTGGGCATGGAGTACAAGTGTTACTTGCAGAAACAGGTCATTGAACATCAGCCATATTTCATTTTTATCCATACTTTAAGAATTAATAATTTTTTGTAGGTATGGTGAAGAAAATTTTTGTAAATTTATAAAATAGCCCCGAGTTCATGTCATGTAGCCAACACCGGATGTATCCGGAGTAAACTAAGCCTTCACCTTGGCGTACTGGCATGATGTCGATTATTCACAGTTCACGGCTAGCACCTTCAACAAGTGGAAAGGCAACATGGGTGACGTCCTTACTCGAATTCTTTTACTTTGCTTACTTGACATGAAGCCTATGGTCATTAAGTGAGTCTCCGACGCGAGCTTTACATAGAATGAACTGGACAGTCAGCCATCATGTTAGGAGCTAAATGCTTAGGAACTCTGAAGCAATGCTGAATTCAGGACCTATGGTAAATAGCACCGTGACCATGCTGCTTTACTGGTGGTTGCAGTTCCTTCCTATGACTGCAGATACCTGTTGCAACAAAGTCGATAATCAGTGTAATAGATATCAAAATACAGAAGACTTCTGACGAAGGAGGGACGCTCCCGCATTAGCTTACATAGTCTTGTTCAAAAAATGCAAAAAGATCTGACCTATCAAGAGCTTGACCGATATACTTCTGCAAGTCACACTTGAATTCCATATGCACTGCCCTCTCCTTTCCACAAGCCACATAGTGCAATGAAAGATATCCTCACTGATGATGTTCAGCCACCTTAAGCCTACTCTCCACCGAGCGAAAAGCTGTCTAGCGAAGGATGGCAAGATTTAGCGCGAAAGCGGTATATGATTTCTATACAAACTAGAATTTGTCTCGCTAAAATCAATGGCACTAAATTTTGCAGGATTCTATAAGGCTTTAGAATACCGAAGTTAGCTTTTGAACAGGACTTTGCTACTTTATTTGCTGCGAAGACAATTGCAGAGAAAAAAACTAATGTATAGGAAATTTTTCTGGGTATATCAAGAGCGCTTGCAAAAAGGAGAGTTCCACCTACTGGTACAAAATATGAACTTGTCTGGCCACATTTACTTTTTCAAATATTTTAGAATGGCACCATCAATTTTTGAGAAGCTTTTGCAACTTTTTGGGCCGTTTCTGACAAGACAATCAACCAACATTGTGAGCCTATTGGTCCCAGCTAAAGGTTGTGCTTGACTCTGAATTACCTAGCATCTGGGAATGCATAATGTAGTACTTCAAGCAGCGATCGTATTCGTCCATCAGTAGTTAGTAGAACTATTCGAGGTGCTTGTCGTGTGCACTGGAGTTGCCCATCACATTATATTAAAGCTCCTTCTTCCCCAGAAGAATGGAAGGAAATTGGGAGGTTCTTTGAAGAGAAATAGAAGTTCCCGCCTGCTCTTGGAGCAATGGATGGTCAACATTTAATAATGCAGTGTCTAGCAAGAGAGGGGTTCTGACTATTTCAATTAGAAAAAGAGCCGCAGCATTGTCCTACATGCAGGCTGTGATAGTAATTACAAATTCTTACTGGTTGAAATTGAGGATGCAGGTAGACAGAGTGTTGAGAGTATCTATGCAAACCGTGACCTTGGTGTTACCATAGATGATAGCCTGCTTGACTTCCCATTACCAAACAGAATTGGAAATTCAAAAGAAATGTATCCGTTTGCTTTCCCAGCAGATGATGCTTTTGGCTTAAAGACATATTTGATGAAGCCTTATCCTGGTACAAATTTATAGGAAAATCAGCAGATCTTGAATTACAGACTTTCAATGGGAAGGAGACTCAATGAAAATACATTTTGAATTGCTGCTTCAAGATTTTGTGTTTTCGAAAACCTATCATTGCATAATTTAATACAGTGAAGCAGATAACAAAAGCTGTTGTTGTGCTTCACAATTTTTTGATGCACAACAGATATGACAATGAGCCTTACAGTTATTATTCTAAAAATTATGTGGATCAGGACGGTCCAGCTGGTGTCACTGCAGGAGCTTGGAGAGAAGACATAACAGAAAAAGGAACAATGCAGCAAATCAAGAATGGTACATCTAATAACCATTCAAAGTCTGCAAAAGAAATAAGAAATTGGTTCAAGGAATAATTTAATTCTGATGGATGGGCTGTGCATTGGCAATTGGATATGGTTAGACGTACATCAAATAACTATAGTAGACTATAAATCTGCAACATCACATAACTATGGTAGACTATAAATCTGCAACATGTTGGTATGAACATGTTCACTCACAATGTGTAAGTATAAGGCCACACTGAATCATCAAACTCAATTTCATAAATAACTCTTGAATCTTTATTTTTGAATAACGGCTCTTTCTGTCACTAAGATTCCCAAGTATTGGAATCAGACTGCGAAACAAAGAGTCAGCACTTTCCTCTTTCTTTTGAACTAGAGCTGATGCTACAGTTGGCTGTTCATTATCTGGTCCCAGGCCTTGGAGTGTCTTTATAAGCATTGTATCTACTGCTAAACCTAAGTCAGCTTTTGCTTTTAGTGATTTCAAGCTTTTTTTCCTCTCTGGTGAAGGCAATTTCCGCTTGGCAATTCTCTGTGGAAGCTCTACAATGCAATTGCCAACTTGACTGATTTTAGTTATGGGTATATTGCTGTCAGTTGCCTTGTTGGTTGTCTTGTCATATAGAAAGTACAACTGAGCCAGATATTGTAGCCTTGTTTATCCTGTCAAGGTATTTCTTACAAGCATCCTTCACATTCCTTAATTGGATCTTCAAAGTTCAAGCATTAAAAAGACATATTATCTATTATAACTGTAAATAATAAAGAGCAAAGTCTGTGGTTCCGAATTTGTCAATTCATTTAGGTATGGGATCACATCATTTATCACCATCTATGTGGGCAGTAGTCCATGCAAAAAATTTAAAATTTTCACATGCATGATGCATAAAAGTCAAAATTTTGAACATTTAGCTCTTTGATTATTACTAGTTGCAAAGTAATTTTGTTCAACCAAGCCTTTATTTCCAGAAGGTATATGCATTATTTGCATTTTCTGTATTTTTGGTGTTTTTTTCAACTTTCTAAGTAGCGGTGAGCATAGCTATAAAAAAGGATGATACTTTTTCTTTTCATTTGCATTCATTTGGTCCCCCTTTCAATATAGAACGGTCATTGAACCAGCGTTAGATACTTTAAAGGGTGCTTAAAAGCATTATGATGACATACAATGTTTTTGAAAATTATAAAGTAAGTGGTTTTACATTGAAACACTACTTTGATGTAACGTCTGCTACAAAATTAGAAAATTTTCACAATGCCTTTGAACATAACTTCAATAATACTTTGATAACTGAAATCCTCTTACTTTACATCTTATCAATCATAGACGTATAAATAAGTCAAAGAGATTGCAGACAATAATTATCATTTGTTGTGGACACAAAGCACAACAAGGTTGAGTTAAAAATCATGCAAATCTACTTGATAAATAACTTGTTAATAAATGAAACTTTGCCCAAGCACTTGGCAAAAGGCCATTGGGCTGTAATGTCCGCTGCATTGAATTGCCCATATCTAATCTGCTTTTCATGACGCAATCATCATTTTACTTTGCTAAATGCTGCAATTCAACAATTTATTTAGCTTGTCTAGAAAAAGAGATGCATAGAAAGTCATTTCGTATGCTTTGGACTTCCTCGGTGTCTGATACTACTACGCTGTCACAGTCTTCCTCTTGAACTGTAGCAATTGACGTAGACGTACGTGTTATTTCGCAGCTTTTGTGACATCTGCTTTAGTATATTGTGCAAATTTGTCTCCAAAACCTTCTGCTGTGGCTTGGAACCCATTTTTTTCTTTCAATAGTTTTTATTACGCGACCGATGGGAAAGTAAAACACTTTTTCTACTTTTCTGCGACAAACGCTGGCGAACACGCGAAAACTATCGTATCAACGGCGCATGCTCAGAATGCAAAAAACGCGCGACAGCTTTTCGCTTAGTGGAAAGTAGGCTTTAGGCCGTCTGTGTCTACACGATTACAAGGTTGATAACGCTGGTCCGCTCGAAAAAATTGAAATTGTATTTCAAAATGAAAACAAAAGTTAGCTTGAGATTGAAAATCCATTTCGAAATGAAATGTTAAATTGAAATTGAATTTGAATTCCAACTTAATACCGAATTCACGTTTGAAAATGAAAAAATGCAATTTAAAGTTTGTTTTCAATAAATTTCAAAAGTGGTAAAGTGTAAAAATAGAAGAAGAAAAACTTTGATAGCAATAGACCACCATATAGGGCATACACTGTCCTACAAATAGTATGTAATTGAATCAACCAGTGGGCCCTGTTCCTAACCAATATATCATTTCGACCAATATGACTCTCAGCTTCATATTAGGCCAGACCAATATGACTCTCTTGAAAAATTTGTCTGGTCAGGGTCATGTTGGTCTGGAAGGTGTAAGGAATTCGAAGTTTTCAAAATAATTGGTTGCAGCGAATAAATATTGAGCTTGCTCTAGAATGAAGATAATGAGTAAAACAAAAGAATTTCAAAAATTTTTGTTTGAGCATGCATATAAAGAAAATAGATCAATTTGCACCTCTGTATGTGGTACTGCAGTTCTTCAAACATGTTTTTCGTTGTTATTTCTCATTCTGGTCTGTGGGCCTAACTGTTTGGAGTTTTGTCTAACTTCTTAGGCGCCGTGTCAGGGTCTGACGTTGGCTACTTTGTGTCAGAAACCAGCACGGTCACCCGCCCGCCGCTAAATGTCCACAGTACCATACCAAGCAGTCAATGCCAGACCTTCTAAGTACTTCAGTCGCTGTCTTCCTCTTTGTCTTTTACCATTGATTTTCCCTTCGAGCACCAGCTTCTCCAAACCTCCTTTCCTCATGACGTGTCCAACAAACCGTAGCTGCCTTCTAATTGTAATCAATAAGCTTCTTTTTTTGCCCACCAAGCTCAGTTGAGATCTGTTTCAACCAAGATAATCTCACCATTTTACGATAGTAGCCTCTTCCTGCAGTTAAGAACTTATGGTCTACCTTTCACAGCCATAAAGCAGAATTGACCATACATAGCATTTCAGAAGTCTTAGTCTTAGCTTGATGCTGAGCTTCGTGTCTACAAGAATGGTTCTCTTCTCTGTGAAAGCCTTCTTGGAAAGCAAAACTCTTCTTCTGATTTCTTTGTCATATCTACAATCTGATGTGACAAGGCTGCTTAGACAGTTAAACTGATTTATCTGATCTAGCTTTTCTCCATCTAGGAAGGTGTTACTACAAGAAGTTTCGGTCCTTTTACTTAGAACCATGATTTTCGTTTTCTTCTCATGTATAGGCAAACTCCTTTTTTTCGCTTTCGCTTTGCACGAACTTAGAAGGTGTTGTAGATCTTGTATGCTGTCGGCTATCACCACTGTATCATCAGGATATTGGATGCTACTGAATGAAGAACCATTGATCTACATATTTTCTGTTGACACTATTTTGAGCATGATCTTTTCAGCAGCATAAATTGAGAATAGATCTGGTGATAATACACACCCCTTCCGGACTCCTCGGTTATATGAGCCCAATTGCTGAGCTTTCCATTAATTGAGATTTCTGCAAGTTGTTCTTTGTGCAGGTTGTTGAGTAGACGAAGATCTTTCTCATCTATTCCAAGCATCTTCAGATCTTTCATGAGGATTTCATGTTTCACTCGGTCAAATGCCTTCTCATAATCAATGAATGCTGTATGTATATCAAGTTGCATCTTTATTGATCTTCCTCCAAGTATCCTCAACATAAAGATAGCATCCCTCATACCTCAGTCATTCTTGAAACTGAATTGCTCTTCACTTATTTACAGGAAAAGTTCGTTTCTCACTCTTCGCATTGTAATTCTGAGGGCAATTTTTGTGATGTGGCTTATAAGACTTATAAGTAGACAATTTCCACACTCTATTAGGTCACCTGTCTTTGGAAGAGGAATGAATATTGACTGTTTCATCTGCTTTGGTACCAGACCATTGTTATAGATTTTGTTTGCGAGAATGCACAGCTTTTTAACACTAATCTCTTTGCCTGCAATTAGTAATTCTGCAGACTTTGTCATTTCCTCGTGCTTTTCCAGATTTCATTCAATTCAATGCTGCTTCCTCTTCAGATTCTAAGATCTCCTTACCTGACATATCCTTGGCTCTATCAAAGTCCAACATGTCACTTGTGCCATCAAATAAATCTTCAATGTATTTGGTCCACCTGTTCAGTAAGTCTTCTTCCATAACGAATCTTCATCTTTGGCTCTTAGAACAGTGTTTGCAGGTTTGCATTTTCTCTTTGACATTCGTTTGATTTTCTTATACATTTACTGTATATTCTTATTCTCAAGATCTTCAAGTTCTTTGCATTGCTCTTCAATCCATGTCTCTATAGCTTTTTTGCATCCAGCTGTAATCTTTATGTTTAGACTTTTATACTTCACTGTATTCTTGTTTTTGACAGACCTTCGTCGCTTCATTCGTTCCAGTATACTACAATTCATCCATCTTTGTTTATTGTCACGTAATATAGGTAGCAGCAGTTTCTCAGCAGTATTTTGAAGAGCCTCCTCTGTCTAGTTCCAATCTTTTTCAGCTGTATTTTCATCGCTGCTGAGTTGTTTAAAGCGGTTGTTCACCTCAACTGCATATTTTTTCTGGATGCTTACATCATGTTCTAGAATTTTCAGATCTAAGCTTGGCTCTATTTCAGGTTTCTTCATTTTGCTGATTTTACATAGGATGTTTGCAGTGAGTAAGTTATGGTCACTATTGCAGTCTGCACCTGGGTATGCTTTACATGATTTTACTGCATTTCTGGAACGCTGGTTTATAAGAATTTAATCGATTTGGTTTCTAGTGTGTTTGCCTGGGCTTTTCCATGTAAATAAGCGAAGTTTATGTCGCTTCAGCCAAGCCTTTGCTATGACGAGTTCTTTTTCTTCACACCATTCCATCAACACGTTACCACATTCATTTCTGTCACCTAGCCCATGAGGTTCCATTAGTAGATTTTGCCTTCCTTCACCAAAGTTTTGCATTAAAATCTCCCAAAACGGTCTTCATTTCAGAATGTTTGCATATTGACATTGCCTTATTGAGATCATCATAGAATATGTCTAGATCTACTCTTGTTGATGATAATGTTGGTGCATAGGCATCAATTATGTTGATATTTACTGGAGCTCCTTTCATTTTGACTACCATAGCCCTATTTGATATCGCCCAACACCGAATGATTGATTCAGGAATTTATTCCAACCCCATTTGAATAGGATTCTCCTCCATTGCCTTATTGAGATCATCATAGAATATGTCTAGATCTACTCTTGTTGATGATAATGTTGGTGCATAGGCATCAATTATGTTGATATTTACTGGAGCTCCTTTCATTTTGACTACCATAGCCCTATTTGATATCGCCCAACACCGAATGATTGATTCAGGAATTTATTCCAACCCCATTTGAATAGGATTCTCCTCCAGAGTACAGCATGGCAAAGTCATTAGACTTGAACTTACCGTTTCCGGTCCATCTTGTCTCCCATACTCTTAGAATATCAATATCTAGAGCCTGCATCTCTTACGTTAAGTTTTCCAGTTGCCCAGCTTGATAGAGGGTTCGCACATTCCAAGTGGCAAGCTTGATTGAATTTGTTTTTTGATTGTTTAACAGCAGTAGCTGGATGATGGTGACCAGCACCGTTTCGACAGGGTGAGCTTCCACTGGGTGGCTGCACAGTGGCCACCTTCACGCCGTTCGGATTTCTCAAGTTCATTGTTTTACTAGGAACAAAGATTCTGATGTAGTTTTCCTTTGCTTTCTTCAGTACAGTAGTCTTCACAAGACCGGTAATCCCAGCCATTGTACCCGGAGGCATCATCTGTCTGGCATCAGCAGAGAAGAAGCCATCAGCTATAGAAGTGTAGCCTGCCTCCTTCCTGGTTCTAACTACCATCTGCAATACCATTGCTTCACCTTAAACCTGACAGGGGGGCTATTGGGGGAAGATCTTGGCCCAAGGGAACCCCATGGTGCAGTTTCACGTCATACCCAGGACAGTTGGCCTCACTGTTAATATGAAAGTTATCTCATTTAAACAGTTGCGTTTGTCATGACTAACGCCATTAACATTCATTTTAAAATAATAGCTTATACAGTCCTGGTAGGTTCTCCTGTTAGAGATTTATTACTCTTTTTGGCCTGCAAGCTGTCTAAAATTCCTGCCATGCAGATTGAATTACTTTTCTTCCACCATTTATCGATCTTCCCACGCCAAGTTCAGATAAAGAAAGCTCTTCGACGCAACTTGCGAACTTTGATTATAACTAGTAAATTTCTTCCATCTGTAGTCTTTTCGGTGGTGTAAGCCCCTTTTTCATCATTTGTAAATGGAAAATATGCAAACGAGACATGGTCTGATGGTCATATTGGCCCAATAGGTCATATTGGTCCTGAACAAGCTAATCTCAAAATCGTTTTGGCGTGAAGCGTATAAGTAAACCCTGTTTATATGCGTCATATCTTTTCAATGTATGATAGTATATTCATCGTTATGCTGCGTGTTGTATCTAGAAACATTTTTGGCATTTTCATACGAAAAATACGAGGAGAAAGGGAGTTATTGATAAAAGATTTTACTTAGTAAGAGGCAAGGAAATTTTGCAAGAAAGACAAGGCGGCTATCGAAAATGGCAAGAAATAGACTATTAGCTCAACCAAATAGGCTTTACCAAGTACGTTGCTTATTATGTATTTAGACATTACCAATAAACTACCTTTGATCAGCAATTCCGAATTTTATTTTAGCAATGTTTTGAGAGTGCTTGGCAGCAACAAAAAAGGCTGGCTTTTCCTAAGCACTTGAAATGTCAGTGCCCCTTGTTAGCATGAAATTCTTCAAAATATATTGAGCCAAAGCTCAAAATCGATTTTGAGATGTTCTTAAGCTGTATTGCATCTTCATTACGACCGTAAATCATACCATGTAGTTTAGAAACAGGGATATTTTGTGTCCTATATGGTCTGGGACTTCTTTCAACGCCTAGTACAACTCTGATATCAAAATAATAGAACATTGTAGTGTTTGAGGAATGGCAACAGATTTCAAAATATGAAATTAACAAACTTTATAAATCAATGCCATGACGCGTAGAAGCTGTTCTGAGTCAGCCTGGTTACTGAACAAAATGTTAAAACTATTTCAAAAACAGAATAGTGAAGATATTATGAATTTCTATGCTAGTAAATTAATAATTCTCTACACTTATTGAAATGTCACAAGCTAATTTAGCTTCCCAATTGTTTCCATACTTTGTAAGGGGAGTGTATATAGAAGACATGCATTCACAAAGCACTACGTCTGCAGTACTTTGTGTTTAGTATGGGTTAAAGATAAATCCATCTTATGAAATAGTTGGATAAAGGAAAATTTATTACATCATATAGGCTTTGAAAACGATAAAAAATTTCCTATTGAAGTGATAGGTACAACTCCATTTTCTAATAATGAAGGACTTACCGTCGTCATGGTTATCAGAGACCACCAGAGGCTATTTGGAATATTGTAAAAGTTATTGGAGTCGTCTTCCAGGTGATAGTTGCAGAATGCAAATCCTAGTGCCAATATTGTGAGCAAAAAAACAAGGAGCAGCAATTCAGGAAGACTTTCCTTTAATGTGTTGGCAAGTACTTGCAATGCATAGTTGTATCGAAATGTCCTAAATATCTTGACTATGCGAAATACAGCTAGTAACCCAATGTACCTCCTTGCAATTTTATCTGACACCGCAATCTCCAAGTAGAATGACCAAAGAGATAGAAAATCAATCCAGTTCATCTTTGATGCGATAAAATTCCTCTTGTCAGGGCATGACCAAATACGTAAGATGAATTCAATAGTAAAATATACATTTGTGAATATCTCAAGAGCAGTTGCAGCTATCATCTCGAGAGAATTAGTACGCTTGAACTGCTTCATTGAGAACAACACGGGGATTAAGACATACAAGGCCAACATTAGTGTTGTAATTTTACCACTGACCTAGAAGGAGAAAAGCTGAAGTAATATACGAAGCTTTGCTGACACGTGACTTACTTGATTTTGTTTTTACAGTTACCGTCAAATATACATGTGAGTTAATCTTTCCTGCTATGGTTAGATTAACCTGCTATGGTTTACAAGTTGACTTGCTAAAATGATTAACAATTTCCTAAGCACAAAGTACTGAGCTATATTAACTTAGCTATTATGTGAATAGTAGAACACATGCGAAGAGTAAAATGTATAAATCTGATGGACTTCTTCAAATTGGCAAAGAGTGTATCAATATAGCCTCTCTGCTGAGTTCATTCATGAGTTCATTTTATTGTACGCAGCGACAAGAAAAGCTTTTTGCCTGTACGTTTTATAAATAGATGTAATTTGCAACATTGCTTTGCTAAAAGCCTTCCATCATTACCATTTCACAATTTTATAAAATTCATCTTAAATACTGAGGAGCACATTACAGATGAGCCAAGATTTTGAAATAAAGCGGGAGCAGATGCTTCGTAAAAATATGTGCAACTATTACACTGGTTGGCATTTTTTGACCGTAACAATACTGGGTAAAAGGCAAATGTTTCTGGGTTTTTTTTACTCTGATTCTGAAAATCAAATCTTTTTTACCAAATAGCATCAGGCTTCCTCTCTATAGACAACGCCTATTTTTGCTGAGATAAGCCAGGGTATCTTATCTATATTGAGATGCATGCAGGTGCGGATCTAGAGAAAATCGTGACATTCGCAACATTTGACAAAGTCTATGTGGCAAATCCCATATCACCACACCCATTATCGTATTTTATCATTTATTGTAATGTTGTGAAAGTGTCTGTATTGAAACAGAAAATCTATGTTTTGTCTTCCATGCATAGCTACAATTTTACTCCAGAGTAAAATATTGTGTTATATGGAAGATAAAATATGTTTTTTAAGAGTTATTAGAGCATTATGCATTGTCGTGTTACCAAAGTTTCTTAAAGATGGGTCTAAAATGCTTCAGCACATCCTTTGGATACCATGCAATAGAGGATATCTCCCAGAATACTTAAAAATTGCTATTCCTTTTGAAATCTTAACAGTCTGTCTCTGTCAGCGAATCCCCTTAACAGTAAGCTGCCTCTCAAACTTTCCTTTGTACTAGCAAACGATCCTCTGCCAATCTTCCTGCTTGAGTTGTTGTTGTACTTCTTAGCCATTCTTCTATGCCCAGCGTCCATCTCCTTGTTTGTTTTCCTCTTCCTCTTCTGCCTTCTATCGTTGCTTCCGGGATATGTTTTTCTAGTGACTGGTGACATTCCTGGAGAAGACTACGTGATTTGATGTCTATTCTGTCCATTATAATCTCAAAGTCTTTCTTTTGCATTTCATTTCGTAGCAATACAATAGTTTTCCTATGTGTGTTATTAATCATCCATGCCTCACAACCATATGCTAGAGTAGGAAGTAGTCTGCTGGTACTACAGAACTTTACCACAGCACGAAAAAGCCGCAACCTTCTTTTACATACTAAAAGCTTTCTTTCGTCCGATACATCCTTATCACAAAACCTGATAAAGGATCTGGGGTCGTCATGTTAAGCAAAAGTGATTACATCAAAATTATGGGCTGTATTGTTGACGATAAAAACAAGTTTTTGAACATGGTTGGTGTAGACTTGCATGACAATAAATACGCCCAACAATGAGCAGAAGTTGCAAAAACGTCTCTTAGACTTAATAAACAAAAACATCCTTGCTCGTGATGTTTATGATAGGGTTCGACCCACAGGCTCACAACGACCGCGAATGTATGGCTTGCCTAAAACACATAAAGAAAACATCCCATTTAGGTCGATTTTATCTATGATTGGTTCTTCCCAACACAAACTTGCTAATTGGTAAGCAGAAATTTTGGTACCAGTCCTAAAATTATACTCCTCACATAGTAAAAGATCCCTTTACGCTTGCTAACTTTATCCAAAACTGTAATCTTGAACCTGCCAAATCATTTCTATGCTCTTTTGGTATCAGCAGTCTGTTCACAAAAGTCCCATTGGATGAGACCATAGGGATTTGTGCTGATGCTTTGTATCGAGGTCACCTTGTTTGCCGGCCATTCCCTGAGGAAATTCAGGGAATTGATGCTAATTGCTACACGAAGAGTTGAATTCAGTTTCAACAACCAGATGTATAAACAGTTAGACGGTGCGGAGAATGGGTAGTCCTTTGGGTCCAGCATTAGCAAACATTTTTGTTGGCTTTCATGAAAGTAGACCTTTTGGCGATACCGCAAAACCAGGTGTCTACTTTCAATATGTGGACGGGAGTTTTGTCATCTTTGGTTCCGAGCTGGATTGTGACCATTTTCAAGAAAAATTGAAATTGCTACATCCAGCTCTAAAATTCACAATAGAGAAGGAGCAAAAAAACTCCTTGAATTTTCTAGATGTTTTGGTAGAAAATGAGGGCACTGGATTTCTTACCAGCATTTACAGGAAACCAACGTTTACTTGGCAATACACCCGTTGGAATTCCTTTAGCCCAAAGACAAGAAAGATTGGCACTTATGATTTTGCTCTAAAATTGAATTCAGCCCAGAGCTTGACAAAATAAAACAATTCCTCATTGAAAACGGATATCCAGCAGTTGTTCTACTTTCTTGCATCAGCCATAAATTAGCCAACTTTGCAGCAGGAAAATGATTTGGTCCAGAGAAGTTCCCGGTATACCTAAAATTGACTTGGATTGGTAATATTTCATCGAAGTCTCAAAATCCAATTATTAGAGTCATTACATCTTGTTACTATGCTGTGAAGCCCCGTGTGGTTTACAACGCTAGAGTTATGCTACCATCTGCTAAAAAGGGTTGCGTTCTTACCACTCAAAATATTTTGTAGTTTACGAATTTCGTGCCGATATGAATCTCGGTACGTATGATGTACTGCGCAGAGACTAGGAGAAAGAATTATATTGCATGTCCCAAGAGCATCAGGAAGAAAAGTAATGCCGCAAAGAGAGCACCCACCTCATGTATGTAAGAACAACAAGTCTAAAATTAATTGTGAGTCGGTCATAGGACAACACCTTATTGCAAATCCAGAATGCACCAAGACATACACAGACGACAATTTTTGGATCATTGGGCAAGTAAGATCGTCTTTTCATTTAAGTTTTTTGGAACCTGTTTACATCAAGACTCAAAACCCAGTCTTGTGTAGACAAAAAGAGTTTGTTTTCTCATTGGGACTCTTCAAGTAAACTATGTTAATAGGTCCAAATTGGTCACATTCAGGGCCAATTTGACGCATCCTATCACATATAACCGCAACTGGATATATATTTTGGTTAACCTTTAGGTCACTATCCGACGTTTTCATACTCTGATGAGTGTCGTACGAAAAAAAGCTTTTCGTATGTAAAAGAATTTTGCCGCCTTTTCGTGCTGTGGTAGAGTAGGAAATACTTAATACTTAATAAAATTAGCTTAGTGTATACACTTTGTCCCCCCAGACCTAGTCCTCTTTTTCAGTTTGGATCCTGCTCTTGCCAACCTTGGAGTTGGTTTCCCATTTGCTTCTATTTGCACTCGCAGATACTAAAAGTTATCCATTTTTTCTATGTCCTCTCCTTCAATTGTTATTACTTGCTTGTCTTTGCATTTTAATGTATATCCATGATTTTCGTTTTGTGTATAAATAGAAATTTAACCCTTTCTGCTTACATCCTTTACAGACTGTACAAGAGTTTCAAGCCCCCTTGAAGTTGTGCCTGGTTGTGCAATGCATCTGCATATCTCAAGTTTCTTATGGGTAATCCTTAAAATTTTTGTTCATCATATAGCTGTTCCTATAGTCATTTCCCTCCTATGTCGTAACTTCCTCCTTGTAAATACTGAGGAGGTGCGGTGACAGTCTGCATCGCTCTCTCACTCCTGTTATGATTGGAAACCATTCTGTTGTTCCAAATTCAAACTGCATTGCTGATTGTTGTCCTCCGTAGAGCGAACTAATCAGTAACATGATTTTAGGATCAAAGTTTATAGTCCAGAGGAAGAGTGGGTGAACCTTGGATTTCAGTGTGCAGTGGGTTTTAATGTTGATTCTAGATCAAAATTTTGCGCTGATTATAAATCCGATTGATGCCACTCGCTAGACATTGGGAGAATGCTCTAATAATCATCTTCTCTATTAAGCGTCCCTCTGAAATAAAAGCCCCCAAAGATCAAATTTGAGATCGTTGTAGTCCAAAAGTTGGAATTAATTTATTATTGATATACGAAAGGATCTCAGAATCTCAGGAATCAAATAAATGCCCTGTGCGTTTATGACAAAATGTATTAGATTTTCTTGTGCAGAAAAAAGTATTCACTAAAAGCCATAGTGTTGCAGTTTTGGGAACCATTGAGCTATTTGAAAACGCCATCTGTTATTAACAAAAAATGCAACTGAATGCTGTCTCTATTTGTCTATGAAAATACTATCGTATGCATTGCAGATGTCATTTTCATTATCGCCTATCCTGTCTTTCGTTGTATTTTCAACCTCTGCTGTTGCAGCACGCCTTGTTTCCTTTTTGTCATACATCAGGATCCCCAGGACATTTGCACATAATGCTACATACTATTCTTGATGATGAGCAACTAAGCCTGTTAGAACTGCACGGGGAGCTTGAGAAGCATCCACATTTCACCATGTTTTACACAGAAACACCAACTGGAATGCCAACTGTCACTAGCGTCCTATTGATAAGATCTTTGTGCCAACCATATAGAGTCACATTCACATCTGCATTCCATAGAAGAGTACCATAATATTACTTGAAGCACACCTCTTTTCACATTTTTGACAAAGGCTTGTTTTGTTAGTGGCAATGTTGAAAGTGCTGGGGCAGCTTTTCTGGCTTTAGAAGTGTTCTTGAACCAAGATTGTATCCTACAATCTGTCATATCAGTCGCCTCAAAATCCATAAAATTGTTTTATTAGATCTGTAGCCTGCCTAATTGGTGTCGCCAAGTTTATAGACATGTCCCTAAGGGCATCAAGAAAAGCTTCTTCTCTCAATTCTTTTTGCAACAGTCAGTTTTCCAATTCTGTGATATGGAGTAGCTGTATCACATCCTGATAGGGCTTGTGCTGCAAGCAAGTATGAAACAATGTCTAGATTATTTGTCACTGTATCTCCAATATTGATTACACTTCGGTTATCGGTGGTTAACTCCTTAGTAACTTTGCTTTTAAGCTTTAGCTTCCAATAGAAAAACACTAGTAGTACAAATGCATCAGTGTCAGTCATGTGATATTACTTCACATTCATTATTGAGTGCCGATCTGTAAGCCTTTTACACTTTGTTAATATCTGCCTCCTCGTGGTTTGTCATTATATCTTCCATAATAGTTGCCACTCCATTTTTGACCTCGACTGGAGAAGGCGAGGGACCAGTTATGAGTAGAGAGTTAAGAAACACTGGTTCCATTGTAGCTAACTTATTGCAGATGAGCTCGATTTGTTGTTTCTTATTGTCAGAATTCCCCAGCACAACGCTCTTTGGAGGTAGCAAGAAACTAAGAGTAAGCCTTAATTTCGATAGGGCTTTCTCAATAAAAAGGAAAAATATCGCAATTTGTCCAAAGAGTAGCGAGTAGTATCAATCGGATTCGTAATCAGCACAAAATTCTCATCTAGAATCAACAATAAAACCTACAGTACACCAAAATTCAAGGTTGCGCGAATTTTCATTACTTTTCCACTGGACTATCATCGCTTTTGGAATATTCCACATTGCTTCATCATTTACACGTTCAAAAGCTTTGGAGTACTCGTTAAAGTATTTATGAAGATTTTTGTTCACTTACGGATATTTCTGGAAAGTCATGCCTAAGTTAGAGATGTCATCTCGTGCCCCTCTATTATTTCTTAACCCTGCCTTTGTATTGCCTACTTCCTCTTCGACTTTACCTTCAATTCCTTTTATGATAACTTTGAACAATATTTTACTTGTATGACTGGTCAATGATATTTTTCTATAATAGGAGCATTGTTGTAAATCTTCTTTCTTTGATAGTACTATGAAGATTGTTCTTTTCCAGTCAGTAGGCCTAGCCCCTGTAGCTTGTAATTCACTTATATTCCTTCAGCTCCACTTGCATTTATCATTTCCTGAATGTTGTTGTATCCAGGAATTTTCCCACCTTTTAGCGATTTGATAGCCCACTTAACGTCTGATTTCAAAGAAGGCATCTATGTTTCTTCCTTTTGTGCTGTATCTTCGAACTTCACTTTCTGCACTACAGTGTTTAGCATATTATTTTTTGACAATATCTTTTCCATCGTTCTACTATTTTTCTAACCTGTTAAAATCTTTCAATTCGGGTCATTCCATCCGAAATCAGCAGCCATGATAATCCTACCTTTCAGACTTGGCTGAAAATTGGTGTACTAGCTAAGTTTCGTACTATTAGCAGCTGTGCCATTTTTTCCAATATTCTAAAGCACTCCAATTTTATGGAACATTGAACTTTTTCCAAATTTGCATATTTTTTGACGACAGACTGGCTACAAATTTTGCGCCAGGCGGTAAGTTCTTTTGAGGAAGTAAAACTGCCTCAAAACGCTTGAAAATTGCACTACTTTTGCATTCAGGCATCCAAAATTCAAAAATGATATCAATATTGATGTCAAAAGTGTTCTTTATGAGGTTTGGCTGTCTCAATTACCCCTAGTTGCTTGCTAAGCACATACTATTGCTTAGTTCTGACGCCCTCTCTCTAAAGGCCTAACTCAGATGAAGTTAAATTTGGTATTTATTTGATGCTTATATATGACTGAACTTATAGTAAAAGTGTTATCGTGGTCTCATCTTGGTTTCTATTGAAAAAATATTATCAAAAATCTAACAAATCTCTAGCAATACCTTGGGACTATTTACTCCTGTCATGATGTTACTAAAACATAAAAATGGAAAATAAACCCAATTTGCCACGTTAATTTACGTAAATGATGTTCCTCAAGACTCAGGAGCAACAGAGAAAGTTAATTAATGATGCATGCCATAAAGAAACTGGGAAAAGAGCTGATAGAAGAACTTGGGGGAAGTCTTACGCTGAGGAGCAGACAATTTTATGGACCATTGAACTTATATTTATATACTATATATATATATATATATATATATATATATATATATATATAAATATATATATACACATGAACACTGTCTTGGCCTTTAATTGACAGTATAGGGCTTCGTGGTTGATGTTTACCTGACAAAACATAGCACAAAAATTTTGTTCTGTCTATCCACTTTTATGAATTCAGATCCTCCTATGTTTTGTGGGTGCATTATGCCTAATTGCAATATTCACCAGATAAAATGCAAAAATAAAAGTTTGTAAAAATGAATACATTGTCATCCTTTGAAAAAAAATTTTCGCTTCATTTGCTAAAATCCTGTAGAAAGAGAAAAGGGCATTTATCTTTCAGATGATAATGCTTTCTCGTGTCAAGCCAGAACAATAAAAATATATAACAAACTTGGTGTTGATGTTGTGATTTAATAGACAACCGACAGTGTTAACTTAACTGCTGCGAGAAATTATGATATCTTATTAAAGAAACTATGATAATGATTCTCGTGGCTCTCCGAAGACAGAGGAACAGTTTATAGCTTGCCCGTTCAAAAATTGCAGAATTGTTTTTGAATTGTATCAACAAGCTATTCTAACCGATGCAAAGTCGTATCAAAGCAGTAATTTAACTGTAAGCTGTAAGAAGATAGAGCACTAAGGTGTTCATTTTTAAAATTCTTCAGTCAAATTGACTATGCTTCTCACATCCCAGATACTCTAATGGCAGAGCTTGAGAAATTCGTTTGCTATAGTAATGGAGAGAAAGCGCAACGTCTAGTGAATGAAGCAAGATCAAGAATCATTTGATCAACAAACTCATTGATCTTTCCTTGCTGCCACCTTGCCAACGAAGTTTTACAAAATGCATCAAAAGATCAAATCATGTTGCTTTGATTTGGAGGCAAGCACGTTTTATAGAGATAAATGGTAAGTGCCTCGTAGCACATGGCTGGCTTCCAGACAATCAAGTTGATTGCATTGATGAAGCATTTCCGACAAATGTTCTAGAGTTTCTTCTTTAGGTTTCAGATACCAATTACAGCCTGGATTCGAATGTTGGCATTGATATTGAAGATGAAAGCAGTTCAGATGAGGACCTTTGTGAAGCATAGTATAGTATTGCCCAAGAGTTTCCAGCTCTTCAACTACTCGGAAAAGCAGCCCTGTCAACCTAATCAACGTGCAAAACTACAGGCTTTACAGAGGTAACCAAATAAGTAGAGTAATAACAGCGAAAACCAATTAATAAGACCAATAAAGGAAACAATTCCGAAAATAGCAAACTGCACAAATAATAGCTCAATTTCATCAAGTTTATCCAAGTTCGACAGCATACGGCAATAATCAAGTACGACAACTACAACTTCAGCATTCAGCAATGTTCATTCATGGTCCATGTTTGGCAGTGGAAAACGGGAAACAACAAACATCCAAAACGGCCTAACAAATCTTCGAACAGCGAACAAAACTCTAATAACGACAACATGTATGCGACTAAACTTCACGACACCTGAAGCGCAACTGACTGTACTAACAAGAACAGCACAGCACATGGACAACACACCCATAAAATGACGATAGAATTACCTCTAAGCAAAGGGATGATGACAACAACTATGGAGATGAAGGTTGACACAACAGTATGCATGAGAATGATTGCTACAAAACTGAACCAACAGGAACAGAAACGGCAGACAACATACCATTACATAACTATCAATAAAAAACAAAACTAGTACTCTAACAAACGTCCACTATTAGTTTTCAAACCACAATATGAGATGATTGAGACTTTTATAAACTTTTTATTCACTTCTCACACAAAAGGTTCTTTACTCTGTTTTTGAAAAAAACGTCCCATCCCTAAATATTTTGAAAAAACAGCCTCCTCGACCTGATCAACATCTAATTTCAGACTTATAAATCAAAATTTGAGCCTGAACTGCCTGGGCTGATTAAGAGTTGTTCATTACATGTACGAAAGGCTCTTTCACGTACTATTAAAAAATAAGGCCTTAAACCCCGATGTTTTGGAAGAATAACCTCGCCTACCCGGTCAACATCTATATGCAGACTTTTAAATCAAAATATGAGCCTGTCAAGTTTTGGCTGGTTAAAAGTTGCCCATTGGATTGGGAAAAGGCTCCTTCTCGTGCTTTTGAAAGATAAAGCCTTATCCGCCAGATATCTCGGAAAAACAGCTTCACCCACCCGATCAACATCCACTTTCGGATTCTATAGTGAACTTTGACCCAGAAAAAGTGTATCTCGTAAAGTCTCTCGTTGGGTGACCATTGATCCACTCCCCCCTCTAGCCTATCTGTGATTCGAAAAGATCATGGAAAATTGCAATTTTACTACAATGAACATATATTAGCACCCATATAAATCAGAAGTAGCCATTACGGCTCCAAGTCAATGGCTATAACTTTAAGGCATAAGAAATTTTAAAAATATTTTCTGGCACTGAGCAATGTATAAATCCATAAAATAACCTATTTCCACTTCAAAAAATTACATAAATTAGTTTATTTGCCAAAGTCAAAGCATTTGCATAAGTATTTTTGATTCCCCTTTACATGAAACATCTTTCGACGACAACATGTCAACCCAGAGTAACTTTGTATGGCATTCTGTCCTTGTTATTTACAATGACGTTTTCTGCTTATCTATCTATTGACAACCTTTCATAGTACTATCGATGTCAAAACTCAATATGCTTAATGGATGGTCTCTAGTTGGTGCAGACGATCTTATTGTATTGAACTTGATTCAACTTTAAAAAAGTCCAGCAGTTAAATCAACGCTAACAGGTCACCTACTTTAGGGTGCGTGAGCGCGTATGCACGCGCGTGTGTATGCACTTTTGCATGCGCGTGTGTGTATGCACTTTTGCGTGCGCGCGTACACTAAAGCTCTCTTACCTTGGCAATTTTTGATGAATAAGGATCATCTAAGAATGACCACATACAGGCTCGTATTTTGTCAATTTTGGTGTTCACTACAGCCAGTTCCCCTCCTTCGGATTCAAAATGTGGACCTTTAAAGCCAACAAGCTTTTCTAGTTTATCTTTATGGGCTGTGTACGATTCCCAACAGCAATCTTCCATTTGTGTTTCATCTATACCCCAGAACAACAACTCTTCATTGAAAAGCGGCCCACAAACATCTGGTGGATAATGAAGTTTCCCTGTCCTATAGTACTGAAGAACGCTAGCAAAGCAGCTCGGATGCCGGTCAAAAAAGTATTCTTGTTTAACTTTATCGTAAAATGAAGATTTCTTTAGCATTGCATTATTTTCAGCTATCCATGCCAGTCTTGTTCCTTGAACAGTTTTTAGAGTTCCTACATGTGTTTCATGTCTAGTTCCTCCAATATTGAAAACCAAACGTTCAGAATCTTCCATTGTGGCTTGACATAAAGTAATCAAGGGAGTTCTTTGCTTTCAATAAGGTCTCTATACCCTGTATGTTATTTCATTCCATAATATACCATGAAGTTCTTCTAAACCTTTAACTGTAAATTTTTCAGTAATAGCGCTTCAACAGTTTTTAAAGTAAAATCTAATATATCGGAACAGAAAACTCCTTAGCGCATCGATGAAGTTGCTGGATCTATCTTCGATAGATACGCTAGCAGTTCTGCACCCTTTTCCTAACAGTATCAAGATCTACTCTTTACTACATCTCTTTGCAATGTGAACTTTAGCTAGCAAGTATATAATTGGACTTAAAACTAAAGTCTCTTTCTTTACCAGAAATCCTATGAAACAACTGAAGACTATTTGACACAAGCACATTCAAAGTACACGAATCTCTGAAAATTCCCTTCTTTGCTAATTGATAATATCCGGCTGCCGTATTCTAGAACTTGTGGCAAAACGCATTAAATATTGATTTACATTTATGTCCAGTGGGACGGAAAACGCTAATTTCGATGGAAATGACGCACATTCCTACAATTATAATATCTAAGGCAGATTAAGTTGAAGGCAAATTTGCAGCAAAATAAATCTGGGAATTACTTTTAGCAACTTAGGAGAGACTGCGTCGTGTTTTGATGAACGAGGGTGCATCTGTAAAGAGGCTATGCAATGCACTATACATGAATTCTGGAAATACCTTATATTGCAAAATTCCACATTGTCTTAGCTTGCTGACCAATTGGATAAATGAAGTAGAAGGCAGAAACGTTTGGCTGCTAAATGATGCAGCTGCTTTAGAATTTAACCTTCTTAATTACCAGTATTTTCTTATTCACTATTTTGTACATTCTGGTTTCAGATGAAAATATTCAAGCAACAGTTAGTCATGTGAAAGTGATCAAGCCATCTGTGCATACGCAACAAAACAGTCACTGCGCATTCAAATTACAAGTGTTCATAATCCGGAGGCAAGAAATATCCGTTAAAAAATATGGCAAGCTTTTCAGGAACTGAAATTTCACTTTTGAATAACTGGCATTAACAGCTGCAAAGACAAATTACCTCATTAAAAAATTATAATTATTTAAGCTCCAACTCTGTATCAATAGTCTTGGTTTTGCTGAAGAAACCCTACCAAACCCATGGGAATGAAGGAGTTAGGAGTAAGCAAACTATTTATAAATCCTTCAGTTGTTGCAAATTGCTTGTCTTTCACAACGCATTGAAATTCTGCCATGAACAGCAAATAGCAATCAGAAAATAGAGAGCTCCATCTCGCAGGGAGTGTTGTTGACATAATCAGCTAATGCTTTGCATTACAAAATTGAGTAGCAATTTGACTATCCTTAACTGATAGACAGAGGCAGTGTCATCTGTATATAGCAAGTTGTCTGTATTAGCTCATTAGATTACTCTAATCAATAGTAAGTTGTGATCATAATTTATATGGCACCATCTTATAGCGAGTGCTATTGTTATGATCAACTAATGCATTGCTTGAAAATCTAAGGAACAACAAAACCTTCGTTAATTGAAAAGCAAAAAAGAAGTGCTATCAGTAAACAATAAACTATAATAAACTACAATGAAATTAAACTATAATGAAAACGAATAGTTATTTGCTTTTGAGCAAATAAGAAAGTAAAGCGGTTTAAAAGACTGTGCAGCAAAAGAAGTTAATTATATTTGAAAAGAATACTAAATCTCCACGCTTTTCTATGAACTTTTCCAGAATTAAAGAATGTGGAAGGAAGGTCTGTATTTTCCAGCTCTTTTATTATGCTTATGTGCACATAAATTCTGCAATGACAATAAAGATATTACTTCTCCATCTTGTTTGCCATATTCTTTTCAAGCAGGAAAAAGACTTTTCTACTGACAAACAAGACATGGAAATTGTTGCATATAAGAACAGAGGCTTAAAAACCTCAAAAGCATTGATGTATGATGTATTGCAGTAGGCCCTGAGAAGTTCCTTTATGGGAATCTGGATCTCTACAAATATATGGAAGCTGCTGTTCAGGAAGAAATGTTTGTATCTCAGAATAAACAGAACGAGAAGAAGTCATGGTCCCATTATTGACCTTTCGAATTGAGACATTTCCATATTGTAAGACAAGGCCAGACGTTCTTACGTCAGAAGTTTGTACCTCTCAATAGGGATATTGTTCTACCAATTACTGAAACAAGAAGGTATGACTAGCTCTAGATTAGGAAAAATCCTTGAGATGAATGAAGTGATATTTTCAGTGACTTCAACTACAAGTATTTCATACTTGTGCTTCAAATCTAGCCATGTCTTTCATTCACCAATAATTTATACAACAGAAGCAAAAAACTCAACATATGAATTGCCTGACCTCAAATCAAAAGGAAATTCCAGGGAACTAACTTTGTTTTCAATCCAATCGCCAAAATCTGTTTGTGGGTTCTGCAGAACCATGAATGTAGGATGATTGTTGCTGATATTTTTCAAAAAGGGACACTAAGGCAAAGCTAATAAAATGCTGCAACAATTCTCTTGGCATCGACAGAGTAGGGTCACCCCAACTTTATGGATTGTCAAGTATAGAATCCAAGGAAGTGAAAAGAGAATCCTCTTGCAAGCCAAACTACAGTGCGAGAACCGTAGCACTAGCAACATCGTTTTTCCTTTCGTTTTGAGCTCATACTTGAAAATGAGTTAAAAGCAAAATTATTCGCAAAAAGAACACCACTGTAGTTATGGATGAGGCTTAATACCATAACGCAAGATTCAATCGATGAAGAACAACTTCCAATACGACAACGATTGTGCGAAATGGTTTGAATGTTACTGCTCGGCAGTAGCAAAATAGTGAATGAGGACTACTGTTGTTGTTGTTGCTCAAGCTACCTCTGCACTAGAAAGAACCGCAGGATAAAACATAAATAAGGGAGCGTTGATTACTGTATAGTCAATGAATTAGCCAATTCCATTAAAATCACTCTAATTTGCTATGATGTCATTTTAATCGTGCGGATTTTGAATTGGCGTGACAAACTACATATAAAAATAATCATCGGAAGGGACGTTTAAGTTTTAATTGTATGTAACTTTTATTCAGGTCATATTTTCTTTTGCAATGTCAAAAAAAATCATCATTGGGACCTAGATCAATCATTGTTGCACTAAAGCCATATTGCAGCACACAAGACTTTGTTTTGTGGGTATTTTCGAAATGAAATTGTATAAGGAAAATTCGTACCTATGAAGAACTCTAGTCATGCAGCGCATGGAAGCATGCCTTCTAGCTTTGCCACTGGCTGTAAGTATCTTACTCTTACATATAAATGAAGAATATCCCACCTTTCAACTCTCATTAATTCAATTTTATCTGTATCATTAGGGATTTGATATACAGACTGGGCCAAATCCATATGAAGATAACCTATGCCCCGAGGTATAGCAGCGATAGAGTGAATAGCATCGGTCTACAAGATTTTTGGGGACTTACTGTTGAGAGTGTTTTCAAGGGTGCTGATTCCGGAAATGAGCTAATTTTTTGCGTATATGGTCTAATTAAGCTACTACATAGCTTGCTCTTTTTCACATTGGATAGCTTTTAAAAAAAATTCTCAGCTATATTTCTATACTTTTCTCAATGATTGTCATATCTTAACAGGCATTTATGATGAACTAAAAATCTGTATTTGGTTTGAAAGATCACCAACCATCAAAGACAAAATTAATACCATTGAAAGAACCAAACTGATTCTGAATACCTTCTATATCGTTTGCTTTAATAAATTAAAATTATTAGAAATCAAATATGCATAAAATATTTAGATTTAATTTTTAAGCTAAAGAAGTTTGGCAGCAGATCAAGAAAATAGTTCTAGTAGAATAGGAAACTTTTCTGAACTTTGTGCTGGCTTCTTCTGAAAGATGTTTTATTGTCATAACTGGCGGGTTTTGCTCAAAGATGATGATTAAGGTATCCAAATAGTAGGGAACTGTGATAGCATGGCTAGAAAAAGAAGAAAATGTGAAAATAACCTTGAAGTGAGCTTCAAGACCAAGATGAACATTGGGCTCTTAATGTGGCTTGCAAGTCTTGTGCTGAACATTTGTGAGAGTGAGCAAATGGAGAAAGAAAAACTGGATTAGCTCATGGTATTCCTATGGCTTGGAAAGAGCCATTAAACCATCTGAATGACTAAACTTTTTGCATGGTATATGTGGTTGGCAATATCCTAGCGTACCATCGGCTATTCTAACTGCTTTTCTTTCCAATGATCTTCTTGCACTAAATTTTCAAGGATTTTAGGATTCAATCAATGAAATGAGCAGTGAATCTTTAACTGAACGAGATACTGAGCATGATGATGCTGTTGCTGTTAGAAGTTGCCAAGAATATCAATCAACCAATATTTTAAATCCAACTGCCACTATTGCAATTGTTTGATATTTTACATTGGTACAATGATCTTAATTTCTTTAACTTTTTCAAATTCTTAATGTGGAGAGTTGTTCCACATACATGTGACTGTACTTTTATATATTTTAAAGTCAACTTAAAGATTGAAAGATTGTTTTGAAAACATCTTATTGAAATCTACAATAACACGTATTTACAATGGTAATACAAAAAAATGACAAAATACTCAAATTTTAAAAAGCAGATTGCACAAAATCCAGACCATATAGAAAAATTGTAATGTCAAATTTAGAATTAATGCCTTTGAAGTATCCTAAAATCACTATGTTTCCTTAACACCCATTTACTTAGTTTCTAATTTTAGTGCGGTGTAATTAACACATGAATGTCATTAAGCAGCATAGACTTTAAGCAAGTGATTGCATACCTTTAGCTAAGACTGCGAGTTTGCATACTATTGACTACCATATGAAGTACATAAGATCCAATAAGAAAAATTTAGGTGCAAAGGCAAAATGCCAATGAAACTAAATCACAGAGCTGCAATATTTACAAAGCAACTTTACATCCAGCAAAACATTCTTTTGGTAGGGGAGGGGGGCTATTTGGGGTCTATCCTCAAATAAACTTGGTTACCAGTTAAATAGTTTCCAATGAGTCTTAATTGAAGGGAAATGACAAAAAACTTGATTGCAACACCAGTATATCTCTTGAGCAGGGCCCTATCTGGAAGGTTGCATGAGGCGGAATTGCAGACAATTCACATTCTCAAAATACTTCAGAATATTGGCTTATAGGCACTCATTTTAAAGGTAATTAAACACTGATTCAGAATTTTTGTGTTAAATAATGAATAATGAAGTGGAAATGGTATTTGCCTGGCTTAAAGCAACCGAAAATTTATCAAAATCCTAAAATAACAGACAAGACAATGTATTATAAATGCTTTTCCTCATTTGTGTTTTTCAATGTACCTCCTAAATTGAACATAGAACAATCATTCATTATTCCTCTCATTGAAGATTCCTGCACCATCACCTTTTGCCAATGGGACACATATAGATGACCACAACATCTTCATTGATGCAATAACTTAGACAGAAACAACCTGAAAACTTTGGAGCTTAGGGAGATATGGCTGTATAAGTTCATTCCCCATATAAGTAGCATAAGTTAGCCTACAGACTTCTGAAAACATTGAGTTATAATAGTAACTATAATAATACAATGTTTTCACATTGAGTATGCATCTCATCGTTGCTTATACTGAGTATCTGACAGGAATGCTACGTGCAATGTCTTGATCTATTTTGTCAAATGAATCTCCACTTCATCAGAGAATAACCAAGTAAGCTCCTTTTCATTAGCTTGTTTCATGTATGCTGCAAGTAATTCACCATTTTCGAACATATCTACAACTCCCAAGTGCCAATTAATTGTGTCTCTAACGTCTTCTGTCCAAATGCAAGCAAGGCTCTCCCAGTAAGTAAAACAACTTTCAGTTTTATTTATCTTGTCGACCTTGCAAACCTGAACAGATCCTTGGTTGAATTGATCAGATGTAGGAGAAGTCATTGAAATATCTGGAGCGGGAAGGCTATGATTCAACCCATTAACAATATTTCTGAGGTCACCCATTGAGAGCTTTGTAGAACATCTCGCATGATTAAGGTATTCACACAAAATTTGTGCCTAATCTGAAGTATCCAAGTTCTTGTGATTGTGTTTTAATCGGAATACTGCTGCATCACTCTTTATTTTACCGAATATTCAATTAATCGGTGAGTATAGGCATGACCGAGAATTGAATGGCTTTACTAGGGATGTGGTCAGTTACCGTCTACATGTAAGTTCCTTATAAAGTGGTTCCTTATAGAAAAAGCGTGTATGGCAATAAATTTAGAATCCAAAAATATTTGTAAGGCAAAGTTGTACTCTATACAGGGCAGCACCAACTAACTTAAAATCTTTACTGGTTATATGCATGAGTGCATACAATATATTTGTCGAGTGGTGCACAAGTGAGCCGGGTAAAATAAAGTCATCAAAGCTTGTACTCCTTTTTGTCATTTTTGAAATATTCTTTAGAAAGACTAGGAGGGCGTACGCCCCCTAGATATTGCTAGAAAAATAACTAGGTATTGAGCTCCCATGAGCCTCCCAAGCCCTACACGACTGCACCAAAACTACTTTGGTGTCTGCTTTGTTTCTTGTTCATATAAAAGGGTTTCTTATAAACAAATTCCTTGCAAATGTACTACGAGAAATATCTGTTGAACCCGCTAGTAGCATTGCTCAGACTCATTTGATTGACTATTGACATATGAAAATCTGGATTATTTGCATTTCCACAGGGTAATCGATTAATCAGGAGGAGTCAAATTCCTCGATTTTTCGGGTGGAGTCAAATTCTTCGACTCATTCGCTTATAAACGAAAGAGTTGAAGAATTTTGCTACACCCGGTTAATCGAAGAATTTGACTCCTCCCAAATAATCGATTTGGGAAACCGCTGACCAAATACAAAAACTGATAACCGAATATCGAATAGTTGGCCTTCGCTGGACAGCCCTACTCTCTATACATCCTATTGTTCTTGGAGATGGAATCAGGTTCAGAATTCATGATTGTATTGCAGGTGCGGATCCAGAGTAATTTCTAAAATTCGCAAGTTTTCAATTGCAAAAATGACCACACCAAATTGACCACACCCATATCTTAGTGCAAATGGCTTCAATGTATTGGAGGGCATAAAACTTGAAATGAATAGATGAAGTCTGGATAACAAAAAATAATTGCTTCTTGCAAGGCCTCCCTATGGAAAGAGAAAACACTTCGCGTCCCAATTGCTATAAATAAGACCATTGTCTATAAAAATTGTATATGTATAGCTGTTTCCTGGGGTTATGCGTGTCGCACTATTTGAGAAACACTGACGTAGAGAAAAGTTATCAGCATTGCATCATGTCGATAGCCGATAAAGTGGGTAATTCGAGCCCCCATACATTTATGCTCGATGCCCCAAGAGGCACTCTCTTAAAATACTATTTTAATCTTGACAAGCGAAGCAGTGAGTTGGGAATTTACATGTGAACAAAGCGGGATTCTGTTTCAAGTGCTGCTACATTTAATGGAAATTTTTTAAACAAAATGGCGAATGAATGCTCCCAGAAATTTATGCTTATTTCCCACACAGATAGTCTCTAAAGAAACAACTAGACAATTATTATGTGTATTGAAAAAGTAAGCGTGCGTAGTACGCTGCTTTTTATCATAGTCACCCAAAACCTTTGAACTGGGCCGTCCTCAAAGAGAAGGCTATGAGTCTTAACCGCATTAAATCACGCTGGAAAGTGCACGCACGCTTTCTTACAACAACGATTCTTCTAACAGAAAGCCAACAGTTGCAGGACCTTTGGCATTCCTGTTAGACAAACCAAATGAAAAGAACCGAAAGCCAAGACTAGACCCAGTAGTAACTGTACGAACACTGAACTAGAGCTGGAAGTCGATCGGTATCAGTGGAATCTCACAAACAATTAAAACTTTCATCTCTGACATAAACCAAATTCCACCGTTATTTCCAGAGACATCGAGTCTATATGGACACTTAAAGCCATTTATTATAAATTGATTCGTGGGGAAAGATGAATAAATCTTTGTCTCAGCTATGACCAGAACACCGACGAAATCATTGATCATCTCAGAAAATTCACTAAATTCTAGATAATCATGATAACTCTCTACTGATCCATAACCTTAGCAAATTCGATCTCAAGCTATCACATATCGATGTCTTATCTAAAGGTCTCAGTTTCGTACCCACACCTAATCCCACATCGCTGGATGATATATGTTCGGCTTTTTACGAATTTCGTAGACGTTTATACTTGATATTCCAGTTCTTAAATATGCCATCATCGGACTATTACCCATTTCACCTTGCCTCTAGTTGGGAGCCTCCCACTCCACATAGCAGTTGCATAGAACAATATATTTCACATTTATATCGGGAAATCTCTTGTTTACGATACCCCTTTGAACCAGCAACCAACATTTCTTGGATGGAACTCGAAGCCATCCAAGACCTTAAATCAAACACGAACATCATTATTAAACCAGCTGATAAGGGTGGTAACATTGTAATTTTAGATAAAACTTCATATCTACAGGAAGCATACAGACAACTTAACGATTCAAACTATTATACACTAGTATATCACGATCCTTTTAGTGATCTAGCCTTGGGGATTTCATCCTTCATCTCATTTCTTTATCATAAAGAATATATTGATTACAAAACCTTTCGTTTTCTTGACCCGAAAGCTACTACTAGAGGGCCTATTTTCTATTTACTACCCAAAATACACAAGCCTGGTACTCCAGGTAGACCAATTATATCAGGGTGTAATTCACCTACATCTAATTTGTCAACATATATAGATTTTTATCTAAAACCTATCGTTAAACAATTACCATCCTATATGCAGGATACAAAACATTTCCTACGTACACTTCGGACTTTTGATGTTAAGTCACTTTACACAAACATCCCCCATTATGAGGGAATCACCTTTTGCTCAACTGCCCTTCAAACATTCTACGGACAATCTCTCCCTTTACCATTGAAATACATGTTGCAATTTATTACCTTATCCTCAAGAAAAATTATTTTAGATTCAAGGACACCTTCAACCTTCAGACACAAGGTGCTGCCATGGGGTCTCCGTTTGCCCCCAACTACGCTAATATTTTTGTGGACTACATTGAACGGCAAATCCTGCACTCTGCACCAGATAACAAAAAGCCAATTTTGTGGTTACGTTTCATTAATGATATTTTTGTCATTTGGACTTATAGTCACGACTGCCTCCACCAATTTTTTGAACATATCAATACCATACACCTTGCTATAAAGTTTGAGATGTCCCAATCTAAGGACAGGATACCGTTTTTAGATACACTTGTAATCCTTAATAATAACGGTGAGTTTCAAACCACTCTATATAAGAAACGAACAGATGTCTCTCCACTACTACATGCACTTTCGTTCCATCCTAATAGTAGCAAAAAGGGTTTTATCTATAGTCAGGCTCTCAGATATCGCCGGATTATTTCTAATGATGATGACTTCGCTCACCATTTAGAGTATCTACAGGCCATACTCATTAAACGTGGTTATAACATTGGCCTTATTAGTGAAATCTTTGCTAAGGTACGTTCACTGTCACGTACCAACTTATTACAATACCACCATCACTCCCCTACGATTAAATTGCCCTTTGTTGTTTCCTACAATTGAAATACGTCCCAAATTGGTAAAACACTACACAGTCACTGGCACTTTATCCAGGAGGATGATGAATTACAGGATTTATTCTCCATCAAACCAGTAGCGGCTTTTCAGAGAAACAAAAACATGAAAGACATCCTTGTCCATTCCAATATGGCTGACTAACTTCGACTTTATATACACACAATATGATTGGTAAGATATGATGATTATGATTGCCATATCTCTATCACCTCCAGTTATTACTAATAACTGGAGCTTTTGTATGCTTTTCCACTTTCACACCTAACACACCTCTACTCCTCTCCAGGTTTAATAGTATCCTAATTTGGATGCTGGGTGGCATGTAATCAATAGCGTACTGTCATTAAACGCCCGAATTGCTGATTACAGGTTGATAGTTGATGAATCGTACCTAAATACTTATTTCCTTCTACACACACACGTGCGCATGCACACGCATACACGCATACGCGCTTCAAATAATGCCGCACCATATTTCGTCGGCCTTGTGCCCATTGCCACTCGTTGCTGGGACTACCCTTTATTTCTTATTTTTACATTTATATTGTTTCTATACACAATCGTTATTCGTTTCCTTTTCTTTACAATTTCTTGCTTTGACCAAATCGCTTAATTCTGATTTAATTGCTTACTATGAACTTCATCGCTTTCCTTTTTGATGTTGCAGGTCCATTTCTTTGATTCAGCGTACTTGGTTGTTCTGTTTGACTAGTTGCTTTTGTAGTTTTTGTTTTCGTTAAAAATATAGATTGTTTGACTGATGGGCCTCCGTTTTTTATTTTGCACTGTAACACTTTGCCCTGTATTGCATAGGGACTTTCTTGCTTGAATGATGGAATGGTAGGCCCATTTCCTTCAAGCAATATTTCGATAATAAACTGTTTATCTTGTAGTTGTTTCTCCTGTGATTCGATTTGTTCTTGCAGGCATGCTACCAAAGTCTTATGATAAATGTCACACTGGGTTTTTCCTAATAAGCTACAATACTTGCCAAAAGTCCATGGGACACTTTCAAAAAATGACCAAAAACTATTGCCTTCTCAGCATTTCATCATTATGCCTTCTATGGAACCTTCTTCACCCTAAAACAATGCTGTTCTGTTCCTGAAACACTAGTGTTATCATGCAAGGAAAATTTTTCCGTTACCGCATGTACTTCTCCCGAAAACCAACATTGTTCAGGGGGAAGGAGGACGAATACTTCATCCAGATTAAAAATATGCAAAGTGTCCCAGGGCTTTTTGCAATATTGTCTGGTATTGAAATTGTTCTATAAACGTTATACTTGCGATGTGTTTGTCGATCATGGGGTAATCGATGGTGCTGAGCACGATCTTAATGTTAAAAATCATGTAAGTTATCTCTCTGATGTGATTCTAGGTGGGGCTCCAGTGTTGTATTTCTCTGCCTGTGTACCTGCCTTAAATTGTTCTAAAATGCGACTTTTATTGTCTGACAGCCTTTGCACAAGAAACATATGTTCAAATTTATCAAAATTTTGAATAACATAGCCCCTAAAAGGCAGCCAGCTACTGACTGTAATTGGAATTTGTGCAAAATTGGAAACGAGGCTACGACAGAAACTAAGAGATGTACTGTTATTGTTTTTATAATGATATCTTAGATAAGATCAATCATATCATATCATATCATGTCACATCATATCAAAAATTTATTTATAGTAGGCAAAAGAAATTAAGATAGCAAAATTACTACTTATTAAGGCCTACTGGCTTAAAATTGACACATATCATTTTAGGTGCCCAACCTGTGGTATATATATTTTCAAATCCCTTCAAACATTGATTATGGCTTTTGAAAATAGAAAGTGTGCTTGCTTCTTTGATTATATTTGGTGAATTTCATTATATTTCGATCAAAGTCTATTTTCAAGGAAGGATGTAGTCTCAATCCCATATCTTGCTGTATGCACTTTTGGAAGCTGGGCGTAGTTACCGTGTCTTAAATTGTAACCAGTATTCCGTTCAGCAAAAATATCCTTCATGATAAGAGGACTTAAGCCAGACCTTGTTTTATAATTTTCAGTCATAAGCAACTGAAGATTCTTTACGTAAATAGATATTAAATTCCTTTGCTCCAGAAGAGACCCAAAATCTGTTTGATAATCGTTGTACGCAAAATGCAATGCTCTGTCATGAAAATTATTTATTCTATGATTTAAAGTTCTATTTAAAGTTCTATGATTTAAAGATTTGATGTCATTGAACATCAAAGCAAGGGAACTAAAGCTAAAGCTAAAGCTGGACCTGTTTGTTTAAGTTGGGCCCCTTCCACAAAATACGTAAAGCCTCTTTAATTTTTAGTTGATGGTACGTTTTAGCTCATCACAAGAATCTCAACTTTATAGCAGCTCTCATCACAAGAATCTTTCCATGTTTTAGAACTTTGCAGGTGTGTACAAAAGTGTGAATTTTCATCTGTGAAGAGAAGCTCACGAGTTCTAATTGAAATGTGTCGGCACGTATATGTTGGGGAAGAGTTTAATAATATATATGTATATATATATATATATATATATATATATATATATATATATATATATATATATATATATATATATATATATATATATATATATATATATATATATATATATATATATATATATATATATATATATATATATATATATATATATATATATATATATATATATGTATATATATATATATATGTATATATATATATATATATATATATGTATATATATATATATATGTCTATGTATATATATATATAATATATTTATATTATATTATATATATATATATTATATATATATTATTAAACTCAATAAAAAAGCACTTTTATTACGTTTCGCTCATTTCTTCATCAGAAATTACTTGCCTTACACATGAGCATGCGAATGTACAAAAACTAAATGAATACTCTCACATCCCAATAGACTATCTTACACTATTGATATAATATGTTACAACAGAACATCAAACAGACCAGCTGGGTCCGAGAGAGAAGAAGGGAAGAGCAGAGAAAGAAAATAAATTTAGAAAATTCCTTGCAGAGTAATTAACATAAACCCAAAAGTATTTAGTATGTAGTATAATAAATGATAAGACACTAGCCTCCAAAGATGAAAAAAGAGAATGATCTCTAAAGAGATATAAAAGGCATCATGACCCTCCCAACATGGTCGTATGAATAGAACATAGATAGCAGCCTAGGATAGAGGTGAATAAGATTAAGGAGGAACATAAAGGAAGGCAGAAATAGAGATATGAAGGCATACTGACCCTCCAAACCGAGTCGTAACGTAGACAGATGCAAAAGCAGCCGACCTAGCTAAAATAAAGATAAAAGCCAGACAACAGGAAAAGGCTAATACAGACCAGATTCTCATGAGGCAAAAGCTAAAAAATAGTACCCCCTCCATTCGAACCAAATAGAAGCCTCAAAAAACATAACTCCTACATAGCAACCAAAAAGAGCCCTAGAATAAAAATAACAATAATAAGGCACTAATCCTTAGACAAAAATCCCTCAAACTACCAAGGAAAATGGAAAGCTACAGAAATAAGCAAGAAGACTATCCAAGTAGTAACGAACTACAACACAATCCATCTGTCTACTAGTAAAACCCGGCGAAAGAAAGTATCCAGCTTATATTGCCAGAAACTTTACCGTTGTCTCCCATTCCCATGAAGTCAAAATATATGTAGATATATATAAATATATATGCATGTATGTATGCATGTATGTATGTACGCTTATATATATATATATATATATATATATATATATATATATATATATATATATATATATATATATATATATAT
>OLMO02000275.1:13953593-13970847 GCA_900291935.2 Cassiopea xamachana
ATATATATATATATATAAACATATATATATATATATATATATATAAACATATATATATATATATATAGACATATATATATATTTATATTTATATATATGTTGGTTAATATCTAGTATATGTCGCTCAAACATGAATATGAATCTGTCGCTGATATGTCACTGATCAAGAATCTCTTTCTTCGTCGTCTTAAAGTTGAATTTTATCCTGAGGCTGCGTTTTTCTCCTTCCAAGGCATTAATATGTGATATCAAGTCTCTACCAGGAATGCTTTGATTTTGAAGTAGTATTATCATTTGTACACGCTTTCTAAAAGCATTGACATCGAGCAATCTTCGATAAATAATTAATATCTTCAATGATTCAATGTTTTCAATGACTTATAAAAATGTCAAAAGTGAGGTCACCACCCTAAACAGACAGCGTAAGAAACAACACCTTGCACAAAAAACTAACAACGAGGAAGACAATATGAAAGCTACTTGGCAGATAGTAAACCAATTCTTAGATAGAAGGCCAAAAGCAACTAGCATTAATTGCGTAAATGTTGATGGAAGGGAGATTCTCCAAAAGGACGCCATTGTTAACCCCATGAACTAATACTTCTCTTCAATTGGTAATCAATAACGAGTACACGGTCAATATGTAGGGTCATGATGGGAACCCCTGATGCCAAACAGTAGGAGACAATTAGAGAGGCACCATGAAGTGACACTAATTAAAACATTGACTGCTTTTGGCTAATTGACAACTGTCAATCTTTTCTGTTTTATGTATCTGTAGTTTCTGTTTTAGTAGTTAGTTGTTGTGAGTTGTTGTTAGTTGTTGTTGGTAGTCATCGTTTACAGTAATAAAGAGTTCACTTGTGTTCTGATCTAAAAGTGTTCTGAAGTAAAGCATGAGTAAGAGAACCGAATCCGCAACACATGGGACTGCCTTGGCCCATGTAGAAACACAAGTTACAAATACTCATGATGCGACCTTCAGATTCAGTGAAATTTCAGCACATGATGTAACACAGGCCTTGAATCAGATGAAGACTACTAACAGTGCTGGTACTGACAAAATCTCTTCCTATTTTCTTAAGCTTGCTATTCCTTATGTTTCAAAGTCCATTGCAGAGCTTCGAAACATCTCAACTAGAAATTGTATATTTCCAGAGTCATGGGAAACTACTAAATTAACTCCTATTTTGAAAGAAGGCGGTAAAAGTGAACGATCTAATTACAGACCAATTTCAGTTTTACCAGTTCTAACAAGACTTTTTGAAAAACTGACTTTTAATCAGCTAAGCAAATATCTAAACGGCAACGATCTTTTATCAAAAGAACAATCTGGATTTAGACCACTCCACTATAAGGTGTATTGCCTATTAAAAAGCACTGGTGGTTTGTATTCTGCGTTTGATAATAGTGAGGTGGTGCCCCTTTTATTGATCTTAGAAAGGCATTTGATACTGTAGATCATTTGCTTCTTTGTGGAAAAAGTGAGAGGTATGAAGTCTGAAATAATGAACTGCGTTGGTTTGTTTCTTATCTTGCTGGTAGAAAGCAATTTTGTAGGGTTAATCGGACCATAGTCACAAGAATTCACTAGTCTGAAACCGAAAAATAGCCTATTTTTTAACTTTTCGATGTTTGCTGAGCAACAACAAAAACCTGCGAGTGCATCTCACATAATCTGGGCTGTTAATTGTACTGAAAAATGTTCTAATTAGATCTCTTTGGTCTCTGGGACAGTTCAACCATGCCTCTCGGCCAACTTTTAGCAAAAGAAATGCATTGATTTAGCCAGAAAATTATTTCTTACATTTCCACTTAATGAAACAAATTTGATGCAGATAGAGTTAGCAAACATTTTCTCTAGCATATCTCTGTGGAAAGTCCAAATTTGGTTACTGTTGTGCTGCAATACTTGTCAAAGTACCACTTTACAGATGAGTCCCAAGAATTGACTGGCATTAACTTAAGAGAGCTGTGGAAGTTCAATAACATTGAGAACAAAATTATTTGCATTAGTGTTTATGCTTCCTTAGAAATGAGCAGAAAGTTGCAACTTTTCTATTTTTCAGCTTAAATCACTTATTCATAAGTGGCAGGTAACATTATTTTGCAAAATATTTAAAGGAGAACTACAAAGAAAAACAATAACTGCCAAAAAAGAAGTCATTGAGATTAGGAGGAAAGCAAAAATATTCTTTAGAAAGCTTAACAAATTACTAACCTATATAGGAGTTACAAAATTTTGTATAAGAAAAAATATGTATTGGTCTGTATTCATTGTGTTTCATAACACAATGAATACAGACCAATACATACAGCCTTGATTGAAATAAACATTGTTGCCTAAGAAATAGTTTGGGGATTGACATAATGAAGCCATATCAAAGCTGAACTCTTCTAACTCTAGGCCCTCAGAGAAATTCTCCCTATCCACTTATTGCACTTGACAACAAAATTATGATGTCATCTCAATGGTGCTGCTCTCTCTCCTTGATTAGCTTTGTAACTGTTAAGAGAGTTCCTCCTCCAAATATTTCCCTCCACACAACTTAGTTTATTTTGATGTTCCATGTTCCTGTTAAGTATATGAATTTTTGGTGTTAGTTTCTTTTAGTGAATCATAAATATTTAGATATTTCTTATTCTAAATTGTGTTTGTAGTTCTCACTAAATTTTATGCAGTGAATTTGATATGAAATGAACTGGACTGAAATGGTAAATATAAGGGACAGATTTAAAAGAGGATTATGGGAGGGCATTAGGATTATGGAGGTGTTAGTCCCATGCCCTTCAGATACCTGGATAATAGAGAGTCATGCTCATTTTTTCACTGTCATGATTGACATAGGATGAAAGTAAAATGTTGCAAAATCCTCAAACTTTATCATGATATGATCTATTTAGAAGGGATGTACACATATTGTTAGAATCTTTTGTTTTTATAAGCGGAAGAAGAATATATATACCATATATTAATATAGCATGTATCATGAACATAACAGAACGCATGCAACTTCACATCACAACTCTAACAAACTAACTCAAAATTTGAAGAAGTAAGATGGGATTAGTCATGTGACTAACTGCGTCACATGCCATTATTTTCGAACAATAATTCAACATATATCACCTTTGAAAACCCATTATTAATGTGTCTTTTATCAAAAAATAAAATAAACAGATAGATAGAGAAATTGATACAGCTTATGAAAGCTTAAAATGTTTACAATAGATTTATTGAAAAGAGAGCTTACTTTGTTCTCATAATCAACAGTACATTTTCTGATGTCTACAAGAAGCAATTTATAGAACTTTGAACCCATAAAGAAAAAGTCATTTATGGGATTCTCTAACTTAACTTTAGGGAACTTAAGGGAGATGTTTCTGTCCCTTGTCTGCCAATTTTGTTCATTAATATGTAAATGGTAAATGTCCCAAGACATGCATCTAGCATGTCAAGCAAAACACATAATTGCAATATGCCCAATGCCCAATTCACTTGTTGCCATTTTTCCTTGCAATGGTTTATCTGGGAATCTAAACCTGATGATAGGCTCTTCCTTTAATATTTTCTTTAGTTCATTACAAATATTAATTCATGGTCATTAGCAACTACTACACCATCCTATCATTAGCAACTACTGCACCATCCTTACCCTAATTTTAATGGTTCTAAATTTGAAAATTTCCTCTCTTTGCTTTCAAAATTTAAAGCACATGGGAAAACATAAAATAAAGTTCAGTTAAGTTCTCACATGCATTTTTGCACTGCAAAAGGTATTACAGGGAGTCTGCCAAATCTGGAAGATAGATTTATCTGGTATTTCCCTGACAAATATCCCCTTTTCCCTTATATTTCATTGCAAGTATCATCAAATAGAAGAAAAATTATAGGAGTACCTCCCAATTTACCCCCAATTCAAACTGCCAAGCAAAGTAACGAAGAAACAAGACATTAGCAAGTTTGAAAAATTTAAATTTTGTTACTCCTTTGACCTTTCAGCCATATATATTTCACTGAATAGATTATGGCACAAGGATGACTAAAGGTGATTTAAGTGTTTTGCTATCTTCGATGTCAGTGCAAAGGGTCAGTTTCGTTCCTTAATAACAATAAATCTTAAACACAATTTACAAAATAATATAAAATTTTTGCAAGGTCTGGTTTCCTTGACATTGCAAAAAGGACCAAATTTCCCTCACATGTTTATGAGGGAATGAATTTCACTGACATGACAAACACTGAATTAGTAGCTCCCTGTGTTTCTAGACTTTTCTCTAATAAGCCCCCTGAATTAAAATTTGTTACAAGGTCATTTTCCTATTTAACCTCCCCTAAGTTATCAGGATGGAAAATGGACCTGAAGAATAAAATACCATGGCACAATGCGTAGTTTATGCAAAGACATAATTCACTGCTTCAAAGGGCAGGGGGAACCTCACCGCTCGAACTAATATCAAAGGGTGAGATAGATTTTGAAGATGCACCCAGCGAGATGATATTGATTCTGATTCCCTTGTATACTTTCGGTTTACCAGAGCTTGTACGGTACTAACAATGAAAAACTCTCTTTAAATGCAATCGGAAAGGTCTGGGTACTATTGAAAATGTGGACAATAACATAGAACAATAGGGTATTGTTCGCTTTCAGACTAGTGCATTATTGTGACCAGTGGTGATGTCTACAAATTTCAACAAGGGGGACTCTAGGCACAACCACGCCCATAGTTTGGGTGTGACCCAGCTACAACCACGCCCATATTTTCAAAGATGGAGACATGATAATTCAGTTTAATGCTGATATAGCATAATCCACAATAAGAGATGCGTCAATAACCATATAGAAGTCCAAAATTGACCATAACACTTGAAGCAAGGGCAATAAACTCTGAAAAGCTAAGCCAATGCAAGAATTCTAGGGAGCAGAGCCCCCAAAATGAGCAGAAATTTTAACAAGGGAGCTCCGCCCCCTGACCCTCCCTAAAATTACCACTGCTTGTGATTATGAACGGACAGACTCTCAGGCTATTGCAGTTAACAATGGAGTACTTTAAGGCCCGTGTCTTAGTCCTCTCTTATTCCTTGTCTATTTCAATGACCTTCTTAAAGTCATCGAAAACTGTACTGTTGCCATGCATGCCGATGATCCTGGTCTATACTTTCTTGTGTTAGTGTAGCTCAGCTGAATTAGACCATTAACAAGGGTCTTGGCAGCCATACCATTGGCTTAAAGGAAACAAGCTATCGTTAAATGTAGTTAAAACTGTTTCCATTAATATCTTATCTCGTCAAAAGCATCAGAAGATATTAGGCGAATTAGACTTGAAAATACGTGACACAAACATTCAAAATTTAAAAGACAAAAAACATCTTGGTATTCAGATTGATTGGCATCTAACTTGGAAAAAGCACGTGGATGCAAACTCGAGGAAGGTATCCCGTGCCTTTGGAGTATTGAAGCATGCAAAGCAATCTGTTTCACAGAGCATCTTGAAGATATTGTATATAAGCACAGTAGAGCCACATTTTAGATATTTCTCTTCTGCCTGAAGGTGTTGTAACACAACTTACATAAACAGACTTTAAAGCTACAGACTAGAGCAGTTAGAATTATAACTAACAGTGCATTCGACATCCCTGTCAAACCAGCATTAGCAAACCTTGGTCTAAGATAGATTAGCGGACTTAACGAAAATGAGTTAAAACTACTAACTTATAACTACCTCAATGACCTTGCTCCAAATTACCTTAGGCAACTTCTAATTCGAAATTCTCTAAAAACAGAATCTTGTAGAGCTCTAAAAACAGTGGATTTGAACTTGCAACTGATATAAAACTAATAATGGGCAAAAGGATATTCTTTCAGCGGAGCAAAATCGTGGAATTGTCTCTCAGCTGGTGCTAAGCATCCATCTCTGGCATCTTTTAAGTCATACTTGTAAATAGCTGCTTTATATATCTAGTTTAATACACTTTTTAATTTAGACTTTTGTATTGTAAGATGTTAGGCTTTATTATGTAAATAGACGGCCCCTTACTAACCAGCGTAGTTCAATGGGTCACAGTCTATAAAAATTGAAATGATGATTATGAAATGAAATTATGATGATGATGATGATGATGATGATGATGATGATGATGATGATGATGATGATGATGATGATGATGATGATGATGATGATGATGATGATGATGATGATGGTATTACAGTGGATAGGGCCGTTGCGAGAAACCTTTTGCATAGGGGTGGGTGTAAGCTTGAATTTACCTAGTTAGTAAGCTACTCTATTTTCACCGATCTTTCTTCATTCCAATGGGTTTTTACATGCAGTAGGGGCAGGAAGGCAAGCATGGCTATCGAGAATTTACAATGTTTTGGATATCCTCTCTCATTTAATATCTATTATAGGGCCTACTACAGTTGGACCTGAAAGAATTTCAAAATAAAGGTTCTTAGAAGACTGGAAACTGCTATTTCGAGTTTGATTGTTGTAAATACAGTATTTCATAAAAGAGCCATTTCGCTACTATTTTAAGTAGAATCACAGAAAATGTGTTATGACCTTCGTTCTTATCCAGAGTCTTCAATGGGGCCCGCCATGGCTCCGTTCGGAGAAAGAAATTTCAAAAACATTACTCGGAAGGCTTGAAAGTGCTATTTTGTTATTGGCTTTTGCAAATACAGTAAATACTTCCTTTCAATGTACGTTCTTTCAATTGTTGTGCATGCATGATATTGCTTTCAAATCTTCACAGATTACTTGATTTTGATAGTTTACTGCCCAATTTAATTTGAATTTTTTCAAGTTCCAGATGATGGCATACTACATCCCCAAACACCCCAGTCGCTACGCCCTTGTGAACATATGAATTCAAGACTCGCTCGACGAATTGAGGCGAATTGAAGTTAATGCCACCTTCATCTACCCTTGGTCTTTCAAGTGCGTAAAAATGTAATGTTTAGCAACAGGCGAACCCTTTATTTGGAGGAAGGTAAGATAAATCATCTCAACATCAAGCTATCACCGAAGGATGAACTATCCCAACTTGCACTGAAGCTTATATTTACCTGCATTCTAAAGTAAAACGTTAAAGTGGAAAATCTGGTTCTTCTGATATCATTGGTCAAATTTGAGGGGAAATTAAACTTTCCCTTCCTGACAATGGTAAATTAAGCTAAAAACGCAGAAAGAGACCAAGAAAGAACTACTTTCCCCACATTTTCTTGACTGAATATCATCAATGGATTCATGGCATTCCCGCATGAGTATTAATTATATCTTGAACACAATTTTGTCAACCCATCTTCGAAGCTCCTTTGTGCCTGCATAAACTCCGTAGCTGTTCTGATTTCCACACCCAACTCCCCAAGATACAACACCCCATAAAAACCATGTATCGCCATAGCCTTTGCAGACAAGCGGCCCTCCACTATCACCCTGACATGCATCTATTCCGCCTGACGAGTATCCGGCACATAACATGTTATCCGAAACTTTATGATATGGATAGGATGCTTTGCAGGTGGTGTGACTAACCAAGGGAACCTGTGCTTGTTGCAAGATCTAAAATATAATTGTAGAAGCTCTAAAACTGAGATATAAAGCGATTTGTTATATACAGTCGTCAATACCTAGCAGTGGCGTTATGGCATAGGGAGCAGGCCCCCCGCCCTGACTCTCTTAAGAGAAGCCAAAAGATTTTAAATGAAAAGTTAATTTCAGGATAACAGCCATGAGTAGGGATATGATCTTAGTGCAACATAGAATGGCTTTTTAGTTTAGTGTATAGTACAAAATAAAACAGCGTTTTAGACAATAAAGAGTGCTTCAGTTCACGCTTTAGTGCAGAATAGTTCATTATTAGAACTGTTGGAAGTCCTGTAGATTCTTTGTATTTTGTAGCTTTTGAAGTGATAATGGATGATTTCAGTACTAATATTGTACTACTTAATTTTAGTATCAGGTGTATGCAAAAATAATTCTATTAAAGTTCAATAGAATTTAATTTTCAAATAGAAAACACAGTTTGAGCAAGCAGCATTGAGAAACTCAAAATTAAAGTAATTAATCTAGTGTTCATTACAGATAACAATGTGTGACCAAGAGTATAACCTAACAGAAAGTTTTCAACAAAGCGAATTACGTAATGAAAAGCAAACAAAAACAAACAAATGATTAAAAGCAAATAGAAAATACTCAAATAATTTCATTTGATATAGATTCAAGTAACACCTGTTATGACGCAATGATCAGAAATCCTACTTTTTCTAGCTAGAGACAAAAGAGCCGCTTTAGACAAAAACGACGGAAAGTCCCTGTTTAGTGCATTTTATACAGTTCTTAGTGCAATTAATTCATTATCGGATGCCTAGCCATGATTATCAACATTGCAGACAACTTAGATGGATAGCCAATTTATTTTAAGATTGCTGTCAACACATCCATTAATACTGACATATTAACATATTGACATACCAGTTACACACTTGATTTCAATGCTTGTATTTCCGTCACCTGTCAGTCATTGCATTCACGGGGGGATTTCTTGCCCGTCTTCAATTTTCGGGTAGTACCTATTCTTGCCATACCCCTTTCTTATTTTTGATAATGTTTTACCCCCACTGGAGTGTATATTGGATTGGGATTTTTTCTTTCTCAGCAATTTAATTTAATTTTACATGATTCAGGGTATTTTCTAGAGGGTCCACGCAGTAAATCCCCATTTTACCTGGTGCTGAAGGCCCCATTTCACCCTCTACTTCCAATACTCTCGTGTTTGAAAAATCTCTTCATAGAGGCCATGTCCCGCTTACTCTGGTCAGTAGAATTATTAGGGAGTGGTCATTAAGTATCTGTCATGGAGGAGGGTGGAGGCTTTTTCTGAATTTTCAAATAAATTTTGATATCCCACCCAAAAGTTGACAAATTACTCGGTACCCCTCAAAAAGATCTGACATATATTTCATGCCCCTAATAGAAAACAATGTTTAGCATACAGAACTATATGCAGTTCATAGGCCTGGTCAACTCTCAGTATCAGATGTACGCACCCGCAGTGGAGGCTCTGGAAAACTGACTATTTTCGCCTATTTTTAACTTAACTTTTACCACTCTTTTTCTGAAACACCCAATAATGCACGGAGGTACTTCTATGCAAAAATATAAAACAACAACAACTGCAACAATGGCAGTTACAGACCTCAGTCAATGACTTTAGTAGAGTGCCTTTGTATGGCCTTTATTTGATCCACAAAATTTTGTGACAGCAGTTTCGAAGTCATTCATACATATATAGATTACAGTGAACGATAAAGCAAGTATTGTCGTCTTGAAGATAGAAGAATTGTCGGTGAGTGTGGTGTGTGGGAACCCGAGTTGGAAGCCTATATTCCTTTATAGGCCTAATCATTTCTTAAAGTTTGGAAAAACTTTAAATGGGTTAATCACAATATCGCAGTTTCTAGTTCCAAAGAAAAGAAAGTGATGTCTTACTTCTATGTTTAAGAGCAAAATGCCAAGGATAAAGTTATCCATCATTTTCTCATTTCCCTAATTTCACATCATAATGATAGAGGATCTGTTTTCAAGTATGTTCTTACAATTATCAGGAAATAATATCCACAAATAGTACATGTGAATACTCATTTGTATCACAATAATGACATATAGGGAATAATTTTATTGCTAATTCATATTCAACAATAGCTACTTTATTTAGCCATGTAATATATCCACCAAGTCTCATAGTTCATACTCAAATTTACACTGCATGATCTTACACAAAAATGAACTGCTTTCATCTCACCAAGAGTAGAAAAGAACAGATGTATATCAGCGTTTTAAATACATGTATTATAAATGATATATATTTTGTAGTGAGAAAAACGCTGATGTACATCTGCTTATAAGTATTTCTAACTTGAAACATTTCACAGCCAGTGTGCTCATGCATAGTTGTAAATATGTCATCCTTGATGAATGTATTATGCAAAGTGTACATGATGAATGATCAACTGAGTTGATAGCAAAATAGCCCTTTTCCTAGATTATTTGCTTTTTCGGAAAACACCCTTTTTTCTAGTTTATATGCCCTTGCATTTGGAGTGCACTTAGCCCCCTTTTTCATATTATTTGCTTTGCTTCCAATTTATTGTGAGCTTAGATGAAGTTACAGCAAAAGTACAGGAGATAGGCAATCTACAATCAAATCTCTGTCATAAAAATTTGACCGTCAAACAATGGCATGCAAATGAGCTAAGAGTAATTGATTCAAAATAATATTTGTTGGAAGAACAAACCAATGCATTGCAGAATGCACAGGGAGCTATTATCACAACACCAGCCTTTTAAAGAGGAGAACAAAGTAATTAGCAGAGCATGATGCAAGAGGCAAAGAGACAGAAAGATCTTCAACCACAAATAAAAGAAAGTAAAGTAAAGAACATGGAGCAAGCTTTTTCAAAGCAAAGTAAAAGATGTTGTGCATTTACTCATAAGTGGTATTCCTTCATTGGACGGACGAAGTCAACAAAAGAGAAGGCAGCTCAATTCATTTAACAGACATTGGCAACTACAGCCAGATGATTCCTAGATTCTTGCAAAGTCTAAAGGATCTGAGGAAAAGTAGTCATTCTCTGTAAACAGAGTATAACTACCTTTCCTCAGATGCTTTAGACTTTGCAAATCATGCTACACAAAATCTTAACATCCAGCTTTAAAAAGCAAAGGAAATAACCAAAGCAAAAAAAAGAAAATTTGCAGATGAAAGATGTCAGAGAAGCTAATTTGATTGCTTTCATACTGGATAAAAACTTGCTGCAGTGTTAGCACTGAAGTTGGATCATCAGACCGTCGGGTCCAAGTATTTGTCAGAGCTCAACAAATCGAAAATGGAACAATTAATAATAGCTGAGATAATAAAAATTCAAGAAAACAGAAAAAGACCATATGTGGAAACTATCTGGAGCCAACTTTCAAAAAATGGGCATCAATATGAGTTGTCTAATGTTGCTGAAACAATTTCCATGATGGAGCATTCTGGCCTATTTGCCAATCGACCGCATAAAGGTGAGGACACGTTTTTTGGTACATCTAAAACACCCAGCCCAGACTTAGCAGAAAGCCATCCTCCTGATGATGCCAACGAGAGCAATACTACAATTGTCACCAAGGATTCAGTTAGCTCAAAAGAGGAATACACCCCCTATATAGAATTCGAAGCGCTTCAACGTACTGTCTTCGAACTACAGCGTGCCATGTAGACTTTCAAGGGAAATCTTGAGATTATTAAAGCCAAGGAAATTGAGAAATTAAAAAAAGGAAAATAAATTCCTCAGAAATGAATTATGTCGTAAAAACCTAATCATTGAAAGCCTGCAATCAATACCTATCCCGAATCAAATTCTAGAAAATAGGAAGGGTTTCATTATCCTCGGAGTAAACACACTATCAAACATAATGCTTCATTACCCATTCAAAGATTTCCATTGAAAACAGGTATGAACCGATTCGGACCCCTCGATAATTCTAATTCAAGGAAGAGTGATTCTTACATGCATGATGAGGTTGAGAACAATGCCTACAGCAAAAAAAGACATCTGGATACTACGAAGCCCCGACAAAGAACATCTAACATCCATATTCGTAAAGCAGGACACAAAAACACTAAAAAAATGTGAAATGGTCGATTTGGTAATTCTAATGGCAAAGCCGTAGAGTATATATTATAGGTGATTATATGATTAAAGGCATCAAAAATTGGAAAATGCAGAGCAAAGATACTAAAGTAGTGGTTCGTTCCTTTGCAGGGGCCAAAGTCAGGCAAATGAAGCACTATGCAAAGCCAGCAGAAGAGGACAACCCAAGTCTTTATGTACTACATGTAAGGACAAATGATTTGAAAGGAAATAAATCTGCAGTGGCATTTGCTGATGAGATCAGGAGCCTTGCTCGGTCATTAAAGAAGGATAATAACGAAGTTGCATTTGTCCTAGAGGTGATAATCTCAATGACAAAGCAGCTGGTGTAAACAAGATCCTAGAGCAAAGATGCAAGCAGTACCAACTTGGATTTATCAAACATAAAGAAATGGTTGCCAAATATCACAAAAATGGTAGAAATCACAAATGGTGGTGACGGAACAGAGGCTATGTCATCAAGCACGCATGATAAAAAAGAATGGATAGTTGACAAATCTAGAGCTTGAAGACATTAAAAGACGGGTATTGAACGATAATTTTTGTGAGGAAGGCGAGGAGACTGTGGGTGAAGATATAGGAGAAGGTCATGGAGCTGAGAATCTTGATGCAACCGGTCTAGACAATAATTGTGTCTTTGAAGATGTTGAAGAACTTGATCAGGAAGAAAGAGATATTTTAAAAGGCATAAATCACATCATTGACGAGAATTTATCTAGAAAGTTTGTTGGATTTAAAAAGGTAGAAAGAAGTGCTCTGAGGGAAAAAGTTAATAAAGTGAATAGGGTTTTGAGCAAAACAAGAACAGAGAATTTGAGTGGAACTAATACACTAATCAAAGCCTGCTCTATTTATATAGGTGAAGTAATTGGACCTAAACCTGTTTAAGTGAGGCATGGTAACAGCAAGGAACCTTGGTGGAAAAGACGAATTCAATCTTCGATGACAGAGATACGTAGGCACATAAATATACTTCAACGTAAGAAAAAAGGTGATCTGCAGAAAGACGTAAAATATAAAGATCTAGAAAGAAAATATTTCATTAAGAAAAAAGGACTAGACGTAGTATTAGAGGAACTGAAAGAGCGCTTGCAAGCAAGGAGTAAGAAAAGTAAACGGTACCAACAAAGAATTGACCAATTCAGAATCAATAAGTTGATCCAACAAGACCAGAAAAAGTTTACCAACAACTAAATAGTAAAACAGCAATTCATGAGAAACCTGACGCAAAAGAAAGCGAAGAATTTTCGAGCAATATATGGAGCAAGGAAGTAAAGCACAATGCAAATGCTGAATGGTTTTCAACTGAGATGGTATCCAAGCAAACCAAGAAGATTCCTAACTGGAAATGTCCAGGGCCTGATGGGGTGCAGGGATATTTGCTAAAGCACTTAACAACGCTTCACAGCAGAATAGCAAATCAGATGAATGATATTATCATAAATGAATATGAGATTCCTAAATGGATGACAGCAGGCAATACTATGCTGTGCCAGAAAGATCCAAATAAAGGTGCAGCTGGTGACAACTACCGGCCAATTTCTTGTCTTCCTCTCATGTGGAAGCTAATGACAGGAATCAGTTCAACCGCTATGTGTAGCTACCTTGAATCAATAGATAGGCTTCCTACAGAGCAGAAAGGGTGTAGGAAGGAAAGTAGGAGTACAAAAGATCAACTGCTAATTGATAAAACAGTAATGAATGATTGTAGGAAAAGACATACCAACCTAGCCATGGCTTGGGTTGACTATAAGAAAGTTTACGATATGATTCTTCCCCATTCTTGGATTATTGAGAGTTTGAAATTTACCAATGTGGCTGACAATGTAATAAAATTCATAGAGTGATCAATGAAGAGTTGGAACGTCCATTTATCATCAAACGGAGAATTTTTGGCAAGTGTTAAAATAAAGAGAGGTATCTTCCAAGGAGATAGTTTATCTTCATTGTTGTTTGTTGCATGTTTGATACCCCTTACTCAAATCCTTAGGAAAGTCAAGTGTGGGCATGCCCTTAAAAATGGTGACAAGTTAAATCATCTTCTTTTTATGGATGGTCTGAAGCTGTTTGTGAAAGATGAGAAAGAGATCAATGGCCTACTTTCGACAGTTCAGATATGTAGTAATGATGTTCAAATGGAATTCGGGATTAAAAAGTGTGGAATCCTGGTTATGAAAAGAGGAAAGGCGACACCAACTGAAGGAATAGAGCTACTATCAGGTGATACCATAAAGGATATAGAAAAGGAAGGTTATAAATACTTAGGAATATTGGAATTCAATTATGTAAAAGAAAATGATATGATTAGGAATTTCCAACGGGAATATTTCAGGAGAGCAAGGCTTGTAATGAGAAGCAGATTAAATTGTCGAAACAAAATTAGAGCCCTCAATACTTGGGCAAATTCGCTTTTGAGATATGGGCAGGGATTCTTAATTGGCGTAAGAATGTGCTTGATGAGATGGATAGAAAAACAAGAAAGATCATGACCATAGACAAAGAATTTCATACGAAGAGTGATACAGATAGATTGTATGTACCGAGAAGTAAAGGAGGGAGAGGTCTGCTTAGTTGCAAAAGTTGCATCATGACTGAGGAGAATAACCTTGGCTGGTTTATCAAGCACCAAGCAGAACCCCTACTGGTGGAAGTAAAGAACAGCAAGACAATTAATAAAGAAGATGTTGTGAGTCCCACAGTCTATAAAGAGACCTTGGTTTACAATTCTTGGAAAAAAAATTTATGCATGGTCAATATGTGAGAGAATTAGATGGAAAAGATGGCATAAAATCTTGGAAATGGTTGAAGGACAGTGATTTGAAAGGTTGCACAGAATCTATGATTTGTAGTGCGCAAGAACAAGCGATAAGGACAAACAATACTAAGTTTTATATAGACAAGACCAGTGATTTCCCCATGTGTAGGATGTGCGGAGAAAGAAATGAAACAGTCTCACATATCATCAGTGAATGTAGCAAGTTGGCTCAGAAAGAGTATAAAAGACACCACTACAACGTTGGAAAATACATACATTGGAAACTGTGTAAGAAATATAATATTGATTCAAAAGCAAGATGGTATGAACACTCACCAAAAGGCATAGTTAAAAGTAATGATATAAAGATATTGTAGGATTGTGTTATACAGTGTGATAGGAAATAGACGCTCGAAGGCCAGATATTGTTATTGTTGATAAACTGTACAAAGAGGTTAAGATAATTGATGATGTAATACCTGGAGATGTCAGAGTCCTTGAAAAAGAAATTGAAAAAATAGAGAAATATGGACCATAGAAAGAGAATGTACAGTCATTGGAAAATTAGAGGATTGTTTGAGAGCAGAGGATTTGTGACCAGACTAGGGCAATTAAGAAGAAAGGTTGGCTTTCTGAATTAGAACTCCTAGCGATTCGGAGAAATATTGAGATGGAAGACAATGTTGTTAATAATGTAGAAATTAGGGAGGAGACATACCACTATGAAACTAATAGCATTGTTGAAGAAGCTTATAGACAACAGTTAGAGGTGATAGAAGAAGAGGCTGTTAGTGATTATGCCAGTGTTAAGGAAAAGACGTGTGAAGAGACAGATGTGACTGCAGAGGAAAGGGATATCTTAGATCAAAGAAGGCAATTTATGGAAGGTGGAGAATGTCGTGATGGTATAGCATCTAAGAGGGTGGAAAGAAAAAAACTGAAAACGGCCACTGAAAGAGCCAATAGGGCTATAAAGTATATTGATACAAATAATATAACTGAAACGAACAATCTTATTGTTGCAACTATTTTATGGATAGTAAAAGAGCTTGGGCTAAAGAAACAAATAAAAAGAGTAACCAAGCAAGAGCCATTGTGTAAAAGAAGGATAAAAGAATCAATAATTGAATTACGGAGACATATCAACATCTTTCAAAGACCGCAAAATGGGGAAATACGAAAGCTGAAGAAATATAATGAATTGGTAAGAAAGTATAAGGTTAAAGAAAAGGGAATTTCAAAAGAAATGGAAGAATTCAAGCAAAGGTTGCAAGTAAAGGCCTCAAAGCTGAAGAGATATGAACAGAGAATAGAGCAATACACAGTAAACAGAATGTATCAGCAGGATCAAAAGACGGTTTATCCTGAGATGAGTGGAAAACCAGAAGGTGAGAAAGTCATTCCAGATGCAGAGAAGAGTGTGAGATTTTGGTCGGGAATTTGGGATAATGATATTCATCACAACAGTAAGGCTGAATGGTTAGATGATGTTAGAAAAGAAATAAAGAACATGTCTCAAGAGAATATTGTGGTTACAGTGGAAATGATGAAAAAAAAAGTAAGAAAGCTCCTTAACTGGAAGGCACCGGAGCCTGATGGGGAGCAGGGCTACTGGTTAAAAAATCTACCCTCACTGCATGACAGGATTGTAAGACAAATGAATGATATGATCAACAATAACAAAGACATAGCTGATTGGTTAACTAAAGGAAGAACAGTGCTTTGCCAGAAAGACCCACAGAAAGGGGATGCAGTAAATAATTTTAGACCTATATCTTGTTTGCCTCTTATTTGGAAGTTGATGACTGGTATTATATCTGATGTTATGTATGAATTTCTTGCTGAGAGTGACTACTTACCATTAGAGCAAAAGGGTTGCAAGAGCAAAATTCGAGGTGCTAAAGACCAGCTATTGATTGATAAACCAATTTTGAGGGATAGTAAGAGAAAGCATAGGAATTTGGCTATGGCATGGGTTGATTATAGGAAAGCCTATGATATGGTGCCGCATTCTTGGATTATAGAGAGCTTAAAGTTAGCCCAAGTAGCACAGAATCTTATTGAGGTTATTGGAAGACAGATTTAACTGCTTGTGGGCAAATGCTAGGAACAGTTAAAATGAACAGTGGTATCTTCCAAGGTGACGGTCTTTCTCCCCTCATATTTAGTTTGTGCATAATACCTATGACTAAGATCCTGAGACAGATGAGAGCTGGATATATATTAGGCAATGTTAAGGTTAATCATTTATTGTATATGGATCATGTCATAATATCAATTTCAAAACAGTAAGGCCTATCAAAGGCTTTAATCAACCAAAAGCGAGCTAAACTCAACAACGTTCCGCTAATTGCACAACTACAAGCTAATTTAGTAAGTCATTGTTATGCTAATATGAACTCCATAGAAAATTGCAAAGAGAGTCTAAAGTATTCAAAATAAGTGTGGTAAAAACAAGTTCAGTTTTCACTACATTCTTCCCCGATAGAGAAAAATCAGTCATCTTGAAAACCATATCTCTCTGGTTTTCTCCGCAATCGAGTAGAGCGGCGAAGCTCCTCCACAGGTTTGGAAATATCTTTATTGTCATTCTCAGTGTTTGACGTAGCAGGAATTTCGATGGTTTCTGATTGGCTGGATTGACTGTCACTACTCAATTCTTTGTCAACTTCTAATTCTGAATGTTCAATATTTGAAGTATTCCTGGGACAGGGCGCAAGATCGCTAAGAGAAACTGTTGACTCACGACCATCTTTATATCGAATGTGTGCATATGTTGGATTTACATGAGTCAGTTCCA
>OLMO02000275.1:13970947-13984923 GCA_900291935.2 Cassiopea xamachana
GTCGTGTGGTGTTACGTTTGTGGCAGTGGAAAGTAGTGATCTATTAGAATGCAGTGCATCTGGCAAAACACTCTCCCACTGCTCAAAAGGCAATTTTGCAGAGGCTAAAGCAAGCCTAATAGCTTTCCATAATATTCCATTAAATCTTTCAACCTGTGAGTTTCCTGTTGGATGATAAGGGGTGCTATGGCTACTGGCAATACCCCGGTTTCTAAAATAGTTAGTAAGTTCTACAGAAATGAAAGAGGAGCCACGATCAGAGTGTATGAATTCTGGCATGGCATTCCACATAACAAAAATATCGCTTCCAAGCATTTAATGACTGTTTCCGTAGAAATATTTGGGCAAGGAATGGCAAATGGAAAACGAGAGTATTCATCAATTACTGTTAATAAGTACTTGTTCTTTGATGCAGATTGCAAAGGTCTCTTAAAGTCTATGCTGAATCGTTCCATAGGACGCGTTGCTTTGATTAGACTATTGTTCTGACTCTTATAAAAGTTTGGTTTCAATTCAGCACAAATCCGACAATTAGAGCATACATTTCGCACATCCTGAGTGGAAAATGGCAGGCTCTTGGTTTTCACAAGATGCAGAAGACGAGTAACACCTGGATGACATAACTGAGCATGAATATCTTCTAGACTTGTAGCAGCTGTAGCACAGTAAGCACGAGTGAAAGAATCTGGGACAGTACTGCTTTTTCCTTCCCTGTACTGAATAGTATAACTGAATTCTGCTAGCTCCATTCGCCAAGACTGTATCTTACTATTCTTAATTTTTGAACGTCTTCTGTTATCAAACATAAAAGAGACGGATCGCTGATCTGTTATAAGATTAAATGGTTGACGAGATAGTAAATGACTCCATTTTCTAACAGATTCAATGATAGACAAAGCTTCCTTTTCTACAGCAGGATAATTTTGCTGAGCACCCGACAACATTTTAGATAAAAATGCGACAGGCCTCCCATTCTGATTCAGAGTCGCGGAAATTGCAACATCGGACGCATCACATTCCTCAACAAAAGGAATGTCTTCATTAATTGGAGACAAGGCAACTCTTGCAAGTTCATCCTTTAAAGCATTAAATGAAGCAAGAGCTTTTTGATCAAGTGGAAAAGATACAGTGTCAGTTAATGGGCGAATCTTATCTGAAAACTGTGGAATCCATCTGGCATAGTATGCAAACATACCTATAGCTCTACGTAGAGATGAGGCATTTGAAGGAGGTGGATATTCCTGCAGCGGCCGTAATCGTTCAGGATCTGGTTGTATGCTATTGTGACTAATTCTGTATCCAAGTATGTCAATAACAGGAGCTGAATGAACAGTCTTTGATGCATTGAGGGTTATATTTCGACGTTTAGTCATTTCGAGAAAAGCAGCTACATTTCTATCATGATCAGCTTGATCGACACCAGCCACAGTAACATTATCTAAATAAGGAAAAGTATCCTTTAATCCCTCTTGAGTGATTACACTGTCTATAATCCTCTGAAAAGCAGGAACTCCATTAGTCACTCCAAATGGTAGCACAACAAACTCATATAGATCACCTAGTGCCTCAAAAGCTGAAAATTTTGTCTCAGTTTCTCGAAGAGGTATCTGATGATAAGCGCTCTTGAGATCAAACGTAGAGAATAGCTTGTATTTTGAATTATTTCAACAATGTGTGGCAATGGATATGCATCCAACTCTGTAAACAAATTCACAGTTTGAGAATAGTCTATGCACATTCTCTTCTTATGACGTAGGAACTCATCTCGGGCTATCATAACTTGAGCTCGCCAGGGTGAGTCACTTCGCTTGATCAAGCCTGCTGCTAATAAGGAAGAGATTTCATCTTGAATAAAAGCTCTATCATCTTTATTAAAAAACCTTGACTTAGTAGCAATAGGTTTCACTTTATCAGGTACACTTTTAAACAAAGTTGGTGGATCAACATCAGCTACATGGGCAACAAAAGTCGAATGAGGATGGATGTGCTTCACTTCAAGTGCAGCGGCTGATTTCGGGAAACGGCTTGTGACGATTAAATCTTCCTTACTTCCTCCGTAAGAAAAATTAACATTCTTATGCTGCTTCTGAAAATCATGCCCTAGAATAACATCACTACAAAGATTTTGTAAAATATCTAAGCTGACCTTTTGATATTTCCTCCCATTCACCTCAATAGTTACATTGCATTGACCAGATATTGAAGATTCCATTGAAGTCGATGCCATAGTTACCTTCTTGTTTGATGGATAGGCTGGAATTCTCAAACTTTTGAAGGCATTTTCACTGATGAAATTGTCAGAACTGCTTGAATCAATTAAGGCCGTCAATCCAACATTGCCATTGATTGTGATTGGTACTGAAGCATGTCGGAGACCTGAGGGGCAAGCAGCGGTAATGGTACATATTGAAGGCTTACAAATAACACTAACAGTTGTAGTCTTCCTTGCAGATTGACATACTTTAGCAAAATGTCCTCGTTTAGAGCAATTGTGGCAAACAGCGTCGCGGACAGGGCAAGATGCACGGCTAGGATGTACAAATCCTCCACAGAAGTAACAAGACTTTTTGCAAGCGTTTTTGCTTTTAACAGTAGCCAATGATTCATGATTTGGTTCTGCTTGATGATCAGTAGATGTAGCAGCGACATTAGTGGGTATCACTTGATGGCGTTGTTGCAAATATAATTCAGAATTCTTCTGAGCAGTATATAAAGTTCGTGCTATGTCATAGGCTCTATCTAAAGACAATTCAGCATTTTCCAAAAGTCTTTGTCGAATATAATTTGATGAAATACCGTTAATAAAAGAATCTCTTATCACCTCAGATCGATAGACTTCAGCTGTAACTGCACTAAAATTACAGTGCTTACTCAATTTCTTTAGCTCTTCCAAAAATTCATCGAGCGACTCACCTGCCTTTTGTTTTCGAGTAGCGAGTTCATGACGTGCAAAAATCTTGTTTGGCGTTTTCACATACAATCTTTCCAGAGTTTCAATAACTGCATCATATGTTGCACATTCTTCAACATGCTCAAACACTTCTGCAGAAAGAAAATTGAAAATGGTGCGAAATCTATTCGGGGCTGCATCTCCACATTCAGCGATGAAATTATCAAAAGTTCTTTTCCAGTGTTTCCATTGTTTTGCAGCATTAGGTGAGTTGGGATCAGCGTCCAGTCGCATCGGCTTCAGCAATTTGCTCATCTTAAAGGTTTTTGGTTGATTAAATTGTCATAATATCAATTTCAAAACAGTAAGGCTTTAATCAACCAAAAGCGAGCTAAACTCAACAACGTTCCGCTAATTGCACAACTACAAGCTAATACTTTATATAGCTACTTTATAATTCAATGAGACTGGTTGATAGAAGCAAGAAAACCTGACATTGTACTAATAGATAAAAGAACAAAAGAATTAAAGTTAATAGATATTGCAATTCCAGGAGATAAAAGAGTTAAACATAAGGAGATAGAAAAGCGAGAAAATTACCAAATGCTGAAGGAAGAAGCCCCAAGATTATGGAAAATGAAGTCTGTTACTGTTTTACCTACCGTTATTGGTGCGTTAGGAGCTGTGTCACAACAATTTGCTGGATATGTGAATAAGGTTGGAGCAAACATCAAGCTGGAGATAATCCAAAAAACTGCATTCTTGGGGACAGCAAGATTGGTAAGGAAAGTCCTGTCTCTATAGGGACACAAATCGAGGAACACTGTGGGTCCTTTGGTGACTTGTTGTCACCCGCTCTCATGGACTAGACAAACTGGACACGTGAAGTCTGAGCTGATACACATGAATAAAAATAATTATAATAAGAAAGTATAAGATAGTGAGCAAAAGTCAGATCCAAAGTATCAAAGAAGAACTTAAGCAAAAGTTACAGGTAAAGGCACAAAGATTGCGTAGATATGAAAAGCGATCTATATTCTTCCGCCAAAACAAAATCTTTGAAACTGATGCAAAAAAAGTTTTACAGAGAAATCAATAAGTCATCAATCTCAGTCAAAAAAATTCCATCGGAAGAGGAATTTTGGAGTAAAATCTGGGGAAATGAGAAAAGCTACAAAAAAACTGCTGCTTGGTTGAATGAACTAGAAAGTAGCACTAATAATATCCGAAAACAAGAGTGGGAAAATATAACTATTGCATAAATAAGTGAAGCTCTGAAGAAGTCGCACAAGTAGAAATCCCCTGGGATGGACCAAATACCAAACTTTTGGCTTGATACTCTTTCGTCTACCCATGCACAACTAGCAATAAACTTCAATAATGTAATGAAAGATCCCAACTTGGCACCAAAGTGGTTTTGCCAAGGTATCACATATCTCCTCCCAAAAAGCAAAGACACTGAAAACCCTAAAAATTATCGACCAATAACTTGTTTATCAACATTATATAAGCTACTGATTTCAATACTAGCAGAAAGAACATACAAATACATGGAACAGCAAGATAGGATCATATGGAACTAAAGATCAGCTACTAATCAACAAGATGATTTTGGAAAATGCACACACAAAACATAGGACTCTCAGCACCGCATGGATTGATTACAAAAAGGCCTTCGACAGTGTCCCACATGAATGGATAATACGAGCACTTGAACTATTCGGAATTTCCCCTGTGCTTATTCACTATATATGTCCTTATGGGAAACGAATCTGTACCTTTCTCACTCCAATGGAACTCATACTTCCATTGGTATGCAAATAAACCGTGGCATCTTCCAAGGTGACTCTCCCTCTCTTTTACTATTTTGTCTTGCGCTTATTCCTCTATCTCAATTGCTGAATGACACTGGATGTGGTTATAGAATCGAAAATAGAAAGAAAAATCACCTTTTTACATGGATGATCTGAAGATCTATGCGAAAGATGATGTAGACCTGGAGAAACTCTTGGACACTGTAAAAACCTTTAGTTATGAAATAGGAATGGAATTCTGCCTGGATAAGTGTACCAAGGCAACATTCAAATGTGGAAAGATGGTTAAATCTACAAACGTAGTATTAAATGACAATACAGTGATAAAAGAATTAGACCAAGAAAATACATACAAGTACCTCGGTGTGAATGAAAGCAATGATATAAAACACTCTACCATGAAAGAAAAATCCGGAAAGAATGTATACGTAGGGTAAGGTCAATCATGAAAACGGAATTGAACTCAAAAAACCGTATTACTGCGATAAATACTCTTGCAATATCTGTCGTTACATATAGTTTCCATGTTGTAAACTGGAATCTAAAGGAACTGAAGAAGCTAGACACAAAAACAAGAAAGCAATTAACTTGTAATCGATTGCACCACCCGAAATCAGACGTTGACCGTCTATACACACCTAGAAGTAGAGGAGGTAGGGGAATGATCCAGCTAGAACTTTCTTATAAAACTTCCACAATTGGCCTTTGCAAATATTTAGAGAGCACACAAGATTCGATGTTGAAGCTGGTCAACTTGCATGAGCAAAATAAAAAGATGAACTCTGTTACAAAGGAATCTCACAAGTTTTCATGTGAGCTAGAACTTGATTTGCAAAATGATGAAGAAGTTATTCCTACTGTTATTGCAAAGAAAACCAAGCAAAAAGCAAAGGAGCTAGGCCTGAAACAAATTGCCAAGAGATGGGAGGAGAAGCCTCGTCATAGAAAGGTTGTGACTCGAAACAAAAATGTAGATATTGACGAGTTGGCTACTCATCAGTGGCTAAGAAGTTCTGGACTTAAAGGGGAAACTGAGGGGTTTATTCTTGCGGCCCAAGACCAAAAAGTAGTTTATTTACGCGAAACTATCAGGCAAATGTTATACATAATGGTGCTGATCCAAAGTGTAGGTTTTGTGACGAAAAACTAGAAACAATTGATCACCTTGTGTCTGGCTGCTCAATACTGACGCCAAATGAGTACAAAAATCGCCACGACAGAGTTGGTCAGTATCTTCACTGGAAAATATGCAGGCACTATTCAATAAGCACTCCTTCGAATTGGTATGAACACCATCCTGACCCAGTAACTGAGGGAAAAGACGTCTCTATTTTATGGGATTTTCCCATTCACACTATACAAGCAAATCGTCCTGATATTGTTATCAAAGACAAAAGGAACAATACCTGTCTCCTGATTGATGTGAGTGTAGCTTCAGACAATAATGTTGCAGCAAAAGTGTTTGAAAAACTGAGGAAATATAAAGATTTAGAAATCGAAGTTGAGAAGATGTGGCATCTAAAAATAACAAAAATTCCAGTGGTTGTTGGTGCACTTGGTCTCATAAAGAAGGGCACAAATGCATTTATTGAGAAAATTCCAGGGTCCCCATCACGTCAAGAAGTACAAAAAATATTCTTGAACAATAAAGCACATGTGTTAAGAAGAGCTCTCTCGCTTTGACTCTTCTTCTCCAATTCTATTTTGTTTTATGTCTTTGTTGTACGAAAAACGTCCCCTTCAATCACCCAAGGCTACTAGTAGTAGCCCGGTGATTGATTGTAATATAGCTTATCAAAGAAAACGCATTCAAATAATAATAATAATAGATTTTCTGGGTATGAAGTTAAACCACATCCGGTTGTAGAGTTTCGACGTGGGAGAATGAGGTTACCATTTGCCACAATTACTTCCAGGTCACCTTTGGGCAAGGTGTAGTACCTGTAAGCTCTACCCGAGACTATGAAATACCGGATTGGCATCCGGCGGGGGTAAGTCTGTCCTATGGGTAGATGGGGCTAATTAGCCGATGTGAAGGCAATCCATCTAGGAGCAAGAAAACTCCAATGCAAAACCAGGAAAGATAGAGTTCCTTGAAGGCACTTTATATCTGACTCAGGTCTTGGGTTGCACTCTGTCTAGTGATGGTGTACACGAGAAATACACTGAAGAAGGAAAACCCTACAGAACAAACCAAACAAATAACCATGATCATGGAACTTAATAAAAGAAACTCATTCAGCATTGCTCGTCGCGCGGTCAAACAAGGAGCGCGTCCCTCAGTGATGGAGTAGGCTGAGGTCGAAAAATTGGTGGCTGGAACAAATTCCTCAATACAAACTTGTATTGTATGCTTACTATTATGCAATCGAGAAGCCATCTGAAACAAACTGCACTACCAGAACTTATAAAATTTGGAGAAACAACAACAAAGATGTTAGACCGTATATTGATGCTAACAAATTAGCAAATTTTCGGAGATGTTGTAAAAAACTACAAGAGTCACGGATGAACAAGTTCATAAGATCAAAGATGAAGTTAGGAAAGATATCTTCAGTGAAAGCAATGATAACACTTCAGAAGATACAAATAAGGGCAAAGAGCAACACTTAACAGCATCAGCAGACAATATAGTTGGGCAAATATGTCAGCGCAGAGATATAGTCACGGAGAAAATGACAGAGAAAGATACTCAAGACATAGCAATCGAGACACTGGAAAAAGATAGGACAGAGAACCTAGAAAGCACAACACCAATGCTGCAAAATGTCGAAATTAAGACTATGAATGAGAAAATACTGAGGGAACTAGGAATAATACAAAATATCAAGATCAGTAACAGAGAGCCCCTACATAAGATCCAAAACAATAGAGAAAATCAGTTGAAAATATATACAGGGAACAATGCTCTAAGGGAGATCTTAAAGATGAGTGAACCAAACCTCATACAACTCAGCAATGTAATCTACGTAACGGCAAAACTATTAATAGAAGAATGCACAAGCAATAAGAAGAGAAAGGGTATTAGGAGAAATTAGCGACTATGGAAAGAGAAAATAGAAAAAGAGACAGAAGACATGAGAGGAGAATTATCTATTTTAAGTGAGCTACAAATGGGAGTTAATGTTAAAGGAAGGAGATTCAGAAAAATTCCAAAAAAATACCAACTGGCAAGTGAGAATATATTAGAGGTAGAAGAAATGATAAAGCAGAAAATGCAACTCAAAGCCCAAAGGATGAGGTGGTATGACAAAAGATCAAAGTTCTATAGACAGCATATGATTTTTGAAACAGATGCCAAGGAAGTTTATAGAGAAGTAGGACAAGAAAAGATATTGATAAGGCAAGCTCCAACCATTGACAATGTAGAAAAGTATTGGAAAACCGTCTGGAGTAGTGATAAAAAATCCAATGATAATGCAGAATGGGTTGAAACCCTAGAGCAAAATTACGCACATATTGAAGAGCAGCAATGTACAGATATAACTATAGGAGAAGTGGAAAAAGCTTTAAATGAGTCACATAAATAGAAGTCAGCAGGAATGGACAAGATAACAAATTTTTGGTTACGTTCACTCCCATGCACACATGATCTTCTTGCAAATCTATTGTCTGAGATTATGAGAAACCCAGAAAACACTCCAGATTGGGTACCATAAGAGTTGACATACTTGATCCCCACATCCAAAGAAACAAACAATCCAAAGAACTATAGACCTATAACATGTTTAAGTACAATATACAAGCTGCTCACTTCAATTCTCGCAGAGCAAACCTATAGCTTCATAGAATCAAGTTATATTCTTCCCATAGAGCAAAAAGGATGCAAACGAGGTTCATACGGATGTAAAGATCAACTCCTAATAAATCGAATGTTCATTGAAAATTGCAAGGGTGGGCATAGAAACCTCAGTATGGCTTGGATCAACTATCGTAAGGCTTTTGATAGTGTACCTCATGACTGGTTAATAAATGCACTTACGATAAATGAGATCTCCCCCATAATAATCAATTTCCTAAAGATTAATATGTCATTATGGAAAACCAATCTCTTACTATCACATGAAAAGGGTACTCTTAGATCAAACAAAATTTATATAAACTGTGGTATCTTCCAAGGAGTCTCGTTATCACCACTGATATTCTGTTTAGGGCTAGCCCCTTTATCTGCTATTTTGAATGGTACAGAATATGGCTATAAGATCCAAAAGCGATCTATAAGTCACTTGTTTTACATGGATGACTTGAAGTGTTTGCTATGGATGACAACAATCTTGAGGAAGGCAGCAATTAGTAAAGAAATTTAGTGATGATATTGGCATGACATTTGGATTAGACAAATGTGCAAAGGTATCATTTAAGAGAGGTAAACTAACAAGATCATTATCACTAGAATTGGACACAGACACGGTCATAAAAGACCTCGATCAAGAAGAATACTACAAGTATCTAGGCGTCAACAAGAGTGACAGAATCGAACACAGCCAGATGAAGGAAAAGATAAGAAAAGAATGTTGTCAGAGTCCGCGCAATACTAAAAACTAAACTTAACTCTACAAACCGCTTAGAAGCTATAAACACGTTAGCTATCCCCTTGGTGACATATAGCTTCAACATAGTCAACTGGACACCATCAGGTATAAAGAAATTGGATACCAGAATCAGAAAGATCATGACGTGCAATCGGATGCATCATCCTAAGGCTGATGTAGACAGATTGTACATTCCAAGAAACGATGGAGGTAGAGGAATGATAAAGCTTGAATTGAGCCTAAAGACAACAACAATCGGCATGCAGAAATACCTTGAAACCACTAAGGACTGGATGCTACAGCTGGTACATAATCATGAGCAAAGAAAAAAATACTACATTCAATTAAGAAAGAAAGCACCAAGTTTGCTACAGAGCTAAACATAGAGACAGCATTAGGCACCGAATTACCTTGCACTTTACAAGCTAGGAATCTAAAGAGAAGAGCCAAGCAAGAAGGATTAAAGAAAATAAAAGAGAGATGGGAAGGAAACTTCTTCACGGCCAGTATCCAAAGCTCAGTAAGAAAGCAGATGTCGATCAAGAGAAAACACACCAGTGGCTGCGTGGAATGGGTCTAAAGGCTGAAACAGAAGGGTTTATAATGGCTGCACAAGGCCAAATTCTGTTCACCAGAAATTGTCAATCAAAAATAGTGAAAAAATGGTACTGACCCGAAATGTCGCTTTTGTGATCAATATGATGAAACAATAGATCATCTAGTGTCAGGATGCTCTATACTTACACCAAATGAATATAAGAACAGGCATGATAGAGTTGGGCAATACTTACATTGGAAAATTTGCAGGCATTACAAGACACCATACGCTGAGAAATGATATGAACATAAAACGCCACCAGTTGTAGAAGGAGAAAACACCACGATACTATGGGACTTCCCAATAAACACAGATAGGGCAATACAAGCAAGCAGGCCAGATATAGTCATCAAGGATTACAAAAGCAGCACATGCCTCCTCATTGACATGACGATTCCGACAGACAGAAATATTTCTGTGAAAGAATTTGATAAGCTTTCTAAATACAAAGATCTTCAAATTGAGATAGAATGGATGTGGCAGCTTAAAACAACTGTTATACCTGTCGTAGTTGGTGCACTTGGAATGGTAAAAAAGGGAGTCCTAAATCACCTCAAATCAATCCCTGGAGAACCAAACTTGCAAGAAATACAAAAAATAGTCCTTACAAGTACATCACACATTCTACGAAAAGCTCTGTCAATATAAAGACTCTGAACAGTAAATTTCTGCATCGAGTACTGGACTATATACAACTTTTAGCATACATGTAACAAACTATCCTGCTGCCATAGGTATCGGGAAGATGCCCGGCAGTTTGATCGTAAATACCTGAAATCAAATGACATTTTCAATTCATAATAATAATAATCAGATTATGACTAACACTTTACCTATTTGACTGCCTAAATTATTTGTAAAACTTTGAAATATAAGAAATTTTGGCTTCATGCCCTTCCATTTTTTAGGAATTTGTTTGACACCCCTCCTTAAAATTGCATTTGTGCTACATACCCCTCTCAAATAGCTTCCGCCCCCTATGACAGATACTTAATGACCACTCCCTTATTTCAGCCAGAAGTGAGGTAGTATTAATTGCGAGTGTTCCGTGTAGGTCACATGATGCATTAGGCACGGTAGCCCCTTTTTCTGATATTTTTCCTTTGGGCTATACCCCGCCTATTCGTGTTCACATGATTTATTTCCTTAAGCAAGAGTGATACCTTGGAAGCGATGCAACAATTTCCAGCCGACTCAGCCCCATTTGGTATTGTAAAGTGCATAAGGAGTGACAACGGAGGCGAATTTTCAAGCGCGAATTTTCGATCTCTATTGCAGAAAAATAAGATCAAACACGAAACGTTTGAGCCATATTCCCCGCATCAAAATGGAAAGGTAGAGCGTTCATGGCGCAGCTTATTTGAAATGGCGAGATGTCTTTTGCTAGAGTCCAAATTGCCAAAAACTTTGTGGACTTACGCCGTAATGGCTGCTGTGTACATACGTAATAGGTGTTTTAACAAAAGGCTAGGTAAAACTCCCTATGAAGCTTTGGTGGGAAAGAAACCAAACCTAAGTAACATGCATATTTTTGGCTCAGAGTGTTATGCATACGTACAAAACGCAAAGAAATTAGACGCGCGTAGCAAGAATGGTATATTTGTAGGGTACGATAAAGGTGGTCCCTCCTATTTCGTTTATTATCCTGAATCAAACGTGATTGAAAGAGTACGGTGTGTAAAATTTATGGAGGAAAATGTAGATGTTAACCAGATTGATGAGGGAGATGTTGTTTTGCCTACCCCTCCTGTCCTATCGTTAGAAACCATTACCCAAAACGAACTCGCAACAGGCCTAAACGTTACGGAAACGATGAATACGTTTCAGGCAGCGATTTTGAAGACAATGCAACTATACGGTAGATTACTGCTATCGAGCTGCCAATATACCAACCACGTACGATGACGCTTTAGCATCACAAGAAGCTACAAAATGGCAGAAAGCCATGACGGCCGAAATGACAGCTTTAAATGAAAATGACATATTCGAGTTGGTAAAACCACCCAGGGATAGACAGATAATTGGGGGGAAAATGGGTATTTGCAGTCAAAACAGGCCCAAACGGGGAAGAAACCCACAAAGCTCGATATGTAGCAAAAGGCTTTTCACAAATTGCCGACATTGATTATGAAGAAACCTTTGATCCAACGGCACGCATGAGTTCAGTTAGGGTTCTTATGCAAAAGGCCGTGCAAAACAACATGCTCATTCATCAGATGGATGTTAAGACCGCCTATCTTAACGCACCGATAGATCGTGAAATTTACATCCAGCAACCAGAAGGCTTTGAAAAATGTGATAAAAACGGCAACGAACTAGTTTGCAAATTAAAAAATCTTTGTACGGTTTGAAACAAAGTGGTCGAAATTGGAACAATACACTTCATACTTATTTGGCCAGTGAGAAATTTTCCCAATCACTCGCAGATCAGTGTGTGTACGTCAAAGTTATGGAAGCTAATGAGGAAATAATTTTAATCGTATGGGTAGATGATATAGTAATCTGTGCGAGTAACTCCCATATCTTAGAGAGTGTAAAATCAGCCCTTGCTAAGCGATTTAATATGAAAGATCTGGGCAAACTCTCATTTAGGGACAAAGTTTAAATGCAACGACAATTCTGTCGAAATGTCTCAAACCCAGTATATAGATAAGGCAATCTCAAAATTCGGTATGGCAGACTGTAACCAAAGCCAACCCCATGCATTCTTGGAATAGAAAAAGAAACAGAGGATGTAGAATCACCCTTATCAGGGGAGCCAAAACTTTATAGGGCAATTGTCGGAAGCCTTATTTATATTATGACAGGCACAAGGCCCGACATATGTTTCGCTGTGACCAAATTGTCACAAAATATGGTAAAACCCACTCAGGCACATCTCAACATGGCAAAAAATGTGTTGCGATATTTGCAAGGTTCTCGTGACAAGGTTCTTAGGTTCCAAAGGTCAGATTTACCTGTAAAACTGACAGGGTTTTGTGATTCGGATTGGGGAGCATCTGTGAAAGATAGACGAAGCATCATAGGATATAACTTCCAGCTATCAAATAATGGACCTTTGATCTCGTGGAAAAGCCGTAAGCAACAAACAGTAGCTCTGTCCACATGTGAAGCCGAGTATATCTCGTTAGCTAATGCTGTTCAAGAAGCAAAATTCTTAAAGCAATTATGTAACGATATGAATATCACTATTGAGAATTTTGTAATGAATGTGGACAATCAAGGGTTAATTAATTTGGCCAAAAATCCTGTAAATCACCAAAGGTCCAAACATATTGATATAAAATATCATTTTCTCAGATCAGAAATTCAAACTAGAAATTTGATTTTACAGTATGTGTCAACTGAGGATAACGTGGCAGAAATCTTTAAAAAGCCAGTAACTCAGGTCAAGTTAAGAAAATTCGAAAAGTGCATCATGGGTAGTTAAGTTATGCATTCTCGTAGCATGAGAGCAAGAGGGGGTGTAAGACGTGCTCTGATCAACGCAAGAATTAAACCAAAATAGTAAATAATCTATATATAATTGTGATGATAAGTAACTCCGTCTCTATGACATGTAACGTCGTGTATTTGACATGTGCCGTCGTGTATCAGAGTCATGTGGCATTGGATATAAACAAATTGAACCCGTGTAAGTCTTGTGATTCCGCAAAATGATTCTCAACTGAACCTTGTTGAATCTCTGTCTCATCTCTCAGGGCCTCATGAGTCTAACAGGCTTGATAAACTTGACTAGCTGAAGTCAGGCCCGTCGGAACCGGGGAGGGGGCTGGGGGGGCTTCAGCCCCCCCAATAATTTGCTAGTGTTTGTTCCTTAAATTCTCAAAAAAATGCTTTAACGGGCAAGCTTTAAGCTGATAAAGACATTAGATCAACCAGTTATCCCAATAAATCATTTATTACTCGTTCATAGATGTATACACGCATTTTTTTATAAGAAACTTGGATCAGCACCTAGTACTAAAAGTTTCTTAACTGGTTTCTTATTTTCGGAAGCTAAATTGCCTCATTGTTTGGATATTGAGCATTTCTGAATGGAGATAAATACTAACGTTGCAAAAAGCCCAAGCAGATAAAAATCACAATTTCCAAGTACTATTTATAGTAAAAACATGTCTATACCATTAATATCGTTAAGC
>OLMO02000275.1:13985023-14055169 GCA_900291935.2 Cassiopea xamachana
CAGATATATGGATTTCAGCCAATCATAAAATTCAATTTTCAAGATTTAAAAATTTTGTAAATAGTGTTCGTTGTCAATTAAACATCCAAATAACGTCATTTCAACATCATTTGAATTGTGTAATTTGTACAGAAAGGGCGTTTCCAGCGATAAAAAGGGCGTGGTCTTGAAAAATTTTCCCGGGGGGAAGCCCCCGGACCCCCATTTTACCTCGCTTCGCTTGCAGCCCCCCCAATATCAATTTCGTTCCGACGGGCCTGGAAATCCAGTACCTGCTCAGTTCAATACCTGACTTCGTCACCAAAATAAACAGTTGACAACGGAAATAGTGTTAGACGGAAGTAAAATTCAGCGCAACAGCCAACTGCAAGGAAGTAGGAAGCATTTAAAATGTTCAGTTCAGAGGCAAGGGGCATTCTCACAAACAAAAGAGACAAATCTATAAGCTGCAAGGGGGGACCTTACCAACAGTTTTATGAAACTTGGGAGGGGCACGTGCCCCCTTTACCCTAGGGCTCCTACGTATTTAGTCAAATGGCCGTAATATTATCCAAATAGAGTACCGGAGTGATGATGTCATAAAAATCCATTTTTAGAATTTTCAGTTTTTGACCATATTTAGTGGAAGAGCAGCGGAAAATAGGCATGTGTTGATAATTTGAAGTGAATCGTGTCAAGATGGGATGAAATATGGCCTTTTAATGACAGAAGAATTGCCATAAAAACCACTGTATTTTCGGCCTGGATCTTAACGTTTAGATCCAGGCTCAAAATACAGTGATTTGATAGAAACTATGTCCATATTCAATTGCCTATACTTCGGTCATTATTTCTTAAATCGAGTTGAAATTTGTCACTAACAGCTATTTCAAACAGCTTTTTCAGAATTTAAGGCCAAATGTAAATATTCTAAAAATAGTATATTCATGACGTCACACTCCGGTACTCTATAATAGAAGCAACTTACCTCACTGGTGTACTACTAGGCCTTTTGGTTTCTTGACAGACAGGGAACTGCAGCACTGAGAATTAGCTTCATGGATTTCTCTAACCGATTCAGAAATTTCTACTACCTCACAATATTTGCCTATTCTCACTTAAAGCATTCAACAACTACCGTCTTTCTCGCCACGAGGGCACTGTTTCAACACCAACAATATCACGTGTAGTGCTTATGTTGACATAGTCGAGCCCTGGTCACGGAGTATTGTGATTGGCTAAGAGAAATTTGTCAGCAACAGCAGACAAGCTTTAGTGGGTGGTACTCTTGTCTCCAGTAAGGTAGCTAATGAATTATCTTCGACGTTAAAACCATAGAGTTAAGAAATATAGAGTGCGTACTAGACCCCTTTGTACTGGCTTTCAGTGAGGCTACGATGCGTTTTCATAATGGTGTTTAGATATTTTCTAGATTTGAACTGGGAAGCGACAAAAAATGAAAATATCAGATTTTCCAAATTCTAAGTGGCTGTATGCTGAGTGAGGAACATTTATACAACTGAAAGTGGAAAAATTTCACAGGACTGGTAATTTTAACAAAGTTTTTGACAGTGATGATGGCAAGATTCAGTCAACCAAGGGATCCTACGGGGAGATAGCTGTTTTCTGGATAAGTCGAATATTTAAAAATCTGGTTTAATTATCTGCCTGCCACTCTGGCAAGTGAAAATTGTTAGTAATTCTTCAATGCATTTGTAAAATTATGTTCAGCATGATAGTCTGATACTCTGACCAGCAACTAGAGTTGCAGAGATGCATGTAAAAGACCGAACACAATAGGCCCAGTCTAGGAGTGTAAACAAAACATACCTACTTATTCAATTCTTGACAATAACAATGTAATCAAAATACTTCAGAGATGCAGGACTCTTGAAAGAGCTGTGAAACTCCTACATATTAATCATAATGGAAAACTACTGTCTTCGTTAACTGCTATCTCTTTGACACTCGGCTTAGCTTAACAATCCTCTGTATGTACTCTGTTAAAGTGATTTACAAATAATTCAATGTAGTAATGAGCAAATACACTTTATTAATGTTGTTATATGGTCATTTTCTTTATAACTGAGCATATGATTCTTCATTGAATGCTCTTCTAGCCTTAGATTCTAAGTTAGAAAGACTATATTTTTAGCCCTTTTAGAACACTAATGAGAGTCTTCTTTTTCCTTTACTTAGGTGTATCCTGCCATTCAATCAACGTCTCTCTGACTAGCTTGTCAGTTGCTTCCACTATCTTAATTAGTCATGAAGATGGAACAAACACGTTGTCATTTATGGGATTGCAGGAGTGGAGATTTGCCTTGCTTTTTATAGCATGTTCCTGACCAAAGGAATGATAAAGTTCATCTGCACATTCCAATGTAGAAACGTCATTATTTGTCTAATATGTGAATGACTGTGAAGTGGTGATGAATATCAGGATCAACTGCTGAGATATTTTCAGTAGACTCTTAAAATACATTATTGGAAGGTTTAAAAGAATCTTCATCGATATCAGTACAACTAGCCATCCTAGAGCATCTATATTGTTCTGTAATAAAAGTGCATATTTGAATTCTGAGACAGTGAATTATTGTGTCATCCAGTGACCCCATATTTTACTGAAAACATTTCTACTGATTATTACATGAATCTATATGTCAAAATATATTGAGATGGATCATTCTCTTTGCACAATAGATCTTTAGTTATGGCTAGAATAAACTTTGCTGAAGTAATAAAGCCAATAGCCAATGTTTTCCTTCTTCCTTTAAATAATAAATAATCATCTTAATCGTTTACAAACACAAAAGATGGTAAAATTTCCTACATGTACATTCTTTGCATATACTGTCGTTTCCTCTTGGCTAATGTTTGCTGCCTTTCCAAGTTTATTTCTGCTATCAAAGATATCGAGCATGTTCATTCTTTGCAAAAAAAAATGATTTTTGAAGCACTATTATCAAAATGTGGAGTTTTCACAGTTGCAGCAGCAATTAATTTCTTGTCATATGAGAAGAAGTGTTGCTGCAACTGAAGTGCTTAAATTTTACCTGCAAATTTTACCTTCATTTTGTAATTTTGCCACTTTAGGTGGTATCCTTATAACTTGATTCAAAAATGTAAATATATTTTGCTTGAACCTGGTGCAACAATGAAGCCTTAATTGATTGTGTCATTATTATGAATCTAATGCATTTCCTGCTAGTTTAATCAAATGTCATGCATCTAATCTGCCAGGTTAGTCAGGTGGACTATTTTCTTCAATGAGTGCTTAAATACTAAAAAAACTGCAGATGGTTGATAAACAAATCCTCCCCCATTATTCCATCCTCTCAACAGTACCCTTGATGTGCTATATGACTATGAATTAGGTCTACATTGCATTTGGAGTAGTAGCCCACATCAGCTGACATATAGTGACATATAGTGGCTGTGTTATCAAATAGGTTATGCATGTGTCCATGTTGGTCATATTATGTAAACATTTATCTTTTCTCTAAAGCATATTTGAAACAACCATCAAATTTTCAACATATCTTGCACCTATTCAGTTTTTTCACTGAATGATGAATTGTGCTTCATTAGAAACCTAAGGGAAACATATATTTGTAATGCTCTATCCTATTACTTTGCAAGTATTGGCAAAATTATAATGAAGGCCATCCTGTTTATGTACTCTCAAGTGCCAAATAAACAGAGAGTCCTAATAAACAGGGGCATTGGAAAAAGTCTAAAAGTTTATAAACAGGGGGGTCACATTAAAGGGGGGTTTGGAATTTGAGAAATGACTTTACATGGTTAGAAAATGATGGAAAGCGCAAAAACAGGCTGTCACGAGCTAAAATATATACAGAATCACTCTATCGTGCCATGAAAATAAGACGTAAATAGTCCAGCGAAGAAAGGACATGAAATGAGAGGTTCGTAAAAAAGTCAATTTCCTTAACATTAATAAACTGGGTTCCTGATAAGGTCCGAGGGGTTGAAAAAAATCGAAAAATTAATAAGCGGGGCGCCGTTTATTTGGTACCTGAGAGTATTGCTGAGACAATATCTAGGGTATGAAAAGCTTTTGGACCATACCTGCAAAGCAATACACCCTCTGCTTTACATGGTATGGTAGGCTTACACCATCAAATCAATTGCGAAACAAAGATGTTGTAACATATTCTTGTGTCTACTTTTTCTTACTTGTTGAAGTTTAGCTTTTGGTTCACATTTTCGATCGCAGAATAAGGTTTTGGGATTATTACTATGCTATTATGTGCATTAAAAATGTTGGAATCGCTACACAATGTACATCTCTGTCAATTCTTTCTAAGCTTTTCGAAGGGTAAATATAGCGCAAAGGTGCAGCTCATGCAAACATATATGCCAACAGCGTTGATACGACGTATTCTCAAGGGTTTCAATAGAAAGAAGATTCCCGTGTTGTTTACTTTTGCCACGCTTTAGCTGCCATCGTGGATCTCGTATGTTGACACGCATCACATGACCTAGTGCACACTCTATTTCTCCTAACTCTATGGCTAAAACCTGGTTCACACTTGTGATGTAAGAGCTGAAGCAAGCGAAGACAAATGTGATGTGAAGCAAGACGTGAAGCAAGCAGTTCACACTTGCGCAAGCAAATCAAAGTCGACTTCAAACAAATCGCTGATAAAAAAAAAGAAGAGGAAAAGATAGGCCCATATAGGAGTCGTGCTAGGGCAATTGTTGCTAAAACGGGGTATTTTTAGTGACTGAAAGCTAAATTTTTCCAGTTCCACTTTGCGAAGGACTCAATTTGAAAAAGACTATTATTCAATGAAAACGAAAGTATCACTAGTGTTCATTCATAGCGCGAGCACTAGTGAGCACTAATGGATGAACAGGGAGACGTCTAATGCCAACATTTAGCGGAGGAGCGGCTTTCTCACAGCATGAAGAGGGCTGCGGAAGCATTAAGCCAGTTTTCAACAGTCATTTGACACGGGCGCACAAGCTGTTTTGGAGGAATGAGTCGTGCTTTATCGAACTAGGTAGATGATGGTATCCGAGTAGGCACCGGAAGCGATGGGGCCTAAGGTCTGGGGGGAAGTCGAATACATATTGCCCATACTCAGTCATCAAGACAAGGCACTACCGCACCCAAACTATTTATCATTACAATTGTAATATCATTCTTATGCTAAAAGCTGTAAGCAAGAGGCTTTGCGTGGTCAAAGTGAAATCTATGATCACAATGATCAGCGAGTTGGCCAGTGTTTTCTACGACCTTTCAAAGTTGGGAATGAATCACCGAAATATCTCCCTAAAGTTTCATCCTTGCATGCATAGTTAAGGGAAGCAAATTTTTGATGGAAGCAAATTTCACTAAACAATCTGATAGCCAGAAGATTCATACAATAAGCATAAGAAGCAGGAGGGGCTTTGGGGGTCTAGACCCTGTACTTTTCAGCAAGTGAACAAAAGTGCCCTTTGTTAATGTCCTCTCTATATCACAACGGGAGCCTTCCTGAGATTAAAATAGTTTAATTCTAAAAATTTTCCTGTGCTTTGCCACTGGCCCTATTTGTCCTCCCCTACCATGATAAGAATTAACTATAAGAATCATTGGTATTCAGAGCAACGATATCAGTAGACCTCTCACAGTATTTCCTCCACTAGTGGATCTGAAAAACAACATTAAAGGAAACTCTTTTACTTGATTGTATTGCGTTTTGATGGAACATCGAATGTCTTGTGAATATTTCACCTCATCCCTTCACATTGCATTTGCTGGAACGTGAATCTCACAGAAAGGTAATGAGCACGCCCATTTCAGGTCCTCCCATAGAAGAAAGCTACACTCAGATATTTTCCTGAGTCCGCTCTTGGCCTCCTTGTGCGGTATAAATCTGTTTCCAAGTGTCCCCATAAGGGAGTAATTTTAATTCCACAGTATATGATACGTCAAGTGCTAGAGAGTGTGCACTCAGGACCATCCGGAAGTCATATGTGGATAACAAGGACGTTGGGTATGGTAGACGAACGCTTCTATTGGCCATATATGAAATCTTCTGTTTAGCCATATATGAGTTCATGCAAGGAATATATTGAAAGTAAGATCTCTTGTGCTAAAAGGCAAGCCCCACTTGAATCAATGGTAATCAGTGAGCCTTGTACTTTTTGGGCTATGGAATTCATGGGGCCTCTCAATAAAACAGCCAGGGGAAATAAGCACATGCTTGTAGTTGGTGATCATTTTGCAAAATGGTGTGAAGCACTCCTAATGCAAGACCAGAAAGCACACACCCTTACCAATATTCTAGTATCAAGGTTATTCTCTCGCTTTGGGCACTCATAAATTCTTCATTCTGACCAGGGCACCAACTTTGAAAGCAATTTGATCAAAAGATGCGTGGCCTCATGGCTATTCAGAAAACCAGAACTACAGCATATCACCCATTACGCTATACAATGTTTTCCCACCGCGTTAGTTAAATTACTTAATGGTCATGCGAAATGTGAGAGTTGCTTATTCAAGTTGCCTGTAAAGCATGTTGGATACGTAATGGCGTTAATTACTGTGCATATTGAGAATCAGTAGGTTAAGTATGGCACAGGGCGTGACTAATCCCTTTGACCTATGGCCTTATTAGCACTACACCTTCAATCTGCTTAAAGTTATATGGCTAATAATGGGTTACAATATCACCATATCAAATAGGAGGGTTCACCACTTGACGAAGGTTCCTAGGTCTTAAACTTTTTGCACTCTTTGCTCTAATTTCATCTTCACCTGTGGCTTCCTGTTATACTGCAGATATTTTTGGGCTTTCTTGGGTGAGCAGACTACAGTACCTTTTAAGTTGGACATGGCAGAGATTTTCAAATAGTTATGGTGCACAACGAGCTCTTTGTCTTCCTGGGACTTAATCTGATAGTTAACCCCTATTCTAGACACAACAGTATACGGCCCAGCCCACTTTCTCCCAAACTTCCACTTTTTAGGTCGCCTTAGCCAAACGATACTCTGTAGCTCAATGGGGGTCAAAATCCCCTTTCCCTAGTCATAGAACTGTTTTTGATTTGCTTTAGCTTCTAATTGCACCTGCTGAGATATGGATTGAGAACTACGAATTGACTGTCTAAGACCAAGTTCATACAGCCAATTATGAGCGGAGCGACTTAGATTCAATTTACAGCGCTGATGATGCGCTGCAAATAGTTGTGTTGGTTTCATACACCGAATTTAATTGAGCGTATCAAATGAAATCTTTGTTTGTTCAGGAGTTTTACTTGGCAACACCCTTCAGATAGAACAGCAAAAGACGGCTCTTTGGCCAAGTTTGGGTCAAAAGAATCTCGCGACTCTACAAAGGAAAAAATTCTTGAACAAAATAGGACTTTGATCTATGGAATTTGTCTTGCCTGAGCCTCACCTACTTTTCATAGATGCTTTCTTTCATATGGCTATGGAAGATTTGAATTTCGTTCTGGTTGGAACAGCTTTGAATTCAAAAATGTTGTTGCTTTTGTTTAGACGATTTTTCACCTTCTTAACTATTGTAAAGTAAAGTTTAAGATTTTTTGTTATACAACGTTTACAAATTCCTCAACAAACTATTCAGGCCAGCAAGATTTACATCCAGCTTTCTTTCCTTTTAAAGTTACTGAGCCTTGTGCCTCCTTTTCATCTTCAGCGATACTTTCAGACCACGGTTTATTAGAATCTGCCTCTTCCTCCATCCTTGTATCTAAACTGCAGTACCACGTGTCTCGTTTGCCATCGTTCACGCTGAAAAACTTTTGGCGCCCTTTGAGATGGTCATGCGCAGCCAGGCTTAATCATAAAAAAGATAGTGATTTCTGGAGTGTTTGACGTGATTTGCAAATATTACATCAATATGGAATTCAATTCGTTGCGCTCATAAAGCACTGTCTGAAACCAAGGAACATCATGCACCCTTAATTTGCTCTGCGGGGTGAATTAAATTATTTGATGCGCTTCGAAGAGTCAATTCGTTTGAAACAGCAAATTATTAGCGCATCGAATTGATACTTAGAAAAATTTTTCATGCAATAATTTAATTTACCGTGCTCTTAATGCGCTGTATGAACTAGGTCTATATGCTTGCAAATAATCTGATTGACTTCTGAGGTCCCTCAGAGGCACACCGAGATTTATTCCTATAGGCATACGAGCTACTCTATCAAACACAAGCTCGTACGCGGAGCGTCCTGTTGATTCATGACGGCTAGTATTAAAAGTAAAGATGACAGCCTGATCAATATGAAGATCCCAAATATCAGGATGCTCAGAAACAAAGGTTGACAAGATCTCTTGCAATGACCTATTTTTTCTGTCGATCTGCCCATTCATTATGGTACGCCATACATTCTTCTCTTTCGCCGCATGTCCTCCAATTGAGGATCAGCCAATCAGAGGTAAGACTACGTAATGTTCACGTGACATGTGAAAGTTGCTTATTGGCTTAGTCAGTCTTGAAAATAAGCATCAGACTTCAGACGTGTTTCTGTTCTGTGTCGACTCTGCATAAGAGTTACAATAGTTACAATAGTGGATGTGTCCTTAAGTATGTAACTGGTATATCAAAACACCAACATTAATGGATGTGTGGATGGCAATCTTAAAATGAAATGAAGCTGGCTCTTCTCTCTAATTTTTCTGCAATATTGATCGTCTTGGCTGTCATCAAAAATTCAGATTAAACTACTTTTTTCCATCTAATGACTGAAAAATTAATGTTCCAGCTATTATTCTCAGTTAAAAATCAACTGAGAGTGACTTTACAGAGCGCCAAAAGAGCAATGTCAACAATTGGATAGAAAAATTGCTATTTGCAATTGCATTCTTTATATAAGAACAACTTTGGAAGAACATGAATCTGACAGTCGGTGGAAAAGTAAGAAAAAATTGAAAGCAAAGCTGTGGCTGAAGACCTATTCTAAAATGTACTTTTGGACAAGATGCATATGCTTTCCACTAGCATATGGCTATGAAACTTCCTTTCCTTGCTAGTTTTGAGGAGAATTGGCAGCATTGCCACTTGTCCTCTTTCATTTTCACGAATTGGTTACCCGGTGCAAAAACCAGATGCTACGCGAACGTTGTCTGTTCACAGTTTCATTTAAAAGCATTGATATGCAAGGGAGACCACCTCCGATGAACCATTTGGCTAATAGGATCCCAACCAATTAAGCATCCAATTTTTGTCTGTGCATTGGATCATTCAAAAAGTATGCAACAGAGAAAATTAGCATTTTGACTCACCCACCCTCCGTATATAATGACTTGTTGCACTTAGGTTTATACCCCTCCTTGATACGTAACTTTCTGGCATGATACTCCCAGCACCAACCTCGATTAATGTACATAATGTAGCTTGATGCAGTATAGCAAAAGATGATAGCTCAAAATCGCTAAAATAAAGCTATGATTAAGGATAGTGCAAGCTTCAAGCTCGATAAGGTTATACACTCTTATAGTTTGAGTATTTTTGGAAGCATTCATCAGAAAATGAAGGAAGAGCTATTGCATTAAGTTTTGGTGTTGTGTAACGAAAGTAATTAATACCACCTCCCCTTATATTTTTTGCAACAATTTGTCACAAAATTTGCGGATACCTACCCACCCCTACCTGTACGTACTTGTCAATGACCCTTATTATCTATTTTTTAGACTGCCAACAACCTACTAATTTAAGAGCAGATAAAGAAATTTCAGCCTCAAACTTTTGGAAAAACTAAGAACAGCCAGCTTGAACCTCTATTTTACTGGTTCTTATAAGAATGGGTGTATTTTCTTAAATGAAAATCAGCTAAACGTGATTAAAAGGGCGCCCGTATGACAAAGAAAAGATTTCGATTGACAAGTGAAAATGTTTCCCATTATTTTCTCAGTTGAAACACAGCTGAGTGTGACTTTCAAAGGCTGCTGCAAAAGGAAAATGAAGATTTATATTGAGAGGACAAGGTCATGGTGTACGATTATTTAAATTTAGCGTACAGTTATTAGTCATGAATAAGCAACAGTGTTACAAAACAATTTTTCACCATTTCAACAGAACATTTTGCCACCATTACTTGCAAAACAAGATTGAATGTGACAATAACTAAGACTCATTAACTATATCTTGAACTTGAGTTTTTGCTGAATTTCTACTCCCCCTACCCACCCAACATAATTTCAAAATTTCACAATAAGGCTCACTAATAATCAATGTACATATGCAAGAAAGTCTTGATATCTACGACTAGGCCTTCACTGTTGTCCAGATCCAGAAGTTACTGTAGATCTTTTGGGAATCAAAGGGCATGGCAATTTTAGTGTGTGGTCCTCAAAATCCCCCAAATCTGCAGTGGTCTGCACTGCCCCTGCATCCCTGCTACCATCTTCGTAATGAGAGAAAGTTTAACCAAAAATGTTGGAAGAACAGCAGAATAAGCCAACACCTATTTTCAAAATTCAGTATTTGAGTGGAATTTTTTGAGTGATAAAATAAGAAACTCAACATCCATTTCTGCCTTTAAGCGTAAATTGATTGTTATGATAAGACCTAGAAAGAATCTAATCTATGTTATAAATGATATTGTAAAAGTTAGGCACTTTTCAAAAATTGCGACTATCATTCAGTGTTCTAAATGAGCAGAGATTTAGACACAATTTCAACTGTCTAAGTCATGTTTGCTTATGTGGTATTGCAAATAAAGATAATGAACACTCCCCCTGCACTGTCCCATCTTTGAAGAGGCAAGAAGAGATCTCCTTGACAGCTTATCTATCATTCCTGAGTTGGATCTATGAGAACTGAAAACCCAATCCTTATGTCAGTTAATACTTCATGGAAATCCAGGTCTGACTCTAATTGCAAAAAGAATGATTATGGAAGCAACAATTCTCTCTATTAAAGCAATAAACAGATTTGAATGAGCGCGCTCTTAACTGCTACGGCCGGGTCCTCTGCAGGATTGGGCTCGGTCTCTGTGGTTTTGGAGCGTTCTTCTGTATTAACAAAAGCAACATCCATGTCCCCTATAACTTAATATTAGCTTTTGTAGAATGTTTGTCTCACATTTGATGTTGGATGATGTTATATTGCCATGCACTTTCATCCTTATTCATATTCCAATTCAATTTTTTACTGTGGTTGTTGTTTCCCAGTATCCAATGTGAGAAAAACATTAACGGTATTGTTTTGTCTTCGCATTTTTGTTCTCATATTCAAATGTTAAATTGGATTCCCACCAAGATGGGTACAGTAACTGTAATTAGTTTACTTCAATAAAGTTATAAAAAATATTAAAATAAAAGGAGATATGCCAAGAAAGGACGAAATACAGTTTTCTACTAATGAAAAGAATCGAACAAAATCTTTGAGTATCATGATACAATTAAGCTTGGTGTGGAACGAATGCATCATTAAATGACAGTGCATGTAACGTCAAATGGATGTTGCTATCTAATGGGTAGCTGCGGCAGGAAGAAACATTAAAATAAAAGATAGGAGGCATTAAGGTTTCACTATAGAGTTAGAGGCATTAACCTCACTAATTAAAAGCCGTTTAAAGACCAATAGTTAGTAATTATTTGCAATGAAAAATCATGCTGGCATTATGTAGGTTTACTTTTATGCATCTAATTGCTTTTCGTATCATTAAGTATCAAAACCACGGACTCCGATTCTAGTTCCATGAAAACGTATAGGCAAATGCATGGTCTTGATGATTTAAGTATAATGTCCACAAAAATAGTTGAAGCTAAGCGTGCATAGCATTTTTAGTATTTGTTGTAAAAACTCTCCAAAACATGTGAAATTGGGCTAAATTTAACTTCAAAAGTCGTTTGTTTACGAAGTTTTCGTCTCCTATTGGCTAGGTACTGCTAACGTTGCCGCATGGTGGACAGATTCGAAACTATCCATTAGATTACTCAATGAAATTTTTACTATAATTGCACATTCTATGTAGACTGTGATGAATAATATCACAACAATCCAGGTATGCTCGATAGTACAGTTTATACAATCCATTTACTTGCGTTGTTTGCGTTTTCGAAAAAAGCTTTTGGTCAGAAGGGGCAACTTATTCGACACTTCCTATCGAAAAAGCTTAATGATTTTGCCTTCATGTCACAATCTATTAAAACGCCTTGGACATATTTAGATATACCGAACGAACATCAAGTGGATGGTTGCAATCAAATGCTGCTATGATAGTGTGAAATGTTGACAATAACTCATTTAACGTAGAATTACCAGGGCAGAATGCTGAATGATTAGGATTTAATAGGTTGTTTGAAATAAAATGATTATAAAGAGCATCAGGCATTCGGTTCTCGAGCAATTTTCTGATGGAGGAAGGCAAGAATATTGGACAATAATTAGTTTCGCTAACATTATCCAGTGAATTTCATTAGAGTATGACGTGGTTGCTGAAAATTACATGAAGTTTTAATAAAGTATTTAGAATTTTTCATGAATTCTTGTGTAACTCCAGCCCCTTGCCAGTTTTGAATGCATCGTATATCCTGGAATCTAATAATTTTTATGACGTACCAAGAGAGAGGATTTGAATAGAACGACTAAGTAACTGAAAGATGTAAAATATATTAATTTTACGTGAATACTTCTCAATCTATAGAGAGTGATCATCTAGAAAAGATAGAACTAAACTTACTTTTGGCCCTCTTCCATAGGCTTTCAGGAGACCCCATCCGGCGATGACACATTTCTGGCCAACATCAAATGTTGAATTCTGGTCCGGCAAACAAACTGTTCGTACCCTATCGTTTATTGTAGCCTTTCGTGCTAACTTGATAAGGACAAGGTCATTATTATAAGTACTTGGATCATATGATGGATGAAAGATAATTTCTGCAATTGGAATATTTTGTTCATATCCTGAAGCTCTGCCCAAATCGTGTTCACCTAAAATTACAATAATTTGCGTTCAAAATTTCACGAGTGAATATAAAGTTCTTGGAGAATCTTAAAACAGTATAGTGTTGAAGTATATTTTCCAAATAGAGATTGGCAGCATCTTATCTCATCATTCTTGTGATAAGACACTTTCCTTTCACAAGAACTGTATCTTGCAATAATTTTGCTAAATAACTGTATTTTTACTAAGATATTTCCGAGAAACGCTTTTAAGGTAAAAGATTCCTGCATTAAGTTGCTCTAAATAAAACCGATGTCAACATTGCCATTACTGGCAACCTTTATGATGCCATAATTTGTGGTTAATGGTATCCTAGAATGTAACAAGTGAGTGGAATTTTTCTCTAAGAATTAAAGATTTTGACAATTGTGTATTATTGGTGAAAGAATTGACTCCCTCGTCTCACTTGCAACCCATGTGAAAAGACTGGACAGTTCTTCTATAAAGGTGAATTGTTGCTTTTTTGGTGCTCCTTTTAGGCCATGGAGGCCTTTCTTGTGTTCTCTGTAACTGCATTTGTCGTAGCAGTTGCATTCAATGGAAAGACAAGCCAACATTTTTCATTCAACATCTTAAATTACATCATACCATTTATCGTTACCAGCAATTCTTCAAATGAGAAAAACTAGGAGTACAAACAAAATGATATGTTGCAGTATTCAAATGAGAAAAACAACTCTTAAAAAAGTTCCTATGCTGAAGTAATACCTCACAAGAGGTAGGAAATGGATGTAAATATGGAAATGAAATTTGAAAATAGCTCCATGTCGATGGAGAAGTAGAGAAGAAAATTGAAAAGGAAACATTAATTAGATAGTACAAAAGGTGCAGCAGTCAGATGTGAAAATTTCCAAAGAACAACAGTCAATAGATATGTACAGAGAACACAAGATGGATAATGCTATTTATTCAATGGTTGCAATGCTAGGGAGGGATATTTTATCCATTTTCACACAAAAATTTAGGCAAGGTAAGCTCTTAAGTAAAGTGAGCTTAAACATTATGCCTTGAAGGTTAGAGGTCGTGATCTTCATTCATTATCTTTTCCAAACAGGGGCCGAGAACAGTTCAGTCTTGAAGCATGCTTTCAAGAGACTGGGATTACTGGGCTAGATGCTAGATGGCTGTAACATCTACACCTGAATATGAACAAATTGCTTGTTCGACATGCAGGAAAAGAGAGATTTTCAGAATGTTTTTACCATGTACTTCAAGTTAGCATTAATGCAGCCAAACATTATATATTCCTATATAGATGTCCATGATGGCACGGGATATTAGAGATTGTCAGTTGCCTTTTGCACTTTAAAGTGAAAACATCCTTTCTATCGTTTCCAATCGATATCTTCAAGTTAAAGTGCAAAAAACAACCGAGCTTGATTTTGAAGCGATGGTTGTCTTAAAGCTTGTGCCCAGAATAAATTCTTACCAATACACTCCATACGGCATTGGCAAATGCCTTTCTACAAACATCATTCATTTAGCATCAGAAAATTTCAATCTATGATTCTTGATAAATCTACCGTCTACAGGGGTGGCTTTGATAAATTTTGAAGCTTTAAATAAAATAAATCTGAAATGAATTGGCTTGGTGGAAATACTATGCTTTCAATAGTTCTGTCTGGACCACATACACAAAAGTTAAGAATGTATATGATGTTTGGGACATTCATCTTTACCTTTTCTAAAAATTTTTCATATAAACACAACTATGTATATATCACTGATAGCAGAAGTGGTGATTTCTAAACTTCTTCGCAAAGGAGGCTTTATTGCACAGCATCAAAAATATGGGCGTGGCTTAGTTAAAACCGAAACCATATCTTCAATAATTACCAACTAGGAATATCTCAATAATCATGCAACAGTGCAAAATTCTTCATTTCAGTACAAGATTAATCTTTGGAAGTGATGGATACACTTTGAAATGCAAGTTCAGCAAAAGATTTTTTGGGGGCTGAGTCCCTCTATTCCCAATGAACAACGACTTTAACAAAGGTACCCATCTCTCTGAGCCACATAGAAGTCATCCCTGCCTGATGGGCAGTATAATGAAGCCAACCTGAATTAAACAAAAAGGTTGTTGGAAAACATGAAAGCTAGCTTAATAAACAAAACAATAAAGTAGTTAAATTTTAACACTTGCTTGTTAAACAATATAATTAATTGAATTAATTCAGTAATTTCAAAATGCCCAAATAAACAAAGAGCCAATCGAAAACAAGTCCTCTATACTTTGTTTGCAAAAGATTATATATATATATATATATATATATATATATATATATATATATATATATATATATATATATATATATATATATATATATATATATATATATATATATATATATATATATATATATTTGCAAGAAATGTTTCGGTCTGTTCATCAAACCATCATCAGTTGAATATAGAAAGATTTACCGTTAGAATATGTAACAACATATGTTTTTGTGTTGTTACATCTTCTAACGGTAAATCTTTCTATATTCAACTGATGATGGTTTGATGAACAGACGAAAGCATGTCTTGCAAATTGAAAAATATTGTCGTGTTTTTTCGCGTACTATCTGACTTTATTGAGAAATTTCAGAAATATATATATATATATATATATATATATATATATATATATATATATATATATATATATATATATATATATATATATATATATATATATATATATATATATATATATATGTTTCTCATTAAACATAGACTAATATCTGAATTATTGATAGTTATCCCAGTGAACAAACAAAATCACCCAACTGATCAAAGTCACCCCAGTTGAAAGTATAGAAAAGACAACAACAAAGTTCCAAACAGTAAAGGTTCAAAGCTTAAGCATAAATGCACTGGTGCAAAAGGCAATCACAATATATGTACACCACATACCAGTTGCATTACGGCCTTAGAATGCATATTGGGTAGAAGTCAACAATGCAATGAATAGAACTTAATGAGGAAAGCACTTCCAGGTGAAGTGCTTTGCTCATGAGTGAAATATTGGGAGCCTTGCTCCCATACAGAAAAATTGTCTATGAGCCTGCTTTAGATGATTTGCTTAAACAAGAATGGTGTCATCCATAAAAGATGTCCGCACCTTTGCGTAGGGAGAGGGTTAGCAACAACGCAAAGAAAAGCGGATAGGTGGAGGAGGTAGTCAGCTGTAAGTGGAAATCCTTATAAGAAATGTTTTATAAGAGAAGAGAAAGCATTTACAAGTCATTTCATCATTATCTTCTCATTGAAGATTGAAAAATTACGAGAAAAAGAATATAAATACATTACACGTTTGTTTTGCAAAGAAGTTCTAATTTGAATATTTTGTGCAGTTTTTTGTGTGTCTTTTAATTCAAATAAAGCCCTCCAACAAGGGAAAGGAATTTTTAAGTGCAATGGTGGTCAAAAGGAAGGAGTGGGGGTTAAAAACTTGCAGACTTCCGTTATGGATAACCATAACATGTAGAAAGGTTTATGGATTGCGAACAATAATATTTATTTCGAGAGGAAAGAATAAATGGTATGTTTTCACAACATGAGCCCTCCTCCATTATGCATATCGATCACTGTATATTTTAATCGTTCAAAAATGCACATGTTCAATCTATAACTGCATTTGAATAAAATGGTTAAAAATTTCTTTAAGTTAAGTATGGGTGGTTTCCAGGAGCAGTTTACCTATGAATTGCAAAATTTTTTCAAAATGTGCAGTGTATATTGATACTTTATAGAGAATGTTGTAAAACCCCACGATCTGAAGTGTTTTTGCTCTCACTTGAGTTGAATTATTCCCAGTTGTTTCTTGTCAAAATCGACCTCGTGCTAAGCTGCCATTCTCAATTTATCGCAAGACAGAACTTGTTTTTGCACTAATGTCATGGCAGTTGAATCACTACCTTTAACTATATAAGTTGGGAATTCAAAACCTATTTCTATGATATAGTAGCCGGCTAGCGGTATTGCTATTGCATAAATGCTTCCAAATAGAGCTAAAAATATGTTTCTGAATTTTCTGAAAGTCGCTTTTGTTTCAAATAACTGAATATAATAGAGGGATATCAAACAGAATGTGATGTTGAAGGTAGCAAATGGGACGATACAGAAATGCCTGAGAGTGCTCCTTTCAAGCTGCTTTGTATGGAAAGTAGGTAAACAGTTGAATATTGGAAAGTTGATTTATGGATCAAGTAAGGGATTTCCAGTTACAATGAATCTTAACGAGAAGGAATTGCCAACAGCAACTAGATTCATGTGGAAAGAATATTCGCTGAATGGAAATTTCTACAGAAAGTTTGCGATGCTGAGATATAAATGAGAAATCTGAGCATTTGCTTACTGGTAATAGTTCCCATTACTAAGCATTTTCAACATGACATTTTGAATTTTCTACATGCATGGACCCAAAAGCGATCATTTCAATAAAAAATTTTGTACGAAAGTATACACACGACTTTATGTACAAACATACTTTTTTAAAAAAGTACTACTCGATTGTTCAGATAGCTAAGAACGGTCAACACAGGGTTTTTGAGATCCACGAAAGTCTTTAGGTTCTTTAGGCTTTTAGGTTCTTTAGGTTCAAACTCAATTATCTGCTTATAAGGTGATAGTTCCATGAGTTATTTTAGCTGCTCAGCAGCAGCAGCTTCGGCAATTTACTAAGAATTAAATTGTTTTAAGTTTACATGAAAATGTTTTACTGTCCGGCAATGCTCATGTGCACAACAACGGAACTCAAAAATTCTTGCTTGGAAAAGTGGAAATTTCTCTTATATCACTGGGGTGGAAATTTTTCTTATATCAAGGCAATACGTCCAAAAAACAACTTTTTACAGAAAATTAAAGACCATCTCTATAAGAAAATCGATTATTTCAAAAAGTGGAGGTTGAATAAACACAGCAGTTAGACTTTCTTGAGTATCTGAAAGTCGCCGCTTGAAACAAAAGTGACTTTCGGACTAATAAAAAGCATACCGTCAACTCTCTCTAAGGGGACATCTCTATAAAGCGGACACCTCTTTAAGACAGACACTTTTCGGAAGTCCCTGACAGCCTCAATAGGAAATGCTATATCTTCATGTTCGATTGGACGGACACCTCTTAAAACGGACAGCGGACAGCATTTCTTTGTCTCAAGTGCATTAAGCACCTTTTAGGAGCGGACCGTAGAAAGATAACTATTGCTTCAAAATAATAATTTAAAGATAAATAAAGAAGGATTGTGCTACAGTGCACCTTTACATTCAATTTCATAGCTGGTGTCTATGGCGTCTTTCATGTTTGACACTTTCGTTCTTGGTTGACGGCTACTTGATTTTTACACAATTCTTTTTCTTTCTCAACCTTTTGCAAGCTCTCGTGTCACCTTCTACTAAATATTTACAAGGAATTTCTAGTCGATAACCAGCTCCTCTATTTAATTTTTCCCCAGTTACTCTAGAAGCAATGGAACTGTTCTTAAGCTTCAGGATCATTGTCATCCATACACTGATTTTTTTGGGAACATGTCCAACTATCTTTTCCTTATTCGTTAATGTAACGGCGTTTTTATCCTCTGGATTTCAGGTTCTTGGATACATCGAAGAACTAAATCAATCACCGTTTCCCAAATATCTTTACGTACATAAAAGCCACGAATATAGGATCTAACAACAGCAGACTTTTTACCATTCATGTTCACATTGAAAAATTCTTCAATTGAACTACCCTTTAGAGTTTTTCACTCGACAAGTTGTGAAATGATTAATATACTTTGTTTCCAACAGAGTCTGCATTTGCAAATCGTTTCAATATCAATAAATCGCGTGATTGTACGAGATAAGGAACTGTTTGTGTTAGTTATGAAGTAGGTGCAAAATTAACTCCTACAACTCCTTAAAGGGAAAGTTCAGGAAAGAAGCTAAAATTTGATATGTTGTGGAGAATGTCGTAAAGCCCCATGATACAATGTGTTTTTGTTCTAACTTGCGTACTTCCGCTGATATTCCCAGTTATTTATCGTCAAAATCGACTTCGTGCAAGGCCGCCATTCTCACCTTTTTGCAAGACAGAAGGTGTTGTTGCACTGACGTTATCGCGAGCAAATAGAAACTGAATCAAAACGTTTGACTACTTATATTGGAAATATTACACACATTTCTGTGCACTAAAAACGAACCAGTAGTATTGCAAAGGCATAAATACATCAAAGCAGAAGTCGCTTGTATTCCACATGGTGACTTTTAGAGATTCACAAAATTTCAGCTAGGATGTTATTCGCGCTCACTTTTTGAAATACTCAATTTAATCAAAGAGAAAGCTGCTCATGCCTCTACATAATTGCTTCTGTACATTTTGCGTCAATATAAGAAAAATTTTTTCGGCCCAGTATTAAAACTCTCTGAAGATTTTCTTGGCAAGAAATTTTGAGTTCAAATGTTTTTCACATTAACATTGCTTGGAAGTAAAAATTCTTCACGCAAGTTTTAGAAATTAGCAAGCCTTAGCTACCGGTGAAAAGCAGCCAAATTATTATACCTAAAAATTTATGCGCAAAGTATCGAGCTTTAAATACATATCATCTTATCGATTTTCTTAGTTCTCAAAAATCTAATGTTGAACTTTTTGAACAAACGAGTACTACGTTCTTAAAAACCACTTTCCTATAAACTATCGTGTATATACCTCTGTACAGAATTTCTTATTCAAGGAACAGGAGGCGGCTCTAACCGAAAAAAGCTCGGGGGCCATGGCTCCTGGACGTGAGGGAAAAGAGAAGGGAGCTGGGGGCTTCACCCTCAAAAAATTTCTTGACCAAGAAAGAGCAAAACTGAAGGAAAGCATGCAAAATGACAGAGATAAGAGTACAGGACGATAACATAGCAGGTAATATAAAAGCAAAATCTCCATTAAAATTTAGAAATTAACTATTTGTTTATGCCTGAATGCAAAGCCAAGAGACACAAAGAAAGCTGGAGAGACGTTTTGTACAGTAGCAGTCCAGAAGCATTATGTTCATTCTTTGTACACCTTCCTACGTAGCGATTATTTCAAGTAAACGATATAGTTACAATTCGAAATTTCCTATCTTTCTAGAAAAATGGGAGCCAACGAAGGGGCCAAGAACAAATCCGGGGCTGTGGCCCCCTTTGAACTGCCACTGATAAAGAACCACTCTGGATCCATAGTTGGAAAAAATTCAATATTTCATGTTGGAAATAATTATCAGTCGGAACTATTAACTGGAAACAGAAGCTCAGATATCTCATTTGTCAGGGGTCGCGGCGCGAGTATTTGAGTGGGGGGGCCAGAAGTTCAATAAAATTTTAAATCTGCCCCACTATGCTTGGATGACAGATAAAATTGTGCGTCCTAAAGAGCTTTTGATACCCCCCAAAAACAGCCCTTTATACCTCAAATTATGAACAAAAATTTATAAATACATACTAACGAAGAACAGTAAAATACAAATGCGCAAATTTCATCGTAGCAAAAAGTGGGGGGGCCAAGGCCCCCCCGGCCCCCCCGTCGCCGCGACCGCTGTTTGTACATTGACAGCCCAAATTTTCTGTACAGATTTTCATCGGGCAATAAGTCTTTCTATTTTCACACTAGTTACTATTGCCAGTTCCTTCTCTTTCAGTTTCACTGCCAATGAAACTTTCCGGCTCTGTCAATAGATCAACTTTGCAAAGCTGAAGGTACTACGTAGTTTTCGTATAAAACGGCTTTAATCTGTCTGGTACTTCTGTGTCGTCCGATTCCTTAACTGCAACGTCATTTTCTTTCAAGTACATCCTTATTGGTAGTTGTTATCCATTTACAGTTACTGATAACGGTGTTGGGGAATTTCTTATTTAACGATTTTCCCCTCCCAATAAGCCTCAAAATCTTGAACAAAGTAAACAATGCATTATCTTTTGCACTCCTTTTCTTGATCATCTTAGTTTTAACTACGTAACAACATCAATAAACTCATTACACCTCACTATCCTCATATCAAGTTACAATTTGTATATAAAGCTCCCAAATGGTTATCCTCTTCATCTAAGTATAAGGATTTCTTCCCACCTTTAGTTTTGCTCAAACTTTATATATCAGTACTCGTGTAGTGGCTGGAATGCCACTTATTATAGTAAAACATCCAGGAATCTTGAGATTCGCTGTTATGAACACCTTGGGCTTACTAAAAGTGGAGGAACTCTTTCCTCTCCCAGTTTTTCATCCATCTGGGATCACATCAAGCAATTATGTCATACTTGCACACTAGAGGATTTCTTCATTATTAGCAAATCTGACAATTCTTTTGATCTCTTACTTCGTGAAGTCTCCTTATTCAAAGGGATAGACCCACTCTCAACTACCAGTAATCTTCTCTTCCCATGGTTCCGTTATAGTTATTCCTTCTTCTTTCTTTACAGATTCTATATTCTCTCTTGAGATATTAGTCTTTTTATGGTGTTTTACCAGTTTATATTTGTGTCCTCTTTATTACCCCCTTCCGCGTTTTACTTACTCATTTATGCTCCCTTCCACTTTGGTGTTTATCACGTGTTCGTTGATCCATCTTATGCTATTTCTTTGCGCCCTTTTATATTATCCTCATACTGAAGATGACAAGCATGAGTCGAAACGTATAATTCAAATCGCATCGTGTGAGTCGTATTGTTTACTTCAGTTGGAATATTTTTCAATGGAATAGTCTTAAATGGAATAGTCTTCATGGAATTACCCTGGACCAGTCCTCAGTATCGATAAATGAATATGTGAACTCTTTTTTTCATCGTTCTGCTTCTCTGATTGAGTAAAAAGCTGCGATTTCCATCTTCAACATCAATAGCAAGTGGTAAAATTTAGCAAGAGATTCTTTGGTGCACGCAAATGGCCCTATACGTCAAGAAGAAGCCTTGGAAGTTTCAAAGCAATTAGACAGTGCCAATTTTGAGCAATTTAAGGCTTCAAGTGGCTGGCTAGGAAAAGTGGAAAGCGACATATGGCATTGTGAACCGTTTAGTTGAAGGAGAGTCTTGTGAAGCCCAAGAGCAAAGGATTGAAAGTTGGATGGAGTGGTTTAGAGAAATATGTATAGGGTACAGACTGCAAGACATTTGGAATATGGATAAAACTGGCTGTTTTTTCGAGCCCTGAAGGATAAAGCATTTTCTGAACGAGGTAAAAGATGCAATGGAGGCAAAAGCTCGAAGCAAAGAGTAACAGTTGCCTTTTTGTTAACGCAGCTATTGGAAATAATGAGAGCTATTGATTATCTGTACAGGCAAAGCACCACGCTGCTTTAAATATTTAAGGGAAAAACAAGACTAGCTAATGTACATTATTTTATCAATCCCAAATCATGGATGACCAGCGCCATCATGAACAACATTCTGGCATACATTAATCGAAAGCTGAAATCAGAATGCAGAAATTTTCTCCTCTTTTTAGACAATGCTCCCTGCCACCCATCTGACTTAAGTTTCTCTAATATCAAAAGTCATTTTCCTGCCAAAAAATACAACAATGCGGTTTCAGCCTTTGGATGCAGGGATCATATAACATTTCAAAGTAAAATTTGTAATTTCAAGGTTTGACAAACAAAATATCGCTACATAGATAGCAAAAGATGTTGCCATATTGCAAGCCACTAGATGGATACAAGAAGCTTGGTTTTCAGTCAGCGATGAAACAATCCGTATGTTATTGCAGAAATGTGGAGTTACCGATGACACCAGTGCAGAGGTGGACACCAACGATGAAGAGCTTGCAAGTCTCGTAAAAGAAATTAACTTTGAGGTGTCTCCTGAAGATTTTGCTGCTGTAGAAGATGCTTTTCTGTGCTGTAGGACACCATTTGACTCAAGTACATACGAATTGCTAATTCGTCTACGTGAAGAAACACTTACGAACCACATTGCAAGTGCTAAGAAAGTTTGCGTCGACGGTGATAGCAGTGATCATGAGGTGGAATTTGAAGACAAGAGAGGCAGTGTACCAAGCATTCGTGCTGCTATTCAAATGGTAGATGAACTAACACTATTTGTACAGGCTACTCTAGAAGATGGGGAGCTTGTCACAATGTTGGATTAAGCCTGCAGATTGCTTCAAGAAAAGAGAATGCAATGTATACACCAAAAAAACATTAGTTACTACATTTCACGAACAAAACATTTGTAACCACTTTTAATTCCAATGATTGAAGCAATATGAGTAGTCTCTTTTGCTTCTGAGCTTCTCCAAACTCAGATATGGCAGTGTTCTATAAAGCGAACACTTCTTTAAAGTTCCGAAGGTGTCCGTTTTAGAGAGTTTACTGTACTGGAGTTCTGTTTTGATGCAATTATGCCTTTGCAATATCACTGGCCTGCTTTTAGGTCACAGAAATCGATATTATACTACGTTGTTGAGGTAGTGATGATCTTTAATGTAGTCTTTTTAATGTAATTATGTCAGAAGAACAACAAGTTCTGTCATTTCAAACATTGAGAATGGTGGCCTAGCACGCGGAACAGTGGGTTGATAGGGGGAAATAGGAGGCTCTCTGTTATTGCCGGCTATCAATATAAAGACTGTCATCAATATGTAGAGGTTACTTCCAGCTTCCAAAAAAGTGGTGAATCATGCTAGGAACTTTTAGGAAAACCCCATTGTAGCATTTAGAAGTTCAACAACCAGCGTAATTTTGGTCATTCAACTATTCAACAGCCAGCGTCAAACCAGGCACATATCTGCAAGGGGAACACGGAGTGGCAGTGGGTGCCCAGCAGAAAAATTTTGCAAAGCCTCCCTGCTAACAGAACTATTGGCATGGAGATTTAAATAGTCAAAAATGAGCTTTGGCCCGACAAAGTGATGACAAGGACAGGCTTTGCCCCTCCAGGAAGTTCCTCCAGCTACTTGCTTGCTGCCTGCATAAAAACTATTCAAACATTCTTCAAAATTTATTTCCCCCCTTGATAGAATTTGTGCTATAGAAAAATAGTTTTATTAGTTCAACAGGAAACCACCAAGATGTTCTTTCTCTTGTCAATTATTTTGAAATAACTATTTTTGATTTAAAAACAAAAATCTTTTGTTAAATAAGTAGGTTCTGTTTAGAAATAGAAACCTTGTGGATACAAAACAAACTCCTTTAATACACGTGATTTATTATTCTCGCAGGAAGAGTCAGGAATTCTAAGGGGCGAAAGGCATTTGGAGTTATAACAGACCGAGAGTTTTCGAAATGGAAGAAATTTCTCCCGCAAATATTGCCAACATTAATATCAGCCATAGCGGCTTCATTCCCTAAACGACTTCAATCGACTTTCAAAGAAGCAATCTACATTGGCTTCTAAATGCTAGATATTTGTTAGTCCATGCAACCTGCAAACTAATTTTATCGGTCTCAAATTCAAAGCAAGTTTGTGGAATATCATTCATCCATATTGAAAATAGTGAAAAAATGAGACCAAGATCCACAGAACGCGCTCTGGACATGTGGAAATTTGACGGCAGAGTTGATTAACATCAATTTGGAAAGGTTTGGTATTGGTCACCTACGGTTCTGCTGGTATATTCACCAACCTTACTCATGTAGTGGTCAAATTTTTCATCCATGGTTCAACTATAGACTCCTATGTGGCATTTAAAGTATCAGGATATCTAACTTTCCATGTTGAGAAAGTCCTGGCTTATCAATCTTTGCTTAGAGTCGTATTTCCGCTATTTCCCATTTGGCTAGCCATATGAGGCCACTGTGCGAGGTTGATTTGGACAAGCAACAACTCTGAGTATCAACAGAAGTACAGAAGTGAGAGCAAAAGCACTTCAGATCATGGGGCTTTACAAAATTCTCTACAACATATCAAATTTTGGTATTGGGATGAACTTCCCCTTTTGTGAAAGTTAGGTATTTTCTTTCCTGGTTATGAATCTTGCCATAGTCACAACAGTTACGACTGCAAAGTTACAAATTGCAGCTACTAATATCTTCCCTGTTGTGGTAAATCTTTGTTTTTCCTTAATTTTGTCAAAATTAAATTTGAACCAGCATGGAAGTGGCAAAAAGTTTCATTCTAGTGGGGAATGCCCCTTGATCCACCTGGCTTCGTGCCTGGGAAGGCTTCGGCAGAACGTTAGTAAGGACATATAGTCCAGAGAAATAGTGGGTGAACTTTGCCTTTCGGTGTGCAGTAGGGCTCACTCTTGATAATACAACAGAATGTTGTTTATATTATGAGTCCGAATGATGCCACCCAACTAGTCCTTCGTACATTGAGATATCTTCCCTATTGTGATACGCACCAGGCACAAGAGGGTGATACCCATATATCCCCTGAGCCGCTGATCGTGTGATCGTGCTTGAACCCTCGTTGTGATCACAAGACTGAGGTCTACCTATTGCAAATGCTCTAAAAGCGTCTTGTTTTCCATTAAATGCCCATCTCAAATAAACACCCCTTCCCCAAAAAAATGTAATGTAAATAGCCTGTTGGTACTACAGAGCTTTACCACTGCACGAAGAAGCGGCAACATTCGTTTGACATACTTAAGAGCTTTTTTCGTCCGACACTCATCAGAGTATGAAAACGTCAGATAGTGGCCTACTTTATGAATATTCGTGCCGATGTGAAGCTCGGTATGTAGGATGCACTGCGCAGAGACTAGCAGACAGAATAGAACAGCATGTCCCCACGAGCATCAGGAAGAAAAGTAACACCGTAAGAGAACAGCCACCTCGTATATGTAAAAAGAACAATTCTAAAATTAATTGTGAGTCGGCCATAGGACAACACCTTATTGCAAATCCAGAATGTGCCGAAACATATACAGACGACAATTTTCGGATCATAGGGCAATCAAGATCGTCTTTTCATTTAAGTGTTTTGGAATCTGAACACACATCAAGACTCAAAACACCGTCTTGTGTAGACAAAAAGAGTTTGTTATCGCATTGGGACTCTTCAAGTAAACAATGTTAATAGGTCCTAATTGGTCACAATTGGGGCCAATTAGACGCATCTTAACACATTAACTGCATCTGGATATATATTTCGATTAACCTTTAGGCCACAATCCGACGTTTTCATATTCTGATGAGTGTCGGACGAAAAAAGCATTTAAGTATATCACAAGAATATTGCCGCTTTTTCGTGCTGTGAAAAAGTAGTGTAGAGATTTTTGGAGTCTGAAAATGGAATTAAAGCAACAATGATGTACGAATGGATCTCAAAATTCTCAAGAGTTGAATAAACGCCCGGGCCGTTAATGAGATCATTCATTATAATTACTCTCTCAGACACAAGGAGCTTTTAAAAGCTATAACTTAGCACTTTACCCATGCGAAATGTACAGCTGACAGCATGATGCGTTTTGGATAGTTATTTACAATACATGCACTATCTGTATTAAGTAGCAGGAAGCCATCTTCTTAAGTTCACTTTGATGCATCAGAAAATATGCCCCTTCCTAATAGCATTTATGCTAATAGCACTCAACAGCAGTTATGTACCTAAATGCATTGCAATAAGATACCTTAAGAGAACTGAGTGTTATATAGCTGCTCCAATACAAGCAATTGGGAAACTGTAGTGACAAAGCGGAAGAGACCATATTTGCTTGATGGTGTAAGATATCAATTTACTTGATACGGAAACACTTATTAGGTAGGCAAACGAGTTCATAACAACCCAGCATGGGGCTAAAATTTCTCGATAGATAGATCAAAGAAGAGAGAAACTGTCCTGGTATTGAAAGCATTTCCACTATCAAGCAAAACTTTTGAAAAATATCTTGTATCAAAGAACCATGGGGTATTCTGCTATGAATTCTATTCATCTAGGTGTAGATGTAACTTTGTATGGCTGGTGAGAAGACTGTCTACAGGATGGCATTTCAGTTGGCGTTCACCAACACCTGATATTGTTTTAAGTAAGTTGCAATTTGGATGAATGCTCCTCAGGTTCCCGGTAAAATTCCAAGGGCAGCAGTTTCTGATCAGCAAATGCGCCTGAATTATAATACACAAAAGCCAAGTCCTGATGTGTGTTATTACAAGGAAAAAGGCGCACTGCTGCCATATAGATCAAAAGCATAAAAGAAGAGAATATTGGAAATAATGAAAATAGCTTATGCAATTTGTATGATATCATATACCATGGATGGCATTGGAAATGCTCGTTGAGATTACGAAAGTTCCATAAGAAGGCATTTTTTTGTATTGCAGACAAAACATGTAGGATCAATGTTATCTGGAGAGGCCATCATAGAGTTTCAAACTATATGTTTTCTCATAAGAACTAGGTGATTCACCTCAAATTTACAAGAGACTTTAAAATCAAAATGATGGAGTGTTGAACATTTTTAAAGCTTCTGAAAAGGTGTGATGGTCTGGATGATTTGAGAAAATTCTTGGAGATAGGGGTATCACGATCTGAATAATTTGCCATGGGAATTCTCATACAATCATAAAAAGAGTCAAAGAATTCAAGGTGTGTCGAGCAATATGGAGAGAGGGTGGCCAGTGGTCTCACATTCACTGGAAATCATGGAAGTCATACAGTAATATCTGATACAGCTAAATGGGTTAAATGAATTACTTTGGGTAAGTTTCTGTGGATATTCCTTCTCGTTTCCTAGTGTTCTGTCGCCATCATTGCTGAAAAACTTCCCCTCTGTATAAAAGCTTTCTACAACCCTACTGGTCAAGCGTGCATTGCTGATTATATAGTATGACCTGATTTTGTGTATAACAGCATTCAAGAGATAACTGAAAGTGCTTTATAGGTTTTAAGTGCAAACTGGACAGATGGTTGATACCTGGAGCAATGGAGATTTACAGTAAGATCATTCAACAATTTCGAACATACTCAAGCCTGGCTACATAAGGTTCTACAATACGATACTAGATATAGCACTGAATCAAGAGTGGTTGGCAGGGGCTTCAGTGAACAGACTCCTGCGAAGGTATCTTTTCACTCCTGTTCACAATCCCTCTGACACGATGTTAGCCTCACGCATTAACTCATTTTCTTCGCTATCTCACTTCACAAATTCAATTCACTAATTCACTCTTAGTGTGTACCTAGTCTAACGCATGATCTCGTTCACAGTTTGTCACAAGTGGGCAGCCAAACTTTCAGCTGAGCATTCTGTAGGCATTCTGCTCGATGAACTGAGTGGATATGCTTCTCACAGTTATGAAAGAGGATATTCTGGGCCACCGTGGCTTGCTGAATACGCAATTGAATACGTGCTGAAGCTTCTTCCAGCAATTTACTTGCTGCACGTGACTAAGCACCTCGTCCAGCATGCAATAAAATTGTGAAGTTTCCGCTTTCAGGGATGAGAAAACATGCAATGAAACAGAGAAATTTTTTTTGCTGTAATAACGAAAATGTACTAAAGGATATATTATGGAGAAAATATTTACCCAGTTTAAGTGAATATTGAGATTCATCTTTATCATCAAAGAAGCAATGTGCTGCACTTAATATCCACTGAGAAGTAAGCAATGATCCACCACAATGATGACCTGGGTTCCCAAAATTTTGTTTGTAATCGAATGTAACTATCCAAGGCCAGTCGCCTGGCTTTGCTGCCTTTCCACCAACAATCCTCATATGTCCGGGAGCCTTTTTGCCACATCCAGGTTGCAGTGATGCTATTGAAATTAGGAAAGGTTCTTGATAATATGTTTGCTGTCAAGTTAGAATATACAATATGTGGCGAATATTGGTTCGATTTACCTTATGCTTGCATCATAAAGTAGTAATAATAATTATATAACAATACTTATGCAGGTTAGCTTGTTCAGCCAAATAGACTTGCTGCTATCAATCGAAGACCTCTTTACTTAAAAGAACTAACATCCATTGTGCACAGACTAAAGCCTTTTAAAGGAATCAAGTTCAAAGAAAAATTGAAAAGCTAAAAGTCAAAGTTAAGGACGTTACAGACATTCTTGAACTTAGCTAGCGATGATTCAGCCTTCATATTATTAGGACGTTTGTACTATGCTGCTATTATAATTCAAAAAAGAAGCTGATTTTTAAAGAAAACTATTCCACTCTAGACGACAAGGCACTCATCCATATTTGATGTAGAGCCTCCTTAAGCCAACTCTTTAACAAAATAATAAAAATGGACGAGGTGCATTGCATTGAATATTACAGCAACCAGCACAGAAGAAAGTTGGTTCTCCTCCTAGTGGGAAAGGGATGAAGACCTAAACGATACAATAGGTTAAGAAGAGAAAGCATTTTTGAATTCTATACTGTCCTCCAGACTTTTGGCAGGCAGATGGTATACCTGTAGATTTGAGAAATAAAACTTCTTTGCCAAAGTTTAAGGGCAAAGAAGGCCACTCTGAATGTGGAAGGAATGGGTAACTTTTTCAACTATAAATTTTTTTGAAAACTTTTGTAAAATTTTGCTCGACAAGACAAAGCACCATATCTAGACTTTCAGTGTATTTCTCAGTTCTCGTATGATCCATTTTCATGTATCGCAAGTGATGTCTATTCATTTAATTTCATTTTAGCATCATGAAAGGAGGGTAACCCTCCAGTGAATGCTTGCTTATAAGAGGCCATCTATCGTACTTCCGATATAAAGTTTAAAGCAAAAAATTCAGGTCTTTTCACACTTATATGTCTATCCACTTGTTTTGTCATGCCCCAAAGCACTGTATGTGTTTCAGTATTAGTTGCAGTGTCTGGTTGGTCTTCTTACCAACTGTCTGATGTCCTGATTCCTAAATCATTACTAATATCCCTATGAAGATATGTTGCAACTTCATTGTATCTGTCAATAAATTTTGCTTTTGCCCTTTGCCAATGCTGATGTCTGTTACATGATATGCTTGTAATAAATTTTTCATCTACTATAAACTTCATTGATGACTATATTTCTTTGACAATTTCATCGCTGGAAAGCTTAAGAGAAGAACGTAATGTTGTCTGACATTGCAGGAATTTAATAGAAGGTAGCTGCAAAGCCTGACCAAAAATTTTGTGAGAAGGAACAATAGAACTTATAGTTGCTGAAAGAGGAAGATCTAGCCATTGGTGGACATGCTTTGTTACAACATTGTCCAAGTTTTTAGTTATCCATGTCTTGCCTAAGTTCACTTCAAATACATGCCAAGAGAGTTTTGAAAGAACATAGCGATCATACAGAAGCAATTTATTCCTGGGATGAATATTTAATGCTTCTAACAATAGTTATTAAAATCAGCGAGTGTTCCAAACTTGCACATAGAAAATATACACATATGTATGACAACAAAATCTATATACACAAATTTCTCTTACTGCCAGGTAATTTTTATTCAGCTGGCTTACAAAAAAGGAAAATTGCAACTACGTAGTCAAATTGAAATTGATACATAGTAAATGAATACAAAGATGTTAACAGCTTAGGAGCTCCGGATTAGACCATGGATTTCTCCTCATACTACATATGTAATACGTTGAGCGGATGACTATTGTAGGTGTCTTGAAAATATTGAAGTGTAGACCACTATTGTCAATGCCACTTTCAATGAAAAGGTTCAGAAACGAGTAAAAGGAATTTCCAAATATGCCAAGAAAGATAATGGAGAGATAAGCAAGTTTCATTTGTTTATAGTCATTAGCAAGATCAGTAAGAATAGGACGATGTTTTAGTTCCTTACGGCGAGCATTATTGTTTAAATTATTTTCAAAGTCCACAGTCAGTTCTATGATTATAGAGGACATTGTCTGTTGTAGAAAGAAGGCAATCTTTTCATTCTTCATTTCATTTTCATTTCAAATCTTTAGAGGGTGACCCTTTCAGCAATCCCTAGATTCAAGGGGCCCTTTGTTTATGATAAAATATGATAAAAAAAATAACTACAAAATATATAGCTACAAATCTAATTACATTATCAAACGAAACTAATTAATATTATATGAAAAATATATAGTAAAGATTTATAGCTAAAAGAAAAAGGCAAAATGCAAGTAAACGTTTTAAAATGTTGAATGTGCCGAGTGTAGGCGCTATTTTGCTTCTGTTGGTAGGCTGTTCCACAGCTCTACCTCATGACACGAAAAGCAACATCTTTGTCCTTTTGCGGAAGACTTGTTTGGTATCTTAAGATCGGTAGACATAGTACGCAGGATATGAGCTTTACCAGCGGAGATTTTAGTGAAAAGTTGGTATAAGTATTGTGAAGCCAACTCATAAAGAGACTTGTAGATAATTTTAGTTGATTCTTCGGCAATCAGTTCGTCGATGGTTTTCCATCCAAGTTTTTGTACAAGTGGTCTACTCGGAGCATCAAATTTGCTGTTTTTTTCAGTGACGTCACAGATCACTCAAAGAGTGCAGCAGTACCTGAAGTAAGGCTCTAAAATACTCGAACAGACAGTTTTTAAGCAGGCTCCTGGGAGACAATATTTAGCTTGATTTAACATTCCTAATCTTCTTAACACCTTGGAAGTAACTTATTTTACAGTATCTTTCCAACTTAAGCTATAATCAACATGTAAACCAAGATATTTGATCTCATTGATGGATTCCAGCTCTCTGCCATGTATAAGTAGATTTAGTATATCACCACTAATGTTAAGAATTTTTCGCCTTGATTTGGTACTAATTAGCAAAAACCTTGTCTTTACTACATTCAATGAAAGCTTATTTCCCTTAAACCAATTATCTAATAGTTTTTGATCTTCATTAATTGCAGATTCTAGCTTGGAAATATCATTGAACATGTGACTTAGGCTATTGTCATCAGCGTACATGGATACTTTACCGTCAGGTCCTTCAATAATTTTGGTAATCATTTTCGACCCAAGCTATAATTTGTTTGCACACTTTTAATCTAGAAGCAAATAAATCTACAATCGCTTCTTAAAGATCTTAACAGTGGTTACAGTTACTCAAGTGCTTCAGGCCAAAATTACCATATATGGTCGTATCACCCTAAATTCCCCCTCATTATCACATTTGTAAACTCTTTCTATTTCTATTAGGGCTGGTTTCCATATAATCTTAAGGAGTCTTAAGAGAGTCGCAGACTGTTTGAGATTGTCTGCGTCAGACCCCCGATTAACCTGTTTCCATATAGTCTTAAGAAATCGTAGCAATCGTAGGGATTCTGCAAAGATCTGCAAGGAGGGCACTTGGTGTACTAATTGTCAAAAGCCACGTAGATTGTGTTGCTCTTGTTGGAAAAAGTTTTATTGTTCCTATTGGACAGTGATGGGCACGTGATTAATTCTTAACCATAAAATTGACGCATATTGTCTGCGAGGATGGAAGACTTGCGTTTCCATATAATCATAAGGAGTCTTAAGCTGTCTTTTGCAGTCTTAAAAGAACATATTCAACATTTTTTACCTGATCTTGAGACTGTCAGCGACTGTCTGATGTAGTCGAAAATTGGTCTGCGGCTCCCTTAAGACTTCTTAAGATTATTTGGAAACCAGCCCTTTGGGCAGCCTTCTAATAATGTATCTAAATAAGAGTTGGAGCAAAGATTTGCTTAATGAAGTATTTTCGACAAAATATAACGCAATATGACCAAAACACCCTAATCTATTGACATTTTCAAACTATTTTATTTCCATTAGGTCCACATGGTTTAGAGTGCTTTTAATCACTAGTTGTTTGCTATTTGGGGATGCTCATTTATGATATTTCCAGTAAATAGCAGAACAGGAAACGCCTGAGAATCTAGGAATATAGTTCTCAGAAGCTCCTTTGGTTCCAAGTTTGTAAAATTTGATGCTTCAAGTGCGACTTTCAGCAAATAGTGCTAATAGCTAGTGACTAACAGCCATCTGCATGTATCCTCTTTGGCTCCAAGCTAAAATTATTTGCTCAAGAAGTCATTTATAGTCTGTGAGCAACGAACGCTCACGACAGGTTTTATTGTTCTAACTATTGTAAAATGTGTTCTACGTTATGCATACTGCAAAGTAACCTTTTAACATTGGCTTCGTTGGTGCTATAATGACTTTAGCATACGAGAAAAAGTTTACTTTGGAAGTTTTTGCTCTATCTAAATGCATTTCATGAGACAATTTGCAGAGATTGAGGCTACTTACTCCGAGTGATGTGAAATCTACACTTCTTGTATTTTCGTAGTGACAGCTTGCCTAGCTGTGAGCACCGAGGTACAGTGTTTTATTTCTGTAACCCTTAGGTATTTCAAACTCTACGTTACATAAGACTTGGTTTTGATTTGGATGTTGAAGTATAGCTCAGTAAAGAACTTATAGGATAGTAGATTATGCTTGGGTGCTGCTCTGAATATCTTTGAAACTGCTCGTGCTACTGTTTAGGGTCGCGAAAAATTTGACAGAAATGCACCCGCAATAGTGAAGCCGAGGGTGAAAGTTGTAAGCAATGGCATTCTCTATTGAAACTCCATTTCAAACTGGCGGAATGAAGAGACTACATCAAAATAGAAGCATCTGATTGACTAATTATTTTTTTAAACAAATCCACTGAATGGAGCAAGGGGGCAAAATGTAAAATGAAAACTAGGCATGGTAAGTTGTGCCAGGAAACGAATGTACACGACAGTAACGCAGAATGAACATTATGAAAGTGTACAAGACTTGCTGTTTGTTGACATCTTAAAATCTCCTTGGTTTTTATACAGGCAATCTTCTTCTGTATTAACTTGTTGATTGTTCCAGGCATGTTACGCATAACAGAGCTCAAACTCTTTGCTAGCTGTGTCAATTTGGGTTTAAATTCGTCACTAACTGTGGGGAAAATAGGTCTAAATGCTCCAGTTATAAAAACTAAAATATCATGAATAGGCAATACTACTCTCAACATTGGGCACCAAGCAAGCAAAGAATGGTATGTTGTCTTTAAGATTTAACAATTTCCATGAGGGGCCAGGTGGGAATTTTTGTTGGCAAGGACCGAAATATTGGCTATTAAAGGTTCATGAAAAAGCAACGAAATATATACCATCGGCAAAGTTGAAGGTATTTCATTACCCTAGGCAGTAGAGTCTATTGCACTACAATGATAAGAAAGAGGAATGATTCTGCTCTGTACAGGTAAGTTTTTCGACATAAATTCGGAAAATATTACTAAATATCCATACGATAAAGAAATATCGTTTTGATAACAAACGAATACTCTCCAAATAACTCCACTGTGCCAACATCTTGGTCATATTATGAAATGTTTCTTCTGAAAGTTTTTCGAGAAGCCAGGACCAGTTTTCTTTAATATGTATTTTACAAGTTGCTACTTTCGGGTGATTATTCCAATAATTTGTAGGAACAACCGGAGAATTTTCCAAGTCTGTTGATGTAAGCTTTAGCGGATTGAACTGCGCCCATTCTAGGCCATCAACTCACGTAACTGTTGTGTACATGTGAAGCCAAAATTTTAGGTGCAAGCCTGGCGATCGGCAGCAAAACTTGAAGAGCCGAGTTCAGTTGCTCATTTAGGCCCACCGTAACTTTCTAGAAACAGAAACGATGAGCGAACCTCGTTTTAAATTCCGCCCTTGTTACTGATTGGACCATTACACAATTTACCTGTTTGTCTTATCAGATATTTTCTATTTTCTTAAATTAAGCATTGCAAATATACATCAAAAAAGCTCACAAATATATTTCTAAAGACTATTTTGAGTAAAGGAATGCTAATTAAAGGGGTTAGGTCACGATGGACATAGTATTAAGGTGACCCCAAGGGTATGTGAAATCGAGCGAAGCCTATTGTGCATAATTTCAACAAAAGCAGTACATAATTTGAATTCAAACGAGTTCTCATTCGTTTTCCTAGGGCACTGCTCAGTCATGCAATTGATTTTTTCGTAAATGTTTGCATTCTGGGCACACTGCACGTCATGGCTTCTATTGAAATTTAAAATCCAACTGCATTTCCCCCGAAACACCTCATTTAGCATTATCGATCAATTAATGAATGAAAAATTTGATACCCCTAATGCTATGAATGGTTTCATTTGCTCTGTTGATAGCAACCTCAATAAAGCTGTTTCCTTTAAACCTAATCCTTTGCTCCTATATGTATCTTGTAAACAGCAGCAGGTCAGAATTTAGGTTTAAGACAATTGACGCTAAACAGATCTAACATGCTGCAAGCAAAATAAAAACATCTTTAGGCAGTAGTCATGATGAGATATCCAGCTACATGCTAAAGCAGTGGTTCCCAAACTTTAAAAAAATATTTGACATGGCGATCTCCTACTACATGATTTTTCTATTTGTGATCCTTTGGAGCAGAAGTGACTTTTGAATGAGCGTGGCGATTAGAAAGTTCTTTATATCACATTCCTAATTTTGTAGAAAGTTCAGTAAAGTTCATCCATTTGCTACAGAGCTATCATTCTTACTCTTTAGCAGTCCAAGTCTAGATTTCTCCTTGCGAATGCTAGTATTGTAAGGAAAGGCATACGCTTCTATACAGACTTTGGCGCAAGCATGAAAGGAGGGATCTGGGATCTGGGGACTGGGCCCGCAGACAAATATTTGAATCTGCGCCCCTTGTTTTGGCATAGAATGTACTTCCCAATATCTAGCTTGCTAGCAAAAGAGGGCCGTAAGGGAGAACCCATAGTGACGCTACCTAAATGGCCACACAATTGTGCATTAAAGATACTATAATCGTTCGAATAAGCGCCCATCCAAAAGAATCGCACCTCCTGATGAAGCACCAGTCATATAAAAAAACACTTTTATAAGCGCCCCGGGCGAGTGCTAGTGGAATTTTAAAAAATTCACGGAGAAAATCGATTAAAGAATTCAGTATTTTGCGAGGAGGAAAGTGAACACCTTGGACAAGAAAGAAGAAAACTTTTCTTTGATAATGTTTATTCATTTTTGTTTTTCTTATCAGGAAACGTCTTAAATTCACCGTACAATATATCAATGTTGAGTATCTTCTTTTTCCCTCTAACTTCTCTTGCAAAATTTTAGCAAATCGGTTGTCTTTGGTTGTTACTATGTATTGGGCTGGTACGACCAAGCTTATTTATCTTTTTCCGAGAACTTCTACCTCCAAGTAGTTTTCATCCTCTCCAGTTGTTAGATGATAATTTAAGAGTTGTGAAATTCCAATCACTACATGTCCAACTAGAGCATCATTACCATCTGTAGCGAAGGGTGCTCTGTGTTGAAGAAGTAATTAGAGTATATGAACACTCCTGAAGTTCCTTTTGTTCGTAGTAAAATCGACATGGCAGATGCTTGTCCTGAGGAACTAATCATTGATGAAGATGAAAAAGTTTTGATATTTCGTAGTGTAAAAATTAATCGTTTATCAGGTATTTACGTGTTTGACTATTATTCTCCTGAGGGATGCAAAATGTGAAAAAGACCATTAATCTTTGAATTTTCAATCCTGATTTTTAAAAAAAAGTTTATAAGGGCTCCTTTCGAAAAAGCGCCCATCTCGAATGAGCGCCCCCCCCTTCACGGTGGAAAAATTAAAATTCAAGCAATTACGGTAAAGTGATTGCCCTCAACAGTAAAATTGAGAAGTTTGTAAAATTTTTCACGAGTTGATTTATATTCATTGTATGAAATAAGATCAGAGTATTAAAAGAGAAGATCACAGCAATGATTGACAAACTCAGAAAGAGCTTTAGTAAAAGGGCTGTGAACATCAAAACTTGCCATAACACAGTAAGAATCAATACGGTGAGAGGCAAATTCTTTAACAAAAGAAAAAGAGTCTTTAACAGGATATGGTTCTGGAGCAAGATGTTGAAGAATAGAGACAAGAAATTTAGCGATTTTATAGTGATAGGTGCCAATAGCAGACAGCATAGGTCTGGCAGGACAGCCAGATTTATGTATTTTATCCAAACAGTAAAGAATACCAGGAGTGCTACAAGAGTTGAACATTTTAAGATAGACATATTGAAAAATAACTTTATTAGCTACTTCAACTTGATTACCTGAGAGAGCGAATGAGTATATTCTCCTTCCTTAGGTATAATTCAACCGGATTGTTACCCAGTGGTAGAGCGTCTACCTCACAACCGGTAGGCCTTGGCTTCGAGCTCTGGCCGGGTCATACCAAAGACTTGAAAAATGGTACTCACTGCTTTCTCGTCTGGCACTCGACATATGAGAATGGAGTGGGAAAGTTAAACCAGCGGAGCTACCAGTGCACCAGCCCCCGCTGTACCTTCACTGCATTTGTAGACGCGTGGCCTAGGGCTATAGAAACGGAGATACGCGCCGCTCTATGCGCCATTGGGCGAAGGAAAGGACTTTGACTTGAGGTATAATTCAAGGGGATCACAATCCAACTTGACGAAATTAGATACATCGTTCAAGATCGTTTCTACCTTTGAAACATAGTCAGAACGGTAAGGAGAGCAACCCCATTCCCTTTATCAGGACGAATAGTAATCAGGCTTTTATTGCTACCATGATTCCCAATTGCTATAACGTCAGCTTTACTAATATTAGAAGGAAGAGATGAATTAAATCTATGAAAAACTGGCAGAGCTAAGGCTTTAACGTAGTCATGGGTGATTACAGGAGAAGAATGAGTGATTAACATCAATATTCTTCATATTGGGTGCAAGCTTTTCAAATGGCTTCAGGAAAGAGCAGTAGTCTAAATGAGAAGATTGATCGCAAAATTTTAAGCTTCGGGACAGAACTTTCTTTTCAATGTCAGATAGAGTATATAATGATAAATTGAAAACAACCTCATTGGGGTTGATATCACCAGCCAGATATTCACATTTCAAATCATCGAGCTTGCGATCACAAATAAATGCAACATGTTTAAAAGAACTAAGATTGTGAGAGTAAACAAAGTTACTTAAATGAATAAAGTCAGACCTTGAGAAGCAAGAACGCAGTTTATTGATGGGCGTCGCTATGGGCTCTCGTGAGAAAAAATGTGTTGGTCAGACCTTCTCGAGTTTGACTCAGACTGACTCAAAATTGGTTATTTCAAGACCTTTTTTAATCAAAGATAGGCATGTCATTGGCAACTTAAAGCAGAGCCTTTCAGCATCTACAAGACGGTTTGAGGTCATTTATCAAAGTACCAGATTGAAAGATAACTGACCCTGTGATTGTCTGATTGTTGAAACTATTGTTCGATTTTAATCAATCGGCAACAGCATGTAAGAGCATCATTAAATTATGCTCCGAAAGCTTGTGATAAAAAATGCGACAAAAGATCTTCGCAGTAAAATTATAAAACAAGGCAGTGGATAGATCTACAAAATTCTGGACTAAATACAAAACATGCGAAAAAGAGTTGTAAATATTCTGCTGTAGGAACTTGGAATTATATCCCAGTTCTCAACTATTGACTATTTCACAAGAAAGGTGAAGGGCCTTTCTAAGAGCTGATTGACTGCATATGTCCAAATTGGTTATAAGATATATTCGAGTTACGTAATATTTCGAGCTACTGATTTCGAATTTTGTTTTGAGAAACAACAATGAGAAGACCTATTCCACGAAATTTAACGAGTGATAAAGGATCAATATCTGCTGCGCTTACAGTTCCTGAGGAAATTCCGATCGTTAGTTTTGCTTTGCACCTGCATCTTTTTATTATTTACCACTCACACAGAGTTCCTGAAAATGTTCAATCCTAATACACAATAACACATGAAAAGAAGGGTAGAACTTTTGCTTCAAAGAGCATGGGATCTTCTATTTCATGGTTGTATTGAAAGCCCTAGCCCTCCCAGTTCATCAATAAAGAATATTTTAGGTCCCTTGTGGTCAGGGCACAATATTATGCAACTGCTTTAGAGATGGAAAATTGTCATGAAAGCCAGATATATGACGCAAGAGTATATAGGAATCAATTCTATTGCATTTTCATTTTTTTTATCACCGAGAAATTCTGTTGAGAAACATCTCTTCATCGCATTTACCTTTTTGTCACAAATGAATTCAAAGTTATCCCCAAAGAGCACTTGTATTTAATATTTATCTGATAGAGGAAATACAAAGTTATTAAGTCTTACCAGAGCCACCAGGAACAGTATACAAATCAGTAGTGGGAGCCACAGTTGTTGATATTGGTTCAGTGGTAATATCTGTCAAGGAATAAAATAATCAAGATGAATTTATTATGCAGTTCATTAAGTGATATCAGCTTTCTCCACGCACCAATTAATTAGAAGTATAACAAGAATACACAAAAAGGTCTTTCTGCACGAAAGCACTGCTTCTCGCAAAAAACGTTATAGCTACACTTTTTAGGCAGCTTTCAGCTTTATGCCTTTAAAGGAGGGTTTCTCTTCCGATAGTTGGAAGCATTGGGTATAACGACAAATCTTGCGATTTGCGATATCTCAAGTCTTGTTGAAATTGCAAAATCCAACCCAAGGTGAACACTTAGAGTCAACTAAAGTAAATTCCTTGTACTGTAAGTGCAAACCTACCAGGTTTGAATCTGAGAATACTCAACCCACTAATGGAAGTTGGCTGAACACGAGTTCCATCCAGGTTAAGTTTCTTGAAGTATAATGTAAACATATGAAGGGCTGAAATCGAGTAGCTTTCAAAAAAGAGCATGACTACCAGTTAAAGGCCGGGTTTCCACCTAAGCGAATGCACCGATTCGATCGAGGAAGCCTTGGTGCATGCGTAGTAGGTTCAGATGCGGATTCTCCTCTAACACCCGCGACCGAATCGGCTAATAGGTCTTTCCCATTATTATGCGACAAGGCATCATCCATTGTGGTATTTGTTGTCACGGTCAAATTCCTTAGCATTGGTGGTGTTTGGAGCTTGTGTATATTGCAAACTGATCTCGTGAAATTCACTTCGAAGTAGTGAATAACAGAGAAGATAACAACGACAGTAACTTCCCTACTTTTTTTAAACACTCTTTCCCGAGAAATGGTGGAAATTTAGCCTACGAATCTACAGAGTGTGTGGCAAAAAGCGAGGATAGTTGTGTTTCTGCTAGACCTAATGTCTCTGAAAATATAGCAATCTCTCCACAGGACTTCAAAGAGGTTGGTATTAGTTCTTGTAGCTGGACAGAGTCGCTACAATATATGCCAGGAATTTGATGGTGTAAAGTTAGATGAACAACAAACAATGGCAAACACAGGAAAATCATCAACGGTGTACTGTAATAAGAAGCACGGGTACAAGCATAGGAAATAAGGATATGCTAAAGGTGTAATGGTAAAGCCGAATGTTAAAGCTGCTAGAGAATTATTCTTAGTTAAGGGAAAGGTTCATGTCTCCATGAAGCCTGTTGTGTATCAGGTTTATGTCCACCATGATCAAAGAACTGGAGATGTATGTTATGCACAATGAAATTGTAAAGCTGGAAAAGTGGGCTGCTGTAGGCACATTGCTGCCCTATTGTACAATTTAGTTGACTACTACAATACAGAGTTACTGGAGGTCCATCCAGATCGTTCTTGTACACAGACTGGCCAGAAATGGAGTTTACCATCAGGAGCCAAACAAACATCTAAAGCATTAATATTTGATGAGATGTACTTTACAAAGTTTGATGAAAGTAAAAAGAGGTAAAAGCAGCAGGTAAATGAGTCGAAAGAGCCATATTTTGCAACTCCAAAGTTTGTGTGGGAGACCAGTTCTGAAGAGCTGAGGGGCATGGCTGAGAAGTTGCAACTGGCAGGGAAAGCTGAATATTTTTGTGCAGCATTAGAATCAAACAATTTTCAACCACGTACAAATTTTTTCATCTCTTGTTCAAAGGTTTCTCTTGCAGACATACATACTCAGAAAGATGAGAAAAGAACAGATGAATTTGAAATCTTGTTGGATCAGCTTGACAGTAGCATTGCTAATGATATTGATCTAATTATAATCAATGATCCTCAAATAAGAGACAAAATTAGACAAACTGTTGCAGTCATAACCATTGACTCTCTACATGCAGGGAGAAACTTGAACAGGCTGAATCATCTATTTAGTACAAGGAAAGATCCAAGAGGATAACTGCCTCACTCTTTGGAAGAGTTTGCAACAGAAGATAAAGTATTTATCCAAAAAGCATTGTTGATACCATTATCAATAAAAATCAATGGTTACATAAAAATATGTCCCCTTCAATAAAATGAAAATGAAAGCAAAGCAATTGAAAAATAAAAAGTGATTTATAAGAACATATATCGTTTGAATTGCGGATTATTTGCTAGCCCTAAAAAGCCATGGCTTGGGTACAACCCAGGTGGGATCATCTTTGAAAAGGGATAGACTAGAGGGGGCCATAGAAGTTAAGTTCCCATATTCCAAGGGGGACATGACCTTGCAAGAAGCCAATGAAAGTGATAAGGGTCTTTTCTTATCAGTTGATGAGAACAAACTTGCGCTTAGGAAGAGGCATGCATACTACTACCAGTGCCAAGGAGTTTTAATCATTGTGGAAGTTGATTGGCTTGATTTTGTCGCTTATACTACATAGGACATATTAGTTGAAGGAATACACAGAAATGAGGCAAAATGGACTGTCAAAATGCTCCCAAACCTGACTTCTTTCTATGTAGATTATAAAATTTCTAAAATCTGATAAGTTCAAAGTTAATTAAAGCTAGCACTGCATACTACTCTTCGGTGAACAATAGACACCCCCTACTAATTAATTTTCCATCAAGAGCATGTTTATGCCACTCCTCCTGGCTATTAATTTCTCAAGTTAGATCCCACCCAAGGCAATTTCTAGAGGAGATAACTTGACCTGCAAGTAAACTATATCGTAAGGAAAGCATGCTTATAGCATGTCCTGTATGGTTCAGCATTGTTTCATTTTGTGGACTTGGCTATATTACTTTGATATAAATTTGTGGCGCGAAACTTCTGCATTTTCTATAACATTTTAAGTCATTTCTCAACGCCCTGCTAATTTCAACCCCCACTGATTAGGTTTTGAGGATAGCTATAGTGTCCTAGTCTATTATTATCTGTCATTCTATCCTAATTAGCTACTTTCATCAACAATGTTTGCGGGTTGAACTTAGTAAGGTAATAGCATATAACCAAAATTGTATTTAATCTGCTGCCATTGACTATTTTCAGAATACGAAATGTTTTCACTTTGCATATTGCTCACTCAACATGAATGTGCACAGATGCTATTTATCGAGTCTCTGCCTCTTCCGTGGCAGATTGTTGTTCTTTTCCTCGCAGAAATGGTGGCAAATTAAGATTTACTCCATCTGGAAGATCATCTGCAATGTCAAATCCTCTATCAGCCATTAATGAGTCATTTTCCTCTAGTAGCTTAAGTATTCCACAACTTTTTGTCAACTGTCTGTCTGAGGTTCTACCTGATTACAGGTCAGACGCAAGAGAGAGAAAGCATCTGAAGGAGATATGCCAATGAGACCTTTCGCTGTGTTGTGATGTTTGTAGTTAGAGTAGGTTTTACTTTTGTATTTTACAGAGTTTGGTTTTTCAATAAAAATTCCGGTACTATCAATTATAACTCTCAGAGATTCCCTCATTAACTGTCCTGAGGAACTTTCATACCATGATTAATGCTAAGAGGAAGTAACACATGGACAATAGGGATTACTCGCCTTCTGCGTTAACCGCAGATACCCGTGTATCTGTCCAATTAAAGCTTTTTGGCATTATTTGCTGTACACAAGCTTTGGATGGCCAGATTGGATAAGTTCTAACTTTGCTATGCAGGAAGTCTAACCAAGTTACCCAAATCCTGGAGAAATGTGAAGTTGATATGTCAGCTCTGCTTGCAATATCCTCTTCAAGTAAACCAGGTCTCAACCGAACAAGTACAAGGAAAAGTTCATGCTCAGTTTTAAGCAGTCTCTTAGGACCACGCTTCATTCGATCAGCAGAAGGTAGTTTAACAATTACGTAGTTTAACAATTATTTGTGTTTGTGCCAATGTAAGCAAGGCTATTCACAGCTGAACCAGATGATTGGAAAATTATTTAAAATGTTGTATAGTCTGGAATTCCCGTGTAAAATCGAAGCAATTTTGAATTTTTCTTCAAAATCTCAACAAAAAATTTCGTCTCATTTATTCTATGTTCTAGAATGACAATCTGTTCAGAAGCTTTGTCATTCGCTGACTTTAGACTCTCATTTTCTATTGCCAAAGCCTTTGTTTGTTCTAACAATTTTTCCTTTTCACTCTCAAACGGAGCAGTATTGTTACACTTAGATACATCTGACTTATCATCATCATTTCCACCAGAGACATCATCAAAATGTTCTTGAGAGTCGACAGGCAATGAATCCACGGGTTTTCTATTAATAACCCTTCTCTTTTTTAAGTTCTCATTTAGCTTTTTAAGTCTTTCGATCTCCAACAATATGCTTTGAGCAATCTCTATTTCTGAAGTCATTTCTTCCCTAGTAAAACTTTGTCCTTAGATTTCCCATTAGGGTTCAAATAGAAGGAAAGGTCTACATCTCTATTGCTATTGCTATTGCTAAAGCAACCGGGCACACAGCATGTAAAACCACCTCTAAAACCAAGATTCATGCATTTTTGCATCAAAGTGTCCCTTTTATCGACACTGGGTTTGGGTCTAGCAGAAGCACAACAATCCTCGCTTTTTGCCACAAACTCCGTAGATTCATTGACTATATCTTCTCAATTTCCCGAGAACGAGTTTTTAAAAAAAAACTAGGCGAAGTTCTGTCGTTGTTATCTTCTCTGTTATTCACTACTTCGAAGTGAATTTCGCTAGATCAATTTGCAATACACATAAACTGCAAACACCACCAATACTAAGAAATTTAACCGTGACAACAACCACCACAATGCATCGCGCGCCTTGACGTATATGACGTAATAATGGGCATCCTTTTCAGAGAAATTTTCTTATGAGAGGAGAAGGATTTAAAGGTCATTTTGTTGTCATCTTACATTAAAGATAGAGAGAAAATTATTACATTATAACTGCCCCTTGGAAAGAAATTCCATTTTTTCATATCTTTTGAACTGCTTTAATGGGCATTAAACTTAGAGAACATTTAAAATGAATGAATAAAGAAATTCGAAAAAGGTGCACGCTGAAGAAACTGGAAAAGTTTTTAATGAAACAATGCCTGAAAAGATTGGTAGAGAGGTAGGCAAACTAGAACAAGTTCTTGGAAATACAAATAAAGAGGATTATAAGATTGAAGAAAACTAAAACTCTTATAGTGTCCACAATAGAAATAATTACAGTGATAGAAATTATAATAATATATTTTATAAAGCAAATTTTAGGATGAAAATTCCTTTGCCTATTGGTAAAGCCATGATAACGAGAAGGAGACTGAATTTAACGTCACATCGAATGATTAGAATTTTAGTTGTAATGACTAAGGCAAATGTAGAAATGTAATGAAGAATTGAAGTCAAACTATGCATCTAAAGTCATATGAAAACGATGAGAATTTTAGGCATTGTGGCAAAGACAATTTACAAATATAACTTATATTTCTGTTGTATGCATGCACGCCTAGGCTAGAAGAAAAGCCATCTCACCCCAGTAGGCCAGGGAAAAGATGCCCCCTGTCCTCTAACAGGATCATAATCTATGCACCATCTTACTAGTGACTAAACAAATGTCACATTGTTACCATCTGTGAAATAGTAACCGAAATTCCTACAGCAGCTCATGCCAAAACTGAAAGAGGCTTGCCATCTCTAAACGAAAACAGAGCCTGTTGATTGCACAATACTGTTTAGAGCACTGCTATATATATATATATATATATATATATATATATATATATATATATATATATATATATATATATATATCCTCGAATAAAGTTTGGGGGGAGCAATGCCCACCTGTCTCCAGTGTCTGCGAGCCTGTGCATATATGGATTAACTGGCATTAAGAGATGCCAATTTAGTATCCAAAGTACTATATAATATATTTTTCAATTTTTGCGATCGCGGTAGCTTCCAATTCCCCCTATTTAAAAGCCAAATTCCAGCTGGGGAGGAATTACCTCAGGTTGAGAAAAGCTATTCTAGACTGCATTAAATTGGAATTTTTCCTGGGGACCAGATCCTTCTTATTGATCATTAAGCAAAACTTGAATTCCTAGTTTTCGTGTGCAGTTACACAATCTGCATTTGTTTTATACATATTTAGAAAAGAATACATTTATTCCATGGTGGCTTTATGCAACAAAATATTTTAAAGTAATTTTGGATTGCTTGAAGAGTATGGTACCTAGAAAAGCTCAAGTTTGGTGTGGTCCTGGAAAATTTCCTTAAAATAGGCCCTGGGTGTACAGTTTGCGAAAAGCAGAAAACTTTTTCACTTAAAGGCTAGTGTAGTTGGTCATTTGACAGCCGTTATACAAATACTGAAACCACTCAAGACGGGAGCTGATCCAGTGTATGTCTTGGCATTTGTAGCACTATCTAGAATAAAGACTATATTAGTATTTGGAACTGTTGGTAGATTGGAGCTCACAATGTGATGAAGAAATTACTGGTAGTGAAGAAGGACTATCACGCAAAAAATGTGCTTATTATAAAGCAAACATTGTTCAGTACATTTACTATCAAATGGGAAAACGCAACTAAAATGAACACTAAAACACTCTAGGGCAAAATCTTTGTTGGATAATTTAGTTTTCGCAAGACGTAACTGCCGTGCCAACTATAAATCGAAAAGAATTCTCCTCACCCCCTATCCCACCTCCTTATGTCAACAGAGATGACACGGAAGCACGCACTAATGCGAACTTTTATTTCCTCAAGTCACTGTGTCTATTAACACTCTCTAGTTCTACATCATGATTTATCTTTCAATTGCATTTGCAAGAATACTTCTCCCATTGTATTTTACCAAACCCTTTCTGACCCATGGCATCTCCTTCTATGTCAGAAATTTGCAAAGATTCTTGTGGGTGCTATTTTTGTTTGATCTCATAACTGCCAGCAGGTTTAACAGTCAGGACACTCCGGGGGAAAAAAGTATGTGCATATTGGAAAAATTTGCGGGCATTTTAAGGTTATTGGTAAAAGTGAAACTTAATGAATAATCTTCAAAAACTTTCAGATTGGGCGCATCCAATATGCCAAAAACATCTTTGCAAGGAAATTTTTGGCTATTTCATATGCCACCTCTCAAATAAATAGCAATCTTTTTGCAAAAGTAAAATGCAAAGCTTCCGAGTGAAGTGGAGTTTAAGTGGCATTTTGCAATCGCGATGGGTGTAAAAATAGCAAGCCGCGAAATAAAACTTGAGTTCAAACGATGAAATGAAAAGTTTAGCATAAAATGTTTTCAGAAGAAAACGTAAAAATAATAGAATTTTCAACTTTACATTAATGTTCTTTGGAATCTCTTTTAGCTGTCATAAGATTCCAGAGTTTAAGTAATGTAAATTTTCCAAGACTATGCTCTGTTATGACAAAACCTGACCACACCCTACTTTAACCTTTTAGGGAACAAGCGCTTTAAAAATGGCCAATAACTCAAGGGCAATCATTCGTTGTTAACATTATTTTGAAAGGCCTGTTCTACTGTCCATGAAGTTATGAAAGATCTGGAATAAATGGGAGTAGATCATAAAGATAGAAGATTATTAGAAACTTTGTATTGGGAACAGATTGCAGCTATATCTATAGATGGTGGTTTAAGTGAATGTACAAACATCAAACGTGGAGTTCGGTAATGGTGTGTTTTCTCCCTTGGTCTGTTCTCACTTTATACCGAGTCTATTATGAGGAAGTTATCGAAGGGAAGTTTAATGTAAATTGGCATCCTATTTCTGATATACGATATGTAGACGACACAGTATTAGTATCTGGTGATGAACATAACCTTCAGAAAATGTTAGTTAATTTGAAAAATGAAAGTGAAGTCAGAGGATTGAATTTAACAGGAAGAAAACAAAGATCATGGTATCTAGCAAGAACAGAAGTGTTCCAACATGTAATATTTACTTAGATAACGAGGAAATTAAGCAAATACAAGAATTTGAGAACTTAGGAAGCATAGTAAAAACTAATAGCAAGTGCGACAAAGACAAAACGTTAAGTTGCGATTGCAAAGAAAGAAATCATAGAAAAGAAAAGCAATTTTACAAACTCCAAGATATCTATTGAAACAAGAAAACCATTTCTGAAATGCTAAATCAGATCTGTTCTCTTCTATGGAAGTGAGGTGCAGGCCCGTAGACAGCTGAACCGGATTGGGAGGGCACAGATATAGCAGTCTATTCGAAAGCTGGACGCTTTGCTTTATACGTATGTGCAAAAATGGCTCGAAAAGCATACGCCATAAAAGTCTTTTTCTTAAGGACCTCACTGTAATATGGGGGTCTGGAGGTTCACCCTCAGACAAATTTTTTGAGGTCACGCCCTCTAAAACTTTGGAAGACGCCCTTTGTAGAATAGAATGTAATTGTCTTCTTCATTAATCTTCATGCTTAGAAGGGAGAAACTGATCCCTCAACCTGTTTCAATGGATGATGAAGATTTAGAACAAAAACGGAATTCCATACGCCCATCCAAGAAGAAAAACTTCTCATCCCATGCAATTACGAGGAGATATAGGCTACCCCAAATATTCAGCGTTGGCTATATAGAACACCTTCAGAGGGCAAAAGTTTCTGATCACTGAAAAAGATTGTTATCTACACAATATATATATGCAGGTGGCAGGAGAATCATAGGATTCATATGTTAGAGTCTTACTTAGCTGCAAACTGAAATTTCTATAACATTGATACAAGATTCTAGTTTACTTAGCAAAAGAATCATAATCTCTGTATGTTACATATCAGTGCTGTGCTATTTTGAGTTTCTAGACTATTTTGAAGTCAATTGAAAAATGAGTAATTTGTTTAGAATCAATATAAAATGGAAAATAAGAAACAAAAGGTAGTTTAACGATGCAGGTCAATAGGAACATGGCCTCTATTATAAGTTCATAGGAGCCATATTAGTGTAAAAATAGGAAATAATGAAATATTCTCAGTAGTAGGTGATAGTAGGGATACTGGTATGATTCATCAGCTATTAACCTGCCACTAGCGTTTCGGGGGTTTTATGACAGTACGCTTTAATGATCACAGGCCCCCTAGCATCCTAGATGGGATACTATCGTACCTGAAGACAGTGGCGTATATTCATGATATTCAAGGTATTCACTGAATACCCTACAATTTTCAGGAAAAAATTAAAAACTGCAATGTTAATGGTCATTGAAATGGCACATGTAGTTGCCTTTCAGCCATTTAGCACTTCTAAACTTTAACATAGTGAATGCTGAAGCAGCGAGGCCTTAAGAGTGAAAGAACAACTTCATGTTACATATAAATCTGTCAAGAATACGCAATTAATACCCTGGATGATGTTCAACCAATCAAAATGCTCCATTTTTATCCTTAAATTCCTCATTAATCTGCGAAAGCAATTGGATTGGAAGTAGAAATTTTCCCAGCGTACAGCCTCAGTTAGTGATTGTGCAACAGTCGCTCGCTGCCATAGTCTCACTTCCAAGTTCATGAAAGCGATTGTGCCTGTTATCGAAAAGAATGCAGAAGTATTTATGGAAGAATTTAAAGAGAATTCCGTGGTTATGCCTTTTCAGTAAACAATCTATAATTGCGATTGTGTGCCATCTTTCTGATAGTAGCAATTGTGAAGACCAGTGAAAGGCAAGTTATTCATTAACCTCTCTGACCTAAGACGCCTTAGGCCAGTTTATTTACCATATGAATCTCTCGTCTTGGTTAGGAAGGGCACTATAATGTGTATTTTTGCTTAAGGGGTCAATGCTAATAGATTTTAAACAGTTCCCTAGAGTTGTTAAATTCATTAGTCTTTTAAAGCTCGAAACATTTGTGCAGTTCAATGTTCAGTTCAAATTTTTGACAAGGTCATTTTCTATTACTTCCGCGGTGAGGAGTGCTTCCTGTTATCTGATAAAAACCTTCCATACGATATGTTTACTAAGCAACCTGTTTTTCCATATTTATGTTCAGGCTCAAGGAGCCATACCCAGCTACACTCAAAACTTATAGAAACTTATGATAGAATACACAGTCGAAGAGGTCACGCTACGCCACTGCCTGAAGAGGGTTGAAAGCTATGTAGACAAAGATATGATAACGTAGAAAAATGAATGGCAAGTAGACTATCCCAAATGATAGTGAAATCATAGCAATATTGTGGAAACATAATAATGTGGGGCTAAAAATTGTGAGCGTTTCAATAAGCTAATAGTTCTAGAAAAAAGATTGACTTATGTTTAATTGATCTTCTAAAGTTACTTTTAAATGCCATGTGTGAGAGAAATGCAGCAATGAGCGACGGCAAGTGTGTATTATGACTTATATAGACAATGTAGAGTAAACTGGGGAGCCCTCTGACAAGGCAAGTTTGGCGGATGTCTGTAGAGATGTAGGAAGATAGGCCGGGTGAGTAATGCCACGGAAAATACATGTGTACGATAAACTTCAATGATGATAGTGATAATGTATGAATCGATGCCTATATATGGCCACAGCAAATATATGTATTTCAATGCGACAAGGTTCAGCAATAATGATGATGATATATTGAAAAGTGCATGGTGCTGAAATATTGCAACCATCTAGTACTTTGATAATATATGTCAGTATTATGCATCATTATTAGAAATAGTGTGATTGTAAGCACTGTCATGTAAATGTAAATGGCAGCATGGAAAAATTGAGTAGTTATATGAATGAGTGAAATGCATGCAAACCCGAGTGTAGTGTACCATAGAGGCATGTCGTTAGTAAAATGAATTTTGAGGGAGATATTGCATTAGCGGAAAAGTTAATGCTAGGAATTAGTAGTTTGGTAAATAGTATTGTTGAAATATATGCTTGTAAGGAAATATAGTTGCACGCAGAGGGTATCCATGTATGTACTGCGTGGAATACCCCCCTGCGCCCCCAGTGCCTGCGGGCCTGGTGAATTGTGGACCATTAGTACAGAGATGAAAAGCAAACAGGTAGCAATGGAGATGTGGTGCTATCGGAGAATGTTGAAAATATGGTGGACGGAGCTGTATCAAAAGAAAAGGTGTGTGGACAAGTTAAAGAAGAACGACGGATTGTTACATCTATCACTCAGAGACAACTGAAATGGTTTGAACATTTGATAAGGGAAAATAGCTTGGAGAGACTGGTTTTGGAAGGAAAAATAGATTGTTCAAGATCTAGAGGGAGAGAGAAAGAAGTAGTTAATGACCTGGTGCTGCGTTGGGATGCTTACGGACGTGGAGCTCTTCCATCTGATTCAGAAAAGAGAAAGATTCAGATGCGTGGTGGCTAACGTCACTTGACATGGCACAGCAAGAAGTACTTTTCTCAAATTTTACATAAAACATATACAAACTAAGGTGAGGAGAGACTTCTGCAAGGAAACTCAGAAACATATGAAAGTTCAGAATGGATAGGAGATATAGATATGAAGGGGCCCAGTTCTATGGATATAAATAGACTAAGTGCAGCAGCCTGTGAGAACTAAGAAGCTGAAATAAAAACATTGCTTTTAGATGGAAGAGAGCTCTTTGCTTAAAAAAGTTTTAAAGTTAGCACTATCTAGAACAGTGATTTTCAAAGTTCCATGAGCCATGGTGCATCCTTTACTACGGAAAATCTTGCGGCGCACTATTAACCAAAATTGCTACAAAATGACACTGTAAAAGAAAAGAAATCAGGTATTTTTTGCCACAAAAACAGATGTTACATTTAATATTAGTCGATTTCCGCGTACTCGGCGGTGCTTGAAATTTTTTTTTATAGTCTAATGAAACGTGTCAGAAACCAGAAGCAAGTATAGAACTGAAAAGCATTAACTGCCAGGCCCTGAACTTGGCCACTGAAGCTGTAAACATGGAGGGAATATTGCACAAAGTAGTTGTATTTCAGATCTTTGAGATGCTACAATCAATAAATATTATGCCGAAGAGCAAAGCCGGGGGCGTTATCTTGGTAGCTATAGGTTGTCAACAACTGTTGGAAACTATAAGTCATCTTCCAGTACTTTCTTCTTTGCTGATGACACTTATTTAAGTTCATCTTTTTCATCCAATCCTCAACAGCCTGCCTATTCTAATACTTCATCATATCGTAACACTTCAGCCTCACTTCTCACCAATGACTTGACAAATGTAGAGAAGTGGGGTAGTGACAACCTTGTTAACTTCAATGAAGAAAAGACAAAACAGGTTGTCATATCACGTAAACATCACCAAGATTCCCCCCTTGTTTTCATGAACGGCCATAAACTGGACATTTCATCTTCTATCACTAACCTTGTCTTTCTATTTCATCTAATCTCACTTGGAAACCTCATATCAATTCCATAGCAAAGTATGTATCTCAGAAACTTGGCTTTCTCTCTAGAGTTCGTGGCTATTTCTCACCTTCTCAACTATTAACTATATCCAAATTCCAGATTCGTCCTTCTCTGGAGTACTGCTCTAATTTCTGGGGTGGTGCTCTAAAATCTTCTCTCCATCTTCTTGAATTGTTTATGAATTTTCGTGCCGATGTGAAGCTCGGTACGTAGGATGCACTACAAAGAAACTAGCAGACAGAATAAAACAGCATGTCCCCACGAGCATCAGGAAGAAAAGATATACCGTAAGAGAACAGCCACCTCGTATATGTAAAAAGAGCAATTCTAAAATTAATTGTGAGTCAGCCATAGGACATCACCTTATTGCAAATCCAGAATGCGCCAAAACATATACAGACGACAATTTTCGGATCATAGGGCAATCAAGATCGTCTTTTCATTTAAGTGTTTTGGAATCTGAACACACATCAAGACTCAAAACACAGTCTTGTGTAGACAAAAAGAGTTTGTTATCGCATTGGGACTCTTCAAGTAAACAATTTTAATAGGTCCTAATTGGTCACACTTGGGGCCAATTAGACGCATCTTAACACATTAACTGCATCTGGATATATATTTCGATTAACCTTTAGGCCACTATCCGACGTTTTCATACTCTGATGAGTGTCGGACGAAAAACGCATTTAAGTATGTCAAAAGAATATTGCCACTTTTTCGTGCTGTGATAAAGTTCTGTAGTATCAGCAGACTATTTACGTAAAGCTGTACTTCTCTATTACTTTCGAAAGTTTGTAGATTTCGTCAGGGAGCTCTACTTCTTACTTCCTACTCCAGTACACTTGCCATAAATCAAGCTCTGCATCAATTCCAAAGACATGGGGCAAATCTAACTTAAGTGACTCTAGAAACATGTTAATATCGTTTTTCCATAGGTTTACATCATTTTGCTCTTTCATTACTTATGGGAGGTGTGCAAAGACTTTCACATGAATGAGATGTTGATTTGAGAATTGCATTTTCATCTGACGTATCAAGTGATCAAGGAGTTTCCATTGACTTAGGTGCACAGTACAATTGCTCTAGAAAACCGCAAATGGTTGTACTCTTCTATGTTGCTTCTCACTTCCTTTACTATTGCTCTTACATCTGTGACTATTGAATAGCCTTTTATAATGTAATTGTGGCTTTTTGAATAAAATTTCAGTGTTGCACCTCTCATTCTCTTGCTACAACGAGTGCTAAAACAAATGAAAATTTCATGCAACATGATCGAAGAAACTCTGCATAAATGCTAACATTCGAATTGCAGATGTCGTCTTCATTCACTTCCATTTCTTTCCAGGTTTGGTTAACTGCAGGCAACATTTCTTCAAATCTTGAAATACCGTCTATTCTTTCTACCCATCTGGTTCTGCAAATGTTGACCAGGGCTCAATGACTTGAAGTTGGACTCTACTCTTTAATGTTTTTTCAAGAACTTGCTGCCGTTTAGGAGATCCATCAAAGAAATAAGAAGCTTTTCGAATGGTACTCATCAAATTCCTTATTGCTTGAATTCTACATGCTTCTGCTGCGCACAAACCTCTACTTATAAGAGTTGCAGCTCCACTATATTTACATTACATGTTTCCATCTCCATCGTATCCTTGTCCTCGACAATTTTCCTTCTCCCAGCTTCGAAGCTGCTTCCACCCTTTGTGCCTTCTTTAAAATCGAAAAACCAAAGAAAATCTTCCCCAGAGTTGCTTTGATCATCACCAAATCGTATGAAAATCGCAAATTGCTCTTTACTATTGCAATCAGATGCCTCGTCTGCTAAATTGAAAAACTTTGCTTGTCTCACCTAATCAATACTGTCTCTCTACAACAGCCTATCAATTAATTCTGTATGGTTTTAGAGCAGTAAGTTGCATTTTTTGGTGCACTGTTGAAATTTTCTTGTAAAACTGCATCATCTGCCTAAATCCTGGAATCCAGAAGAGCCTGAAAGTTGCCAGGATTCCCATCATCCATGTTTGTTGCATAACCTTTATGTCCCCTGAAAGGAATGTTTGGACAGCCACATAGAAGCACCGTTTCAAAAATAGGAGGGAGTTTTTTATGATTTGCCACAAAATTTCTTTACAGTGCACTATCAAAGCATTCATGAGTTCGCAGCTTTCTCTTCTTCAACGTTTGCTTAAGTTATGCACATGAAAGAATAGCATCATGATGAAGCTTGCTCTGTTCTTCATGCATTTTGAACTTATGCTTGTTTAAGTCTAGTAATTTTATGGTAATTTAAAAAGTTTATTCACCTTATTTGAGTTTGTTTTTGGCAACTGATTTGCCAAAAAGGACACATACCTTACAAAAAGCTCCATTCTTTTACTTAGAACAGGCAAGTCAGGGATGCTTTGAGAGCCAAACAATGCTGAACTTTCTATTCTTTCCAGACGCTATGATTGTAGGAAAAGAAAAGATGTGGTCAGTTTCCAGGTTTCAGTTTCCAATGATAGTCTATTTTTTAAGGTCTGTTTAGTTTTGAAAATTGTGTAATGCAGTCTAAAAGTGACTTTACTTTCCTATTTTTTTTCTTTTTTGGTAAGTAATACCTGGGAAAGGCCATAGGGCCTATAACAAAGCCTCGAGTAAGGAACAACTGAGAAAATGAGGGGAAGTTTAAGTAGAAAGGGAAACAAGATCAAGTTTGTTGATGTTAGTTTTAAAAGATGACAAATTCTAAGATTCAGGGAAGTAGTGGGTGGCAATGAGTTCCACAGTTGAGAAGTTCTGGGAATGAAAGATGATTTGTGAGATAGAGTTCGTGGATTAGTTAGTGTAACTTTGAAAGGGTGTGAATAGGTAGAGCTTTTGGTGATTCAAACACGCCTCACTGGATCAGGAATGATATTCCTGATTTCCTGAGAGCAATGTCCGTGAAAATAGCGGTAGAAAATGGAAAGATCTGCAACAAGATGATGATGAAGAGAGACTGTAGAGAATTAGTGAGGTTTGGATTGTTGATGAGATGGATAGCTTTAGAATGGACTCTGTCAAGAAGATGGAGAGAAGAATTAGAAGTACCACTCCAGACATGAGAGCAGTACTCCAGAGAAAGACGAATCTGGGATTTGTATACAGTTAATAGTTGAGAAGGTGAGAAATAACAACGGGCTCTAGAGAGAAAGCCAAGTTTCTGAGATGCATACTTTGCTATGGAATTGATATTGATATGAGGTTTCTAAGTGAGATTAGATGAAATAGAAAGACCAAGTTGAGTGATAGAAGATGAAATGTCCAGTTTATGGCCGTTCGTGAAAGCAGGGGGGAATCTTGGTGATGTTTACGTGATATGACAACCTGTTTTGTCTTTTCTTCATTGAAGTTAACAAGGTTGTCACTACCCCACTTCTTTACATTTGTCAAGTTATTGGTGAGAAGTGAGACCGAAGTGTTACAATATGGTGAAATGTTAGAATAGGCAAGGTGTTGAGGATTGGATGAAAAAGATAAACTTAAATAAGTGTCATCAGCAAAGGAGAAAATACTGGAAGATGTAGAGGAATGCAGGTCATTTATGAAGAGGATGAACAGAACAGGAGAGATAAAAGAGCCCTTAGGTACACCTGAGTTAATAGAATGAGGATTAGAGATGTAGTCATCGAACCTAATTGCAATTGACCTATCAGATAGAAAGCTAGAAATCCATTTATTGAGGGAGTGGTGAAGACCAAACATTGGCAGTTTAGCAAGAAGATCTTTGTGCCAGACGCGATCAAAGGCCTTGGAAATATCAAGAGATCACTCTACTCTCACCGTAGGAATCTAGAGCAGAGGACCAAGCATGAACAGCATAGGCTAGAAGGTCACTGTAAGATCTGGCTTGTCGAAACCCATATTGATGCTCAGAAAGAAGGCTGTTTGTTTCAAGGAAGGCAAGCAGTTGTTTGATGATAATGGTCTCCATAGTCTTAGAGATGAGAGAAGTGATTGCAATAGGGCGATGGTTTAAAGGGTCAGATTTTTCACCTTATTAGGGATAGGGAAAACGAGGGTGAGTTTCCAAGAGGAAGAGAAAATACCAAGATTGTAGGAAAGTTGGAAAAGCTTGTTGAGAACAGGGGCAAGTTCAGGGGCACAGGACTTTAGAACTATAGCAGGTATACCATAAGGTCCACCAGATTTGGAGGTGTTTGGCTGAAGAAGAACTTTCCGGACTTTGCGTGTAGAGAACTTAATAGCCTATGCTGTTTGTGCTTGGTCCTCTGCTCTAGAATCTTACGGTGAGAGTAGAGTGATCTCTCTTGATATTTTCAAGGCCTTTGATCGCGTCTGGCACAAAGGTCTACGGTGATGGTGGATATGGGGTAGAGAGGAGGTTGGAAATCTTGTTCATCAAGATTGGAATTGGAAGCAAAGGTGGATGCGAAAAGGTTAGCTTTAGAGGAAGGAGTGCATGAAGATGAGCCAGAGTTGTTTTTTAGAGGTGAAAAAGAAGAATGGCAAAAGTTTTTTGAGACAACTTTGGCTAAGGACTAGAAGGAGCGAGATCCTGTTTGACATGAAGCAAATTTATTGTTGATGCGTTTGACAAAAGATGATTTGGCATGATTGATCGTTTTGGATCATAGGTTACGAGCTTGTACAAATAAAGCTCTTGAATGTGGAGTTTGGTGTAGTTTCCATTATTTAAAGTGGTTGTTTTTAAGTTTGACGGCTTTTGCACATTGTGAAGTGAACCACTTTGGAGATGACTGTTTGCCAGGTTTATAGGAAGATAGAATAAAAACATCCATACCAAGTTGAATTGCATTAGTGATATAGGCGGCAAAAGAGGAGGGATCGTTACACAAGCCAGAATACCTGGGATAATCAGCAAAAAAGTTTCGAAGAGAGTCAAAGTCATCTTTGCTATAGTGGAAGACTTTTCGAGAAGAGGAAGATCTATCTTGGTGGGAGACAAAGTTATGCTGTAACGTGATAAGGCAGTGGTCAGAGTTACCAAGAGGAAAATCTAGAATAGGGTTAGAGTAAATGTCTGGGTTTGATGTAAGAAACAGATCAAGTGTATTAGCCTTGTCCCCTGAGCGATCAGGGATACGTGTTGGCTCTGATATAAATTGTGACAGGTTATTCATAATGGCAAAGGCCTCTGCATCACGACCAGCAGGGCTAGTGATATATGTAGAGTGGGTAAGCCAGTTCGGATAGTAGACATTGAAATCACCAAGGACTGTGACTTCAGAGCGTGGAGATTGAAGAGTAATTGTGTTAATTGTTTTAGATAGATGGTCAAATAAAATTTCATGGTTAGTTGAGTTAGGTGAGCGGTATAGGGTCCAAATGAATTTGAAGTGTGAGATAGGGAAATTTTCATCCAGATGAGTTGAAAACCAGGATTAACGAGGTCAAACTGAGGTAGACGAGAACTTTCTACATCAGAGCGGACATATGCACAAACACCATCATTTGGGAAGAAAGATGAGAAAAGCTCATATCCAGGGCATTTTAGACGAGCACAGAGAAAAGAGTTGTCATTTGGGGCCAGTGGTTTGATTTTGGTTTCGGTGAGGAAGAGTGCATGAAGGTTAGAGGACTGGAGATATTGGTGTACAGAATTAAGATTGGAGGATAGTCCACAAATATTGCAAAATGAGATGGAAAACAGTTTAAAATTTGCCACAATGGTAGCTGCAGTAGAGCTAATATCTGTGTGAGTGAGAGGCATAGTATGAATACAAAATGACTTAGTGATGGTTGAGTCGGTCAAAGTGATAGAGGCAGCATTTGTCAGTGAGCCTATGAAAGTTCCCATAGCTATCCTGTGGCCTCAGAAGGGCCCCCCGGAACTGCGAGCTAGGAGTGTCTCCAGTCGCGAACTGGATAGCAGGCAGTCCGAGGTTATACACCAGCTGATGAGGCAGCCTCCCAAAGCGCTCCCAATGGGTTCGGGCCTCTGTACTATCTGGCGGCAGGCCTGCAGTCTACCTTTTCCAATGGTACCTTCAGACATAGCAAGGGATCCAATAAGCCCAACAGCTTCCCACTGCACCTAATCACAGTAACCTTACCAACCAAAAGACCCGGAATCTCTATCCTAGTGCTAAAAGAGACAAAGTCACTAAAAGCACCAATAGATAGAGTGGTGGTACTTCCCCGAACGATGAGGCAAGCTCATCTACCACCTCATTATTATCAAATTTAAGGTTTATTGGCTATATAACTCTTCTGAACTCTTCTAATTACTGATAACAATGGCATCATACACATCATAGAAGATCAATTTCTATTTCTCAAATTTAGCAAAGCCCCAATCAAAATGCACTCTTTCCTGTCACCTTTAAAATGCTTGAAGCTTTCATCTGACAGCAATCTACGGAAAGTACTTTTCTGTTTTAGAAATTGGTTTTCATCTTCTAACCTTGGATGTTATCCATAGTATTCTGTGTTATCGTAGAGCTCTATGCTAGTGGGACTTCTCAATGATGTGGCCAATGACTCGCTTCCTTTTAGCAGTATGGGCACTGAGTTATAGAGACAATTTCAATTTTGTGAACACCTGTACATAAGGAGGAGTAAAGTTTAATCTTTAAGGGATGGAAAAATTGCCAGCTGTTAAAGAAAGAGTGTGGGCTAAAGTGTATTAAAGGGTCCTTACAGTTACTGACTTAGTTGATATATTTTATATTCCTGTAGACTAAAAATCTGAAATGGTGCTGATTTGGACGAAGGACGGAGGGAGTATAAGAATTTCTGGGGAGGAGAAATATCTAAGTCAGTCATAAGAAGCTCTAAAATGAAGACGAAAGTGGGGTACACTTCAAAAAAACGTGATGCAGCTTGGGAACTATTGCATCAATGTTAGTTTTTCACACAATAGATAAATTCAAAGTTGCTTGGATATCTTTAGTGCATTTTATTGAGTAGAATAGCCAAAATACCAGTTGTCAAAACAGCAAACCAAGTTCATTATAATATTATTTACAAATTTCTTTGAGAAAATATCCAGTGAAACAATGGCTACAGATATTATCTGAAAATGATTTGTAAATAATATATACACTAACCATTAAGCACTAAAACTTTCGTCGGTAAAATCAGTTGGTAGCAGCGATGAGCCTACTTCGTCGAGACAAAGCGTCTTGCTACAAGGTATTTATTGTTCATCAAGCATCGAGTATTTCACTTTCACGGAGTCTTTCAAGCTGGCAAATCTACGCGATGCTTTTTGAAATGTAGCAAGATCAATGGAAGAGCCATTCTCGATGTCCATTTTGACGGCGACAAGACATAATACATTGAAGCCGGCTCTCTTTCAAACAAGCATAAAGGTCTCAGTTTCAACATCGGCTTAATCCGACAGGACTTATTTCCAAACGCTGAGAAGGCAAGAATCTTACATTCTGTGGCCTATTGTTTTCAGTTCTATGGCCCATAGGTGTCATATTAGTTGCCCATAGGTGTCAGTTCTATGGCCTATGGATGTCCATTCAAAGCATTACAATAGATATGTCTCTAGTCCAAACACAAAGAAGAGCTTCTGAAGCTAATGAAGAAAACGATCAACGGCCACAGAAGGTCGCAGGTCAAAGCTCATTTGTCCTAGTGGCCATTGGCATTTACTGGAGTTGGGTATAATTCATTTATGCAGTTTGCCTACTGGGAGAAAATAGCTACCTACTAGGAGCTCTCCAAAGTGTCCAGAAAATCTTTTTACACGGTTTCCCCTAAGTAAGTTCTAGAACTTATGGACCTCACCCTGGATCCATCCCTTCACTATTGCAATTCAAAAAGGGCGCGTTGAATTCCTTTCTTTCTCAAACTGATAGGCAAAAGGGCTACTTGTTCTCCTCTACATCCCCTCTGGCTTCCTTAACTTTATCAAATTGCAGCCTAGCATTACGATTCTCATATTTTTATATTACTCCAGACAACATAATGCTGTTAGTTTTTGAATTTTCGAGCATCAAGCAGGATGAATGAAGCTGCATGGCTTCAAGACCATGAGCGTTGACGACACTTTTAAATTTCCAAACCCACACTAACGACCACTATAAAATAGGCCATGTGAGATTCCATAGCGACATATTCATCATACTTGCCATCTGGCGCAATAGTGACAATATTGATGCTCAACGATTAATTAACTTCCTAAAGGCCGAGTTCCTATGAGGAAAAAGTGAGTGAAACAGTAATGCCCAATGTGTTTCTCAATGAATATTTACGCCTATCAATTTCTACTTATCAAAAAGGGGTCTTGCGAAATAGGCCCGTTCCACCTTCATTGTTCCTTTCATTAGAAGGAGTTGATTTTCTTTGCTTTGCATCCAGTGATGTAGTTAAATAAGATATGGGGAAGCATAGGACACAAATTTAACACAAAAAGCATTTCACAGCTTTACTTCTGCTATAAAGCATTAGTAATTCGTATACAATTTCAAAAATTTTAGGTTTACATAACTATTGAATGATCGTCAAGAAACATAAAAAAGCAAATTCTTTGAAATAAAAATTAGGTCTGTGATGCTTTCCATGAGAATACATAAATCTATGCATGAAGTAACTCTTTAACTTTTGGTCTTTCTGACACCTTGTAATTTCATTTTTACAGATTCTAGAAAGTGTGATTCTGAATTGTTTTAAAGGGCAAGCCTCCTGAACCCCACTTTTCTATCCTATCTGATTCTGCAATGGCTACCTTAATTATATAGAACGTTTTGCCATAATATCTCTTCGTGGAAGAGAATTTGAAGGCAAAGATTTACTTTTGTGGTGAAAAATGAATACACAAGCAATATTTAACATACGTCAAGGACTAAAATACTTTTGCAAAAAGCTTTAAGTTGTGCCCGTAGTTGAGAGTCTGCTTCCCTTTGCCTTGGGCAGGTACAAGAGCTCTTGATTGCAAATTTCTGATAACAGCTTTAGTATTAGTTTTTCATATGTAAATTGCAACGATCTTCATTCTCTCACGGGGTCCCTTCAAATTCTATGCAAAGAAATAGATTTAGATTTTTTTTAATTCTTGCATCGAAATCTTCATATTTTTTCTTCGTCTCGCTGGCCCTCCCGCCAGCCATCCAAATAGCCGGAACCTGTAGACAAGACAAGTCTTCTTTACTTTAGTGCTTGACAGTGGAGCATTCTAATGTAAAGCAATCTGTTCTCTTAATCCCCAACAACACTCTTCAATCCATAATGTCTTTAAAAGCAAATACTTACGACAAAAATTACAGGATCTTCTGCAATTCTTCTTGAGATAATCTGTGTATTCGCTGCTCTGACAATAATTCTTGTACGAGGAGCAATAGCTTGATTTATCAGTACAGCCTGGAAACTTGTCGACTGTCGTGGGTGCCAATGATGGAGCTAAATATAATCAATAAGTATTTAATTAGAAAAGTATGCAGCATAAAAATGACTTCAAAAAAGTAATAAACTGTTGCAATTTTCAGTCTATCTTTTGGTTAAAGTATTAGGAAGTTGCACTTGTAGCGTTTATGTGACTTCTCGTGTAGACCGGTGATTCTATAAAGCCATCATGCTTTATAGCCTAGGCCACAGGCCTAGGCCTAGAGTAGAACTACACAATGAAACTATGCATTGTCCTTTTCTATTTCGTTGTTACCTCAAGACTGAATTAAAACATCAATACACAGAATATCATCTAGGCACTAAACAACACATAATACATCAGAACACAACGTTTTTGCAGATACGTACGTCAGATACAACATCGTCATTGCCAACTATGGAAAAGATCTTATGAGTGGTGCCAAAATTTACTATTTGCCAGAATCCCTAATTGCTCTGAAAATGGAGGCATGAAAGCCCAATATTGCATTACACAGCACAGGACTGCAGTGGAAGAGGAGACAGACAGCAAAAGCAGGGGTATAGAGGCTCGCCACTAGAAAACTCTTCAGGGACACACCCTCTAGAGCATCGGAAAACGCCATTTGGACATGGAACAAAAAGTTCTATCATTTAATCTCTGTTCCAAGAGCAAAAACTAATCCTTTAACTTGGAAATGAAATAGCAAAAAGCTACACTACACTGACCTTTCCTTTTGCTGTTATATGCCAGCAGTCCTGTTGTAAATGAAATCTTACGCAATAGCTCCGAAGGAAGATAGTCTACACTAAAATACACACTGACATTTATATGATATCATTATTGCCCTGTGAAGACATTCAATTGCCCTAAAAATTGTGATGTGTAATCTGGTGGGGGGTGCCACAATCCCCACACCTCCCAGGAATTTTCGTCCCTGATGGGCAACTCTTTGAGATACAGCCTAGCATAGACTCCTCTTTGGGACACAAGGCAATTTTGAGACAATCTCGTTCCAGCCATTAGCAGGGGCTGTATTTCAAATAGTTATGCAAATAGCTTTCTCTTCAAATCATATTTTTTTGTTTATATAGCTTATTTTTTCTCCCTTGTATCATAATAATGTATAAAAGAGTTCTCCGTTGTATCGTAATAATGCCTGGAAAGGGTTCTCCATTGAATAGTAATAATGTCTAAAAAGTAGTTTTATTGCATTTTAGAAAAGGCCCTTCTTTCCCCTTGCTTCGCCAAATGAAGAGCATGAGAGGCACTTGACAACCTCTGCCTCCCTCTCAGGCGTTCCTGTAAAATGTTTTGAAAACGTAGCTCCTAGTAAAACATTGCGGATGAAATCCAAGAGTCTTTGGTCTATAATGCCCTGTCGCAACAATTGACTCTTTGCTAGTTTCTAATGTTAGAGGTAAGAAAAAGTCAAGTTGTATAGTTTCATTGTTAATTTTTATGTTAGTGCTGCCTTTGAATTTTCCTCTAGTCTTGTCGCCCAATATTCAAAATTTCTTATTAATTGGCGATAAGTCTTTGAGTGCAGGGCGAAATTTGGTCGTCCAGTCATACAGTTAAATAATGCTATGTTTGCTTCCACTCTTGAAGATGTAATGATAGCTGTGCTTCTCCATGTACTGTTAGAATCCCAATTTCCCATTGACAGAGCATGTCCTATGATTTTTAAGGAAGGGATTAGCTTACATCATAGCATCTATGTGTATTATCCTAATTGCAAGATTTAAATATCAATATTTTCTTTCTTAGAGCGACATGGACAGCTGAATTGTTATCGCTGTAACTTGTCTGAATTACTCCATTATTACCTGGATTGGGTGAGCTTCAAAACCATAGAAATGTAATGCTCATTCCATCCCATATGTCAAAGAAGGTTACTACACAATAAGCTATCATTTGAATCTAAAATTATAGTATGTATTGAAGAGGAAAATAGCTTGAAGTTACACTTGTCGTCACTACATGCGAGGAGGTAGCTCAAATTGCCACTACGGTCCGATGCGACTCATTCTTGAATACATAGAGTAACATCAACGAGTTAATATAGATACTCACGAGCTACAGGACATTTCCCACACGTCTCTGCGCAGTCTTTTCTCATGTAATCATAGTATAAAGATGTTTCCTCACAGTATCCCAGTTCTTTCCAATAGGAGCAGTAACTTCCACTATCTGCGCATCCTAGAGAACAATAAGAAAACAAAGCTCGTCTTTGTAACAATTTTTACAAGTTAGAGTAAGACAAGGTAGCCGTTGTGAGATAAGCGTCCTCCACGTAGAAAGCCTTACTTTGTACTTGAATGCATGCTCAATCGAACTAAGTCACAGATTTGTGCCAGATTAGATGCATTATCTAACAGAGCCATTTTTTCAAGAAACATTAGATCTGGAGGGAATTGGGCTGAATTTTCCGAGTGCTTTAGAAGAAGCAGGAATACTCGAACAATGCTTGGGAATACTTGTCGATTGCACGTGTTTTTCATGAAATAAGGTGTACACGAGAATTGAGGCTCAAGTAAAATGTGATTTTCTTATGAGAAGCTAGATTATTTGGCTAGCTAGATTATAGGCTTTACTACTTTTGCAGAGAATTTGCCGGCTCTATGGCACCTGGGGGAACTTTGCTTCCTTTGCCTCCTTATCTCCGCTACTGTTATCTAATAAATGCTTCAAGTGCTGTTTGAATATTTATATTAGGTTGGCTGAAAATTTAGAATATAATCTAAAATTTCTTTAAACCTCATTCTAAAACAGGAGTCAGCAACCTATCTGGGCTTCGGGTTCAAAATCACCATACACAGGATCAGTTCTTTGACCTATGCTGTAATATTTTCATCAATGATTTGTTCTTAATTGACTTGGAATTGGAAATATGTGATTTTGCAGACGGCAAAAATATTTACAAGAGGTGATATCCTGGAAGAAGTAATAATCAAATTGAAGGGTGACTTATGTGCGAGTGCTATAAGGTGCTGAGCTGCTTCCCCCTAAGCCAGGAGTGATTTTCAGTGGCGAGGTTAGAGGTCCTGCCTTTCCTACCCGGCAGGGCTAAAATATTTCAATAAAATAAAACTTTTAAAAAGTGGCTAAAATTTAATTTTCAAGCGAAGGTAACATTTCCCAACCCGTTAGCTCGTTCTTTCATAGCGAACTCATTCAACACAGCTTTTGCTTTACCATTTATGAAATCATTTTTAATTGGTTACCAAAGAATATCTTTGTTTTGAGCCCTACTCCTACCATCTGAGATGGTAGGAGCTGGTAGAAGCTGAAACAAGAGTATTTCAGCACGTCTTTGTGCCTGTACTACCTCGCAATGGAAAAAAACAACCACTCTCCTGCCACATTTTACTGGCAGGAGCTAGGACGGTATTGCTGCTGCGATGTCATGGAGCTGCGCTGGAATTGAACATTTTGATTTTTGATTGGCTGAAGGGCTTACATGTCATTGCCTTAGAAGCTTTTTTGATGACAACTCCTGCATACTTTGACATGTAGGACGCTTGTAACGGTCAGAATCACGGTTTGAACTTACGTTGTAGCTGTGGACAGTAGTTCTAAGTTTTCGAAATGGCCGAAGAAAGTAGCCGAGGAACTGAAGACATTATTTGTGAACTTATAGAGAAATCATTCAATGCAAGAACTGTTGGTGAGCAGGAGATCTTGCAACATAAGAAGCCCCAACCAAAACTAGGGGCAAGAACTGCCAATCGCCAGTTTCAGGACGACTGACATGCGAAGAAAGAATGACTTTGTGGCTCAACTAATTTACAAAGATTTTTTTGCTGGACTTGCCTTTTATTTGCTACAGTAAAATCGTAAACGTGGACAAGACAAGAATATGCCGATATGCGTTGTTTTCTTTCCGATTGCAGAACACATGGGCGATCGAACTGCCATTTGGAGGCCTATAAGAAATGGAAGACCTTTGATGCGACAGAAAGGGTCGATATTCTATTCTCAAGAGCGAGAAGAGAAGAGGTGCAGCGCCAAAATGAGCAGGTAAGGCAGAACAGGGAGACGCCTAGAACCATTTCTGAAGCTATTTTATTCTTATGCAAACAAGAATTAGCCTTTAGGTGTCACGATGAATCTAGAGATGGCCTTAATAAGGGAAATTATTGGGAGCTACTTGAATGCTTTGCAAAATATGATTCTGTCTTTGAACGTCCTCTCCATAAGGAGTTGACAGAAGGTGAAATGATACATTCTGGTGTTTTCATTGGCGCTTCTTCAGAGATTCAAAATGATCTCATTGAATGCATAGATTCTGTCATCCAAGATCAGATTGACAAGGAAATTAAAAATTGTAGATTCTTGAGCATTCAGGTAGATGAAACAACCGATGTTTCTACTAAGGAGCAGCTCAGTGTCACCATTCGTTTGGATAGGGAGGTTGAAATAGTTGAGAGGTTTCTGAAACTTTTTGATGTTAGTTCTGATAGTCCAACTTTTCCTTGGTTGTTGGTTTATGAAATACATTTGCAGAATAGAATTGTCCTCATTGTGTATGATAATCATATTTTGCTTCTGAATATTGGTTTTAAGAGAAGCTAATGAGTTTCACTGTTCTGACTTACAATGAAAGCCTGCAAAGATGTTATGAACCTCAAGGCTTTAGAATGGCAAGGAAGAGTTAAATCATATTTTAGCGTACTGAAGGTACTTTTTGTCAGCACTTGTTGGAATATAAAGCATCAGCTGATAGCCAAACAGCCAACAGATCATAAAGAACCAGAAGAAGATTCATCCCCTAATTGTGCCAATGTTGGGACACTCTTTTGCTGAATCAATCAAACTTTGTTGCAGAATAAAGTTGCATATGAACTTGTGAATTTGTGCAATAATGATAGCAATTTTATTGCCCCCAGCCTTTATGTTGCCAAAAGACTGGTGTGATTCCGTATGCTTAAAAAGGGAAAAGTCAAGCATAGGCAAACTCTTGACATGCAGCTTGAGCTTCACTCAATTGGAGTTTCCATTGAGGACTGATTTGCCTGGCAATTACAATTTGATATTTATAAGATCCAATTTTTATCTCAAAATGTTTTTTTAACAGTGAAATATATGATTAAATTCTGTGTAGTATATGTTTTACAGCAGTTCTGAAAACTCCAATCTGTGATTTAGAAGGGGACTTAAGTCAATAAAAATGGTGTTAAAATCTATCTTCAAGGTATAAGTGAAATCATGCAATTTAGATTATACTTGCAGGAGGAGATGTATGTCAACTTTAAGTATCTGAAAATGGGTACTTTCCAAAGAGTGTTTCAAAACAGCAGAGTTAAGAAAATTTTTGAGATCCCTTCTAATGTGTTTTCCTTTCATTCCAAAGGGGCAGGACTAACTTTTCATCCTAGCTTCGCCACTGGTGATTTTCTAACATTTTAACAAAGCTGAGAAAAGTAGAAAGCTTAGAATGCACTGTATCAAGTAATATTGATGTGATAAATTAACATTGATGCCATATTTGAATTTAGCGTATCAAAATTAGCCAGAAACAACTGCCACGTTTAAAGGGGCAAACATTTGTTGCCTTGTGCTTTCAATCGATGTCAGCAAGTCAACGTATTAGGAGTAACAATAGATTCCAAACTGAACTTTGAGAACCATATTCTATAACTTTGCAGAAAGGTTAACAAAATGGTGAGCGTAGTTTCTAGAATTAGTAGCTGTCATAAGAACATTAAAGCAGATATTTTCAGGTGCGCAAATGAGGGGGTGTGGGTTGTCACAACGCCTACCTCCTAATGATTTCAAAACCCAGTCCAACCCGATCCTTCTCTGACTCAGTAAGCATTGAACCTCTATTTATCACAAGCTAAATCAGTCACAGTTCTGCTGGTACTTTGCTGTATAGCAGAAAGACATATAGTAAATCTATTTCCTAGGAAGTAATAATGAAGGAATTATGAACGAGTACAGAAAATCATCCTCTTCACCATCATCCTCAAGATGACAACAAGTTTATCAACTTTCTCATCTATGCAATGCATCCAAAGCAATTCGAACGAGATAACTATGCTAAAGGCAGGTGTCCATAGGACTACATTTTCAGCTCGAGAAGAAAATGCTCTTGAGCTTTCTCCTCACCAGCGTATTAGGGAATTCCCCAGCAGAGCTGCATTCCCATCGTGCTGTCTACTTCAGGAGGAAAACTTCGTTCTTTTTGCTTAGAAAATCGGTGCTGTTCCGGTGTTAAACAGTAATTTTTCCTTTGTTTGAGTTTTTATACCATACACGTGCGCAAAGGAGTAAGCGTTGCTCCATCGAGTACCAGCACAGAAAGACCTACATAGCATATATCAGTTAATAATGCAACTCATTTGATGCTGTAGATATTCTTGACTTTGTAGTGGCACTAACTCTTAAAACAGCTGAAGTTATTTGATAAATACCACCCTATTCTATGTTCACCCAAACATGGGCCTTCGTTTTCAGCCATCGTGAAATTTGATATGCTCCTAGTGTTGCACAATGTTTACAATTTCCTGCAATCTGATTGAATATCAAGGGGATGAGGAAAAAGCTCGCGAGCAACAGTAGAATGAGTTCAACTTCATCCTCTGAGCTCGAGAGGATAAAAATCACCTGGGCCAGTACCATCTCTGAAGTAGTGCGCATGCCGATCAAGAAAGGTCGAGGGTATTTTCCTCTCGAGCGGAAAATGCAGTCCTATGGACACCTACCTTAAGGAGGCTTTCCCTGTTTTCCAACAGTCTGAAGGGCGTTGCTGACAAAATCTAATGGGGGCTTAGCCTCGAGGATAATTCATTCTTTGTGTTCTGGGAGTTTTCAGATTATTTCCTCAATACATTGTTGCATTTAGACGTGTAAGTAAATGCAATCATACATTAAATTCATTTTTTGATGGAATTAATTTATTTATAAAGGTAAATGGTGCAAAGGAGTATGTACTTGTGTTAGTGCCAATAGTTTTGGGCTTATAGATAGTCCACACCATTTTTTTAATTAGCCATGTAGTAGGGTAATAGCAGAGTACTGAGAAAAATTTATTGCATAAGATTAACACGCAATGCACCACGAGATTATCGAGTCTGTATGAGCAACCTTTCATTTCTTCGGAACGAATTTATTCAGCAGTTGAATGAACACCCTCAATGCCTTTTTCGGGGAAAACGGTATAATTAGTTAAAATTAGGAAAATGATTCGTCGTAGCATAATCATCATCATCGTCGTCATTATCATGATCACAATCATCATCATCATAATTATCATCATCATCAGCATCATCAGCATTATCATCATTCAGAAAGCAGTTAACAACCAATCTTTCGATACAAATGTATTCACTAATCAAAACAAATATATAAATTCTCTGAGAAATGTGCTTTGCATTATTCAAAAAGATATCTCAATTTATTTGATTGACAATATGCAATTGATTTTGATCTTATAATTTTTACACCGTTCTTCCTCATGCAAACTTAAAAAGGAAATCACCCTTATCACTTCATTGATACACAACAGATAGCTCCATTACAGCTAGTTTAAGCCTGCTTCACAATATTTGCATCAATCTAAACCTAATGTTAAGATGAAAAGTATATGTACAAAAGGTAATAGTAACCATCACAAAATAGAAAGAATTTCTATACTAAAACAATCCCTCTCTTGGGCTCCCAATAATTCACAGAGGGTGCATATTTGCAGTACTCGACACTGCAGCGCATCACAACACAGATATGTGACATGGAGATATCCTTATTTTATTATGCAATATAATTTAAACTTTTCTCAGTTTTGACATGGGTGTTATAGGAATTTCTTATTGTGTAGATGCCAACCCTTTGTGGGGAAAAGAGAATTGCTCCTCCTGCGCATATTACATGCAGCCTGTGCTAGATATCTGGGGTAAGAAATGACTTTTCTTCGATGTACTTGTGTGAGATTGCTTTGCTTCTACTACCGGAGTACATAAACGTAATAGTAAAAAGATAAAGTCAACGGAACCTCTTCATTTAGAATCTTCAATTTTCGATGAAACTAGGCAAGGGGACCAGTTTCTCAAAGTTTTCATGAAGATCAAAGATGAAAGCTATTGCATTCTATTCTACAAAAGTATATTTTTCCATGATCTAGAGGAAACTACCCCGAAAAGTTTTTCCAGACCCCACTTTTTCCTTGCAAACATTGGAAAGAATTGTTATTTAGGGACATACTTGTTACCTACTAGCACAGATGCGTAATACATGTAAAAAATATAGCTCAAAGTTCATAATTTTACTTCTACATCTGTGCCCCCAATTTGGCCAAGCTTTCTGCGAGCCGCTCGTAGACAGCTGAGTTGGATTGGGGGGCACAGATGTAGAAATAAAATCATTATATCAATGTTCCAATACTTTATTCGCTTTTTGAAAGCAGATAAGGTATTTAGTTGTTTTATGTCGTGTGGCAAATCGGCCACAGTTTATTTCCAAGGTAGACTAGAGTCAGTGGCGTAGCTGAGAAGGCAAGGGGGCAGTCGCCCCCCTTCCAGGGTCCAACACCTTACTTTCCTCCCCCTCCTGGCTACACTCTTTGTTGCCCCCAATGCTGAAATCTTGGCTACATCACTAACTACAGCAGTGGTTCTCAAACTTTTCCAAATATTTTACATGGTAGTCAATCTCTATATTTTTTGCACTTGCGATCCTCTGGTGCACAGATGGCTTGAAAATAAGCCTGCATGACAGAAAACGTTCGAGCAACATTTCTACCTTTTTACGAAATTCAAAGAAATATATGAGTTGCTACAGTGCTATCACTCTCACGCTATGGAAGTCCAATTCTGTAGATCTGTCTTTGTGAGTGTCTATTGGAGACGTTGGAGTGAAGAGGGATGGAGAACTCTGTGGAACTAAGCCCCCAGAAAAATATTCAAAACCATGCCCTATAATTTGGCCATAGGCCAATGTAAATAAGGCTCCATTATAGTTTTTTTTGGGGTGGGGGTTTCCATGCATAAGTTTGTTATATGAGATGAACATGAATATACGAATGGCGTTTGTCTTGGGTGCAGCAGGCTAGGACAAAGGCGAGTACTCACAAACAAGCATCCTCCTAGAAAGGAAGTTTGATCCACACTTGTTGGGAAACATGAGCGCACAGTAATTAAATAATTTTCTAAATGTATTGAAAGTAGTTATTCCATTCATCAAGCATTTGTAATTGTATGACTAACGTTGTTTTTTCTCTCTCATCGCTTCATGGAGAGAGCTTGGGAAATGACTTACATTTACCGCTGTTTACAGTATTTTACATTTACGCAGATTCATTGTTAGAGTAATTCTTACGTAGATACACCTTTCCTGTTTACTTATTTTTTATTGGTTCTTATATGCACGAGGTACTGAGTAATAACGTCTATTTAGCTATATTAATGAGATATTAGAGAAATTAGAAAAGAAAGAGAACGCACAGAAGCAGTAGTGAAGTGCTAGAATGGAATAAAGCGTATCAGTCAAAATCAGAGTGTTTTCTTCTGGAGTCTTCTTGGCCTTTATAATTGAATCAGCATTAGAGTATAGATTGCGATTTATACAACAACACTTATATATGTATAATATATATATATATATATATATATATATATATATATATATATATATATATATATATATATATATATATATATATATATATATTATAT
>OLMO02000275.1:14057659-14072878 GCA_900291935.2 Cassiopea xamachana
ATATATATATATATATATATATATATATATATATATATATATATATATATATATATATATAAATATTCTTCCAAACACTCTCAAGCCAATTATATTAGAAATCAGACGCAAAAAGAGGACTATCATTTTCAGTCTGCAAAACATGTTTCGGACATTATTTTATCCATCTTCAGTTGTTATAATACTAAATTGTTAAATAGAACACACTTATAAACGTTGCAAAGTCATTAGAAGATATAAAGAAAAATAATTCGAATAATGAAGAGAACAAAAATCGTTGAAAGTGTTAGAATGCTAAGGAGAAATTGTGGTGCTGGACCTGTTTGTTTGAATTGGGCCCCTTCCACAAAATATGTAAAGTCTCTTTAATTTTTAGTTGCTGCTATGTTTTAGCTGAATCGATGAATTCAAAGCAGCTCTTATTACAAGAATCTTTACAAGATGCTCTCGAACTCTTGTTGAAATATGTTGGCATGCTTCACCAACACATATAGAATTACATCCCGCGGCATCTGTCTCTCTCTGATCGCGAGCTTTTGGCTGGCCATAATGCAGTTACCATAAAAGATCTATTAGGCTTCGAGAGGGCTTAATTATTTTGGGGGTCCTGGACGGGGTCTTAATACAGAGGGGGCAAAATAGAGAGAAGGACTTTACTATGGAATTTAATACAAATGTCTTTTGCATTTCCTTCGCATTGAGTTGCAAAATTAGGAAGCCACTTCCTTTTATTTTGAATTGAGTATCGAATAGCGTGATTTATTTCTGATATCGCAAGTTTAGTTCTGCACTTTTAGTTTCCATTATCTGTAGACAATATGAAAGTAGATTCACTTTCCGTAATTTCGGCAAAAGTGAATTGTTCAAGTACACTAAAGGACTGTTGAGGAAGTTTTTGTACTACATTTCAGTCAACACAACTTACTCTTTTTCTAGTGCTAATTTGCTGATGATTTTCGTTAGGGAAAACACTACCCGCGTTTAGCGGCTGCTTATTGCTAGTTAACTGACTAGACTGTTCAAAATGATATCTCAAAATAATGTTAGGAAGCTTCGCAATACGAAGACTGACCTTTGATTGCCTCTTTAAAAACTACCAGTTGTCAGCGATGATTCCCTCTATAGAAGAGAACGACTTTGGAACAATCTAAGTGCTGATGTCAAAAATGTACGAACTCAGAATCATTTCAAAAATACATACCTTAAATTCTCTATTTAGCCTCTAGTGTCGGGAATCCCCAATTGCGCCTGCGTCACTAATCACTCTTGTTTACAAGTTATGTAGGAAGTTTATTTCATGCGGTTATGTACGTAGATATTACGCTGAATCTCACTAGGAGACAAAATATAGGGAACTTAGTAATTGTTTTTGTAGCGTACTTTTGATAAACAATTAGTCAATAGGATGCAATTACTCATATGTTTTTCTTTATTTTTATTGGGTAGAGTAATCGCAAACTTTGATTCCTATTGGTTGTGCTATTTTTGTTATTCCTCATTATATATATATATATATATATATATATATATATATATATATATATATATATATATATATATATATATATATATATATATATATNNATATATATATATATATATATATATATATATATATATATATATATATATATATATATATATATATATATATATATATATATATCAGTAAATAGAGAGAGTAGTTGGAAGTAGTACGAAGTGTATGTCAGGTTTTAATGGGAAGAAAATACTGAAAACGTACACTGGCGTTTCTCTGGAGTTATTCTATTCACTTATCTTCGAATTAGCGTTTGATTAGGAAATTGAGTTCCTACATCTAGGGTGCTTATTGACTTCAAACATTCTTGAGGGGACTTATTGGAGAGGGGGCTACAAAGGCAATGTAGAATTACATTAAATGCTAGGGGGGTTCATGCATAAATTCGTATTTCAAAATGAGGCTGCATATTGTATTCTAAAACTAGGCTATCTTACAATGGTTGCATCATCATTCAAACTAACTAGAGGCTAGCTCTCAGCTTGATCGCTTTACTCAATAACGCTGGTGTAATAAAAGAAGCTCACACAAAAGAAGGTCAGGGGCGTAACATCCATCGCCCTGCTCCGGAAATTTGGAAAAATACTCAAAAATATATCATGACTGATTTGCACATTTTGTGCTGCTGGAATATTTATATAAGCAAATGAAAAGTCAAAAAACCATTGGCTTCCACAATTTTGAGAAAAAGTGAATGAAATAGAGGTACTTTCTTTGTATGTCGACAAATTATTTAAGGAAAATATAGGAATAAGATTTCCCCTGTTTTGCAAGAATGGGCCTCAAATCTTCCTACAAGATGCCAGAAGTTTTACCTTTAGCATTATTAAACCACATTTGATTGAACTAAAGGTAAAAACAAAAATTGATCCAGAGAAAATTGTTCGTCCCCCCTCCCAGAAAAAAGGCTAAAAATTGCCGCAAAGCGGAGAAAATGCCGCTCTTTTCCTCCCAAAATGGCTTGGAACGGGTCAAAAACTATTCTTTTCTCAACATTTGTAGCTGAAAAAGTGTGTTAGCCATATGTATGTTATACTTTGGGTCAAACATTATTTTTAGGATGATATCTACTAATTTATGCAAAAAATTGTATACATTGTCCAAAATCTCACCTTTTACCCTGGAAGAACAAGTTTTGACTGCAATATGACACATAAATTGAACCACCTATTGAATTTCCTCATTCTCCAGGTCTAGAAAACTATTTTTGTTAATATCTAATTAAAATTTTTGATTAAAAAGTCATTTTTTGGGAAAATTTATACAGATTTATGCCAAATTTCACCAGAATTAGCCGATCATTACAAACTGTTGTTCCAAGAGTCTCGCAAAATGGTGAAAACATTGCACTTCCACTTTCACATGTTAAAGGAAACTGTTTCTAGTTACAGTAAGCTAGAATTTAGGTCGAAAAGCACTTTTTGTGAGATAATGTATACTAATTTATGCAAAAAGTAGCTGTGAAAGAGCATCTTCTGCGCGAAAACCCTTTAGAGGTTGAAATTATGTTATTTTATTATATATCTGATTATTGGAACTGCCTAGTTGATACCTATTGGTTCAGAAAGGAATCCGTAAGCGTTACTTATGGCGAAAGTATATGAAAAATGGCCAAAGCTGCTCCAAATTGCCACTTTCTGCTTTAAGGTGATTTGTAAAGCAAAAGAACTGTATAATTTCAACACTTCTTGTATTATCAAACTATCCCTGGCAAGGGCAAGCTGAACTTATGAGTCATAACATGATTTCTTGAGATATATGACTTTTTATATAAGATAATGTTTGCCACAAATTGCACCCAAAATTGAGTTTTTGGTACACAAAATAGCGCTTTGTATTTTTAAAATTCTTAAGCCATTGTGTAAGAGATAAGCCAAGTCAAGTAATACATTTTAAAATTACTACGAGAAAGAAGAAGCCAGCATAACCCTTTGAAAGCTTTTTCTAGGACAGGAAATGGTAATTTCGGACCAAGTTTTAAATACTTTAGCATATATTATCACATAAAGAATTGCTAAGAAATGGTTACAACTTTTTACTGTCTCTGGTCAATTTTTCACTATCCAGGTCCAGAAAACCATTTATGGTATTTCAATAAGCTTTCAAAGGGTATTGATCTCTGAACCTAGAAAGAAATCTTAACGTTTAACATGAAAGTGAAAGACAAACAAGCTACGGTGGCACTTCCTTTTTTTCTATCTTATACCTGCAGACTCCTACTTTTTATACAAATACCTAACATTTTTTCCGAGCCACACTATTATTAACATTTTTCATTTTGAGCTTAGAATTATTCTTAAATTATTCTCAAATACCAAAGGTGTAACTTTGCCAAAAAAATAAAGAATTTATTCCAATCTTTTTTGATATTTACTACATCATAAAGCTAAGGAAGGGTTTATAAATTTGCATCGATAAGGCAAAACTACATCTGAAAGCAGTATCATAACGATGTTACAAAAAGCTCTTATGTCTTGATGAGACTTGAGTCTTGCAGTATTCTTAAAGTATTCTTATAACTTTCATTCTTGCAATTTTTGAGCCTCAATATTCTTAAAAACTTTATTCTTATAGAAGTGAGTGCAGTCCAATGCTAGAAACGAAATCTCACGTCAGTGCACCGAAAGACTGATTTTCTACGCCGTAATGTGCACTGGAAGTTATATGTGGCAAGGCTCTGATATAATTCTCGCTCTGGAAAGAGATTCAACTGCCATGGAAATTGAGCAATTTTATCTAATGGGGGAGTGTCGCACACTCCATAGAATTTTCTCCCCTTTAGAAGGTTGAAAAGTGGCTACTTTAGAGAGAAGATGATTTAATGCTATAACAAACTGAAACATAAAGGAAGCCATTGGAAGAACTTCTCCCTAGAAAGTGCCATGGTGACACTGCTAGTTCTATGAACCTGTAAGCAGAATCTCATAGCTTTGTCATTTTTGGCTCTAAATCCAGTGGTTGTTTGGAATAACTAGGGGTTTGAGCTCCACAAATAGGAAAGTAACTAGGGGCTTAGCCCTCCTGAGCCCCCAGCTCTACACCATAGCTTATAAGAGAGGGAGGCTAAACAAATCTCCTGAAAATTTTCAATAGTAAACTAAATATTTGCTTCTCGAAAACAGAGAATCAAAGCGTTTAGCTTACACATCATTAGCTCACAGCAGGCAAACAAAATTGAAAATTGTTTTTAGCATCCATTGATACAACACGTTTTATCGACAGTACGTCAATAAACGACTTTGTTCTTGATAGTGTTAGAACTATTGCTTATGGAACGTGATTAAACTTAGTTTACTTACTTGTATGAAGCTTGCTCACGATTGATAGAATTCAATATTTTCTAGGGGGGGGGGGGGGCTTAATGACTTCTTGTTCCAGAAAGAGGACTTATTGGAGAGAGGGACTTGAGAGGGGGCTAAAAAAAGAAATGATGGCAGTTCTTGATGCAAATTTTACTTCACTATAACTTTAGTTAGATTTTTAAAATTCGTATTATTTTGCAGGGCGTTAAATGAACAACAATACCTGTATACTCTCCCCTTTTTAAAGAATATAAAGTGAAAATGAAATGAAATTGTAGTGTTTCAAAGTAATAGAGAAGTTGGCAACAAGCCAGAAGCTTGCTACATACTCAAGACCTTAAGTACATTTCTGCATTGTAGAATGATATACAGATAGCATTACCTCTTGCTTCACCAAGAATCACAACTAATATAGCAACCCTTGCCAATGTAAGCTGCATGATGAAGACGGTTTATCACCAATCCAAAGACAGTGCTCAATGCAAGTCACTTTCTACTGCCACGTTGGAGCTATATACGCTTTTCCAACTATGCGTTTGTTCACCTGATTACACATCGGCAAAAAATTTGATCAAGAAGGTAGAGCTGATTATACAATGGCACCAGTTTACAAAGATTATTTGCAAGTTTTGCCTCATGGTTACACAACTAAAGGAGAATATTTCATTTCAGCTCATACATTAATAGCGTCTAAAATCATGGAAAACACCAGGGGTAGTGCAATCTTTGCCAAATAGACTTCTCAGTCCTCCTTATGATCGTGAATGCTTTCTTACCATGCAAATGAAGAATTTTCGAAAGTTAATAGTTCGCATAAAAATGCATTTCCCCTTGCTAATAAGTATTGTAAACCCAAAAAATGAACAGGGTAACAAAAGTAAGAAGACTTTTCGATAAAGCTAAAGAAAAACAGAAGTTTGCTCTTATACAACAAGTTGAGCTTTTAAGCAAAAGCAACTTTCATTGATTCGATAAATGTAAAAAACCATGATGGAGTTTATTTCTTGGTAAAAATTAATAGCCTGCTAGTATTTGAAGCATGATTTCATACGTCATTGTGTTTACGTCGTATCTTGTATTTTCATTTCATACTGACTCTTCACGGAAATACGTAACTTGAAAAATCTAGTAAAAAGTCCAATGTACTTTAATCTGAGGGACAAGATCGATTGACTACTTTCGAACAGAGCATCAAATTGTCAAAGCAAAAATACGACTGAAAATGGACTGTCTGATTTTAGTAGCATGATAGCAACCTCTTTTAAAGGTGGCCTTTGTACAAAGGGTCTTAAACTGATAAAGTACATAGATTAACGAAAACTTAGTATCGATAATTTTAGAAAAGATTTATACATTAAGCATTCCAAACATATTCCAGTGGAAGCAATATATTGTGATACCTATGAGTCGGTAATGAAAAATTTTGGTAAATGAACACACCCCTATTAAGAACAAGAATGTCAGAACAAAGGACTGTCCCTTTGTGGGAAAAACATTAAGGAAAGCTATTATGCTATTGTAAAATTGCGGAATAGATACTATGCTAATAGGAAGTAAGAAAATGAATGGGCTTTCAAAAAACACAGCAAATGGTGCGTAGAACTTCTACTTAAGACCGAGCAAATTTACTATCAAATCATAATGATCTAGGTGATTGGGAAGTTTTAGATGTAAAATTCGCCGTAAAAATCTGGTTCAGGATAGCACAGCTACATCTGATGATAAGTATGAAAGACGTTCACGTGATAAAATCGACTAAAAGCATACAAAATCAGTCTGTTGCAAAAAACATGTTGAAATGAAAGCTCTGCTGAAATGCTATACTAGCAAAAAATGTGCTCATACTTTTCAATAAATTATTTATCTTTTCACACACTAACTTGAGAAATTTATTTTTGACTATTTTTAACTTAAAGTGTGTCATAAAGTGCTGCAGATTTGGAAGAGCGGCCATACATTCGCAACTTTGCATTGAGAGCTGGATCACTTTCATCTCATTTCCATGGCTTCTCTTATAACAGCGAGGAATTTCAGTTTTGTTTAGCCTAGAGCTGTAGAGTATTTCGATTTAGCTGCTTTTACTTAATGTGAGAACTGAAAATGAAATAATCTTTGTACAATATTCTTTATTCAAACGTCTAGGGGCAAATGCTATGCGAAATAGCTTTTATGCAATAACAGTAAAAAGTAGCTGTTTGATCAATACTAATCGTATAACGTGGAAATTTGATTTGAAATTTTGTGGAAGGCCACACAAGCTGTTCTACGGTGACGTAAATGAAGTAAACAATGGGGAAAAGAAAGCAATCATTTCCCGGTTCGTTTTCAGCAAAGGCTAAAACTCAACAGAAAAGCAGTTAAATAGCAAAAGGTGAATTATTTGATACATTTAAGAATTCTAAATGGAATAAAGTTAAGTTTTTGGATTGAGAGATTACAGGAACTGGTAATCATAAATTGATCAATGCACTTAGGAAAGGCAAGAAAAAAGAATGCAGCCAAAAGTTATACGGAGAAGATCAAATAAACACTTCCAACCTGAAGATTTTGACGACGACCTCGCATTGCTGACTGAATCAACATATATGGAGCAAGCAATACCCCATGAGTCAGCCAAAGCTTTCAATGATATTGTGAATGATGTTGTAATTAAGGGTGCCCCAAAGCAATGGTGGGGATTATAGGAAGCATGTTAACTATTTTCTTTACCAAACTACTTCTCTTTATGAAAAAAAATCAGTAGATGAATAGGCCGGTTGCAAAGATATGATGAGCAACCAAATAAATAGACAAACCATCATTAAAAAGAGAAAAGAGCACTTCAAAGAATCGTTAAGTCAAGAAAGTAGCAATCCTAAAAAACCGTGAAAGAAACTGGAAGAAGTAATGCCAGGTAAAAACGACATGTCTTTGAGAGTGCAATGTCTCCAAGTGAGTGAAAAAGAAGAAAAAATTGCCAGAAATACTCCACAGCATTTCAATTACTTCTTTGATTGTTGCCAACCTAGCTGCAAAGATAAGTGCTAGGAAAAGCCCTTTGTCCTATGATACAAAGTTATGTCAAAATAAATTTGCAGCTCATTCTATTGATGTAAGTAACATCTGTAGCTTTGTAAAGAGTCTGCAAGAAGGTAAAACAACGTGAACTGATGGAGTCCTAAAGGCAAGAAAATCAGCTCTTTATGACAAGCTTGGATATTTGTATCATCTATCAATCACAAAGGAAGTACCTGAACATTGGAAACATAAGCGGATTTGCCCAATCTGCGATTCTGAAAGCAAAATAGCAACTCAAAGCTGCAGGCCCATTTTAATTTCACTCCGATGGTTTCGCAATTGCTTTAGAAAATCAGTCATGAACAGTTGTATGACTGCTTGCTAAAAACAGAAAGTATTAAACTTCAGCAGCTTGGCTTCAGAAAAGATCATTGAACTGCAAAAGCTGTCATTGATGTTGCAAGCTCTATTTTATCTGAGTTGGCAAAAGGAAACATTGTTTGTGCTTCATTCATAGATCTTGCCAAGGCTTTACGTACTGTTGATCACAGCATTCTGTTGAGAAAGCTGCACCATTATGGAGAGCAAAGGGCAGAATACAAGCTTTCCATCAGGCAAGCGCCAATTTACATCGGTAATTGAAAACCAGTCTGCTGGGCATCAAAGAAAAGCATGGATTCCTTCAAGGAGCAATTCTAGGGCTTAGTGACTCCCAGCCAAGTTCTTCATATAGTTTGTTTCTTGAAGTAATCTTCCTTGCCCCATTATTGCTAAACCAGCAGAGTACTGGACGGACTCAAGTCACTCCATCTGGCGATTCAGGAATATTTCATGGCTGAAGTCATTCAGTTTCTTTGGGATATGATACATGACATCCCCATAGTCAAGAGGTGGACGCAAATAGAGTTTGTAAAGTTGGTTTAGGGCATGTTTTGGTAATTGACTAGAGAAAAGACTTAAGCAAAGCAATCCCATGTCTAACTTTGTTGATTGCAGATTTGATATGACTAGAAGTTGTTAGCCGACTATCAACCAAAAACACCTAGATGCTTATGCTCATCAAGCTTTATAACGGCTATATCATTAAAGAAGATAGGTGGATGGTCAACAGGGATCATTTGCTTAGAAAATATTACTTCAACTGCCTGCTTTGCAGGGTCAGGATTGAAAGAAATTCTCCAGTCATGCGGCAACGTTTGATTAAAATCTAAGTTGTGACACAGGTCTGCAGTGCTTTCATTAGTTTTTTGAGCAACTGAAAAAATTAAAGTATCATCAGCAAATAACTTGAAACTTCATTTAAGATCTGTTGTTAAATCTTTTATGTAAATAAGGAAAAAAGAGGACCTAAAATCGATCCCTGTGGAACCTCTGCAGAAATTTATTCCCATTTTGATGCTTCGTCATTCAATACCATTCTTTGCATATGGTCTGCCAAGAAACTTTGGATCAACTTTAAGAACTGCCCAGAAACACCATTTTGCTATAGTTTATGGATTAAGCTAGCATGCTACACTCTTTCAAATGCTTTGGAAATATCTAAATAGACCGATTGTATATCCAAAGGAGGATTGCAATCAAATACCACAAAAATGGAATAAACTATTGAGATCAACTGATTGATTGTAGAATCCCCAGGACGAAAGCCAGGTTGATTGGGATTTAACATTTCATAAAAGGAAAGGTTCTCGCACAAGGAATCAAACATTAGCTTTTCCATTACTTTGCTAAGAGTTGGAAGGAGGGAGATAGGACGATAATTCTGCTTAAAGAGCATATGACATACAATGTGAAAAATTGTCGTCCAACGTCATTTTTAGCGCTGAAGACCATCGCGTAGAACAAAATGCGATAGCCCTGTTAAAAATCTCCTTATTTCGGGTTGAAATATGGGGAATTTAGAGAAAAACTGTCTCCGAAGTCTGGGCCGAGACAAACGCGTGCCTCTGGCGCGTGACGTCAGATTGTTTGCATGTTCACGAAAATAAACTGCGACATGACCGCGAGGATAGAGAGCACTCTCAGTTTTTTTCGAATTACGTTAACTTACTATTTCTTCGGAAAGTGGTAGTAATGGAGATGTGTCCTATTATGGTATCTGCAGTACATGCTCCAGTTCTGACAACAAAGCAGCTGCCATTGTGGCTGCTTTTGAGCCTTATGAAAGCAAGCCACCAGCTGCAGGCCCAAATCGAAATGAAAATCCGACAGGTAATGACGACCCTGATAGGCTCTCTCTCGTAGCGCTGGAAGAACGATACGATCTTGTTAGCCACGTCAATAACTCGGGTCGATGTAACCTTTGCAACGACAGCAAGTTGGTGGGCGCAGGGAGAGTTTCGTTGTCACAGAAAAGTTCGTGAAGCATATGGAAAAATAAATGAAACAGAAAACGAGTAAGCCATCAATATTCTACAACTGTTTCATTCTTACTTCTTAACCTGAATAATATAAAACCATAATTTGCAATGTTGTAGTATAGACTGACAAAACCTGATCCTTTCCAAAATTTGAGAGGCCTTAAGTCTACTGAAAGATTTGATTTTTCATAGGTATATGAGAGCAGTTGCTTATAGAATCTTGGCAAGATGGATGTTTGGATATGTAGACTGGAAAATATAAGACCATTATCAGCATGGATTTAACATTACATAAAGACAAAATGTATCTCTTGGAATGCATCTGGTAATGCAACAGCAAAGGAAAGAGCTCAGATGTGTCAACCATGTACAACAACTATAATAAAGCAATCCTTCAATTAATCAGAACAGCTTCAGCTATATGTTTCCTTCTTGTGTCCATTCCTTGGTTGCAGACATTTCTTACATTTAGGTGGTTCCCTTCTGGTACACGGCTAGATACCAATAGCTGTCTGGGCATTCTTGGCTTCAAGTTCATTTTGTTCTTTAATTATATATGATAAAGCATATGAGAAACTAAAAGAAGATACTTCAATAATGATAGATTTGCAAATTCTTGTCAAACCACCCAAGGTAGTAAATCAAAAACTCACAACTGTATTCACAACAAAATGTCATTATAAAGAACATAAAGTAGTAGCTGAAGGCCTTAGTTTCTACTCAGTTGAAGGCCATAGAGTAGGCTGAGACCTTAACTTTTTCTCCTTGTATTGCCTCACTGCATCACTCTTGCAAGTTTTATTTCGGAATTTATGGCTGATGTGTACTGGCTGGTTTGCCATAAATTCATTGTAGGCAGGCATCAACTGTGATACAGGTCTTGTAAATAGCAATTCTTTCATTTCTTGTACATATTCTATATGAGGTAAATTATTACAGGATAAAACCCAGTATGATTGGCAGAGGCTACTCTTGGAAATTGAAAGTTTTAGAGTTCACTATATGACCTGTACAAAGAGCAAATAGTAAAAGGCAAATTAAAAAATTATTTCCAGTTAGACAAACATCATTACCATAAGCTGGTGGTATTGATCGCTCTTTAACAACCTCCTCTCCATCTTTGTATTTAGGCCATACTACTTTGTAATATTGTTCCCCAGCTTTTGAAACCTTCTTGTCCCTGCATAGATTCTCATTGAAATGAGTACTTGCCAAAATATGCCTGTATTACAAATTGAAGTCACATAGTCTTATTTACTACAGGCATATTACAAACAATAGCTATTTACCATTTGTAATATACTCTATCTGCACAAAACATTTAATATGATTTTCACTAGTTTTCATACATTCTAATACACGAACTAATCCCTGTGACAATTTGAATATGCTGATCTCAAGAAAACTTGAAATAGATCTCAAATCATCTTGAATCTACCTGCACATTGTTCCCATCCAAGAAAAGCTTATCATTTTGGGGTGCCAGAAGTTGAGAGTGGCATGAAAACCTTCCAAACAGCTGGTTTGTGCATTTGAAGAAAATGTCCTTATGTCATTTACCATTTGTTGGTTTAGCAATATTGAATGCAACTTGTCATGAGCAGTGGTACCTAGCAAATGAGATCAGCTTTTTCAAAATAATGCATATATACAAAATATTTACAATATGAATATTTTTTGAGTGTATGTATATATGTATATTTATAATATATATTTATATATATTTATAAATACATTCTACAGCAGTGATGTACCCAGACAATCTGGATTGGAGTCTTGTCATAATGTTCCCAACCATGATAATAAAATAAAGGCCATGGTGAATAATAAATGTATGCTGAAGTCCATGTATAATGACTACCTTTCTTCAAGTTTCATACACAATGGAGAGTGAAATGACTCACTCCATCTATTTGGCTCATTCCTATATAAAATTTTGAATTGATAACTGAACCATGGAATGTATCAGATATTACAAAAAGCTAGATACCAACTCTAATCCATTTCCTGGGCTCCAGTCTATCATGCAAACATTTCTGAAACAATGCATTAGGGTGGTTCTTATATTTTCCTGCAGCATGCCTTATAAATGAGGTCCACTTTGCCTCAATCATATCTTCAAAACCTGCCTTTGTTGTTCTTGGAGCCCAGTAGAGATGGTTTTGAACACCAGCTATCCATTCCCTAATAATAATTTGTAAATCTTTTTCCTTTCCAACTTTCAACATCTTTTTAGTTATATATATATATATATAAATATAAATATATATATATATATATAAATATGTATGTATGTATGTATATAGTTATATATATATATACATATATATATATATATATATATATATATATATATATATATATATATATATATATATATATATATATATATATATATATATATATATATATATATATATATATATATATATATATATATATATATATATATATATATATATATATATATATATATATATATATATTTCTAATATCTTAAACTTGACTTTGAGAATTTGGCCTCTTTTCCAATGCGCCTATAAGTTTTCAGTGCCCCCATGTGCACAATCAACATAAATCAGCATGAGAACATTTACAGACAAAGTAGTCATATGGTATACTACATTACATCTTCTGATGCCATGTAATATCAATTAAAGTAGTATCAGAGAATAATAGTCGTTGAAGTACTACAGTGATAGCTGTCACACATACCTCCATTTCTTCAGCAACATTATTCTCGTACTTGGCAAATCTTATCTGTAAGCGTGCCACTTTCTTCTGCAGAGACTATCTTTCTCGCCTTCTCAATGCAGGATGCACATTTTTTGGGGATTGGCATTATAATTATTGTTCCTTTGTCAGCATACTGTTCTACAACAGGAATTTGGCCTGAACCATCATCTGTAGATGAATAGCTAACACAATTCTCGTCAAACTGACAACTGGAAGAACATGGTATCGTTGACTCATTGGTGCTCTCATTTTCTGCTATTCTTTTTTTCGGTGATACTTTCAAGTCACGACGAAACAGTTGAGAGAAGTATTATGTTGTTTTATACAAATTCTAGCCTCTAGCCTCAAGAAACTAATAGCAATGCATACATTCTGAATGAAAATTGCAAGAATAAAAAGGCCAAATTCGGGCCTGCAAGATACTATTGAAAATTTAGGCCTACTTACTAAACGCTTGGAACGAGAGGACGTCTTCTTAGGCGAAGGTAGATGTACGAAATCACGAGTTGGAACGGATCCTTTGATCAAATTTCCTCTCCAAGACACTCCAGTTGAATCTATTTGAGACCGAAAGTAGCAAGTATCTTCAAAATGTGCAGGGCATAAGGAAGAGTTCTTGCTTGGGTTTTGAATGAAAGCCTGTCTTTGAACGAGCTTGACCCACTTCTGCCGAACTGCTTCATCTTTGGGAAACTGGTGCATTTTGATACCAGGAGAATAGCTTGCATTTGTGCAGCTTGTGCTTCCTGAACCTCCTGCTACACAATATCGGCCACCTCTTCTAACTGTTTTTTTGTATTGCGTGACCCTCCATGTTGTTTTGGTTTGGTTCGCTCCTTGCAAACAATCTGACGTCATGATCGAGAAGTCATGTGATTCAGACAGCGTATTTTTGGGCCCACAAATGCTCTCCATCTACTCATTTCAAAAGCGCGTTTGTTAGGTTAATAACTAGCCAATAGAGAGTTTACCATAGAAATAGGAGGACTAGAATGAGCGGTGTATTGTTCCGCTTTTGTTTTGTGCATAATACACATGCAGAGCAAAGATGGTACCAACACGTTGGCAAAAGATGTGTGTAAACAAAGGACTCACAGTGCAAAGAGTTTACACCGCTCCTCGTTTTTTGCTGCTGGATTGCAGTAAAGCAACAGAAGATCGAGAACAAGTCATATGTAAGTAAGTAGTGCCATAAGTATTTGAAATTAATTTATTTTCAACCATTTTTAGTTGATTTATTTACTGATATCGACTTCAGAGCGTAGCAATGTAGTTTGAAGTTTATCGTATCATTTGACTTGGCATTAGTTTTGACGTGCTCTACAAGCAAAGCCTCTACCAATATTTAAACTTTATGGTATTTTGCTTATTCCTTCTGCTTTGGTATTTGCATCGTGTAAAAGAAGTTTTGGAACTTAGACGAAGGGTTAATTGTCAGAAACTCTAGCATTCTTTGTTCCATGACCTAGGCTATCAATTCTAGTGCTTAGTGACCTGGTAGACTCAAAATAAACTTACTTTGGACCTTTGATGGTAGGGATACCTGCAGTGTCTTTCAAGAATTTAGGGGTTTCAATTGCACCCATCAAGTACTCTTCAATACCATTGAATTTTCCAAGTCGAAGGGCCTCTTTGTGTATTTCCCAAAATTGCTCCTTGACTCTATTATGTCAAATAAATCTGCCATCAAAAGGATGAACTCACTTACTGCCTTGTTGCTTTTAGACCCTGCTACCTGAATATTTTGTAATAATATTATTGTCAGTGGAACAGAATGGCTCATAGTTTATCAAGTCTATCAGCTGAAGCAATCCTTGCAAGGTGGCAGATTTCATTTTACTTTCAAGGAAACTAGAGGGGTGTTTCTAGTTTCTTGATGTTATGCCCAATCATGCTACTACTCTTTTGAGGTCTCATGAAAAAAACTGTAGACATCTGGTCATTTCTCAGAAAGCAGGTTAATAGTTTTATACATCAACTATTTTAAAATGTCTTGATTTGAATAAGTTGTTAAGATGTACGCAATGGAGACATGGTCTTTAGAACCTAAATACCATGACAGGACAAATGTTAGTGACAGCCTTGTCATGCACTTTACCCCTAAAAGTGCCACAGCCAGCATTTCCAACAACTTTGGACTGCCTTTGTCCCACCTGAGTTGTTTTTGAGTTGACATTTCGTCAAGAAACTAAGCTAACCTCTTCAAGGATCCTGATTCACATACAATATTTACTGACTATAATTTTATCATTAGTAAATGCAGCAAATTTAAAGACTTTTTAGC
>OLMO02000275.1:14072978-14105624 GCA_900291935.2 Cassiopea xamachana
AGAATCCAAATTTGGGTTGCCTGGATAATAGGCCTACTTTGAGAGGGGCTGTAAGCATTGAAAATTCATTTCAAGGCAAGACTAAAACTGCCTGAAAAATAATCTGTTGCATATTTGCAACTTTGGCAAGCAAAGGATTATAACTGGACACCTGAAACCTGTTAGAGTGCATGTTTGAAATAGGAACAGAACAGAAAATCATTTTCCTGCTAAGAAATTATGCTCATTGTGAAATTTATGGAGATTATATCAGGTGTACATTGACAAGTTGAGCTGAAAGAATTTTAGGATTTCTCTAAATATTGAAATGGGTTGGAAAACAAGCTTACCTTTAAATGGCTGAGTACACCACATTCCTCTGTCACAACCTTGTCACTAGTACTTCCTGGAAACCCAGAACTTACAAATGTAATAGAACCATTAGGAGCAACACCAATAAGAAATTTATTTGTTAAATTATGCTTATAATTGCTGTAGGAGGCGGTTGCTGCATTAAGATCTTGTCTAGGTGTTGTGATTCTGAATTCAGAGCAGTCAATTATCAATCTGCAGTTTGTAAAATCACCAAAAGTATAGGGCAAACTGCTCTGGTTTTTCGTTAGTGAAGGAATCTCATTCATCATTCCTTGGTATAGAATATCATTCAACGCATGAAGATACGTAAGAAAGATGTTATGAACTGTCGTTCTACTGACCCCATATCTCTTAGCAATATCAAAAAGGGGCATATCGAGTTTCAGCTTCAAAAGACAAATTAGCAGTTGATCTTCATTACTAACCCTAACCACTTCAGATCCAGTCCAATATTTAAGTGGCCGGAGCCGATCAAGTAGCCTATTGAGACTCAGAAACTCTCGCTTTGTTAGGTTGGTATAATCTTTTACTTCGATATCTGACAAATTATCAAATCGAAACAACTTGCTTTCAAGATCTTTCACCGACAACTGGACTTTGACCAGTTCTTTCCTCAGTGCTTCAATTTCTTGATTTTTTCCAGTAACTTCATCCTGAGACTCCATTGTAAATTCTATCGGTGTGCAAAAACTGGCAGCAGAAGGTTTCTCTTCATTTTGAGGCTTAGATTCCAATTCCACAGGCTGTAAGGCTCTTGCAGCTGTGCTGGTTGCTCTAAATTTTTTCATGCCTTCTCTTTTACCACGCAAGAACAAAGAAGGTATTGATCCCCGCTTAAGTCGTGGTTTTTGATACGGTAAAGGGGTATCTTTAGAAGGGGTGGTGAAATCTTCTGGTTTGAAATGTTTGCTGCATACGTAAGAATGCTTCGAAGGCTCGACGCCTTCTCTGCGAATCCGGATCTTCCATGCTTTGGCCTGATCATTATTCGACGGAAAATCGTGATAAGATACATCTCTGCTTTTATCAGAATTGTTGTAGCAGCCATAAACACTGCAATACCGAGGCATATTTTCAAAATCGCAGTGAATAAATAAGAACTCTTAGCTATGTCGAAGCCTTAGGCCACATTGTTGTGATCGGTTGCTACCCGGTAACTATGGGCTTGTGAAACAACCAATCAGCGACGACTCAGCTTTCCTAGCGTATACGTAGCTCACTACGACGACCCTTGGAGGCTTGGACACCAGTGCGACATTGGGGAGAACCATGTGGTTGCGCACTCAACTACAACTCCACTACTCAAAGTCGGATAATTTCACGTAGCGATCGGTACGTAGGTAAGAATACATTATTATTGGTTTATTACTGCTTGAAATTTAAATTTTTTTCCAGCATTTCGTGTGAATACACCAGCATTTGCCTCGTTTAGCTTCAAATTGTGTTCTACAGTGCTTCTTTTTTTGTAGGCAGACACAATTGTACTTGTAAAAATGGCCTATCCAACAGCTGGAGCAGATGGTCAAAGAACTTTACACATGGTTGTAATTAACAATATAGACATTTAATGCTACTGAATTATCGGCTGTCGAAAGTATTTTATTATTCATTATGTATCATAGAGTACTGAATTTACCACAGATTTATATATTTCACACCCAAGTAGCTTTTAGTGCACATATGTTAGCAAGTGAAATCTATTTATTGTAGAACAGAATGTGTATTGAAGGTCCCATTTTATTTCTGGATTGAATTGTGAATAATTGCTGGCTGCATAACTACTGTTGGTTTGTTTTGACATATCTATAGGCTGTTAAAGCAAGGACTATGAAGCCATAACATTTTAGTGCAGCTTGGAAACTTATGTTTTGTATGCTGTCAATCATAATTGTGTGGAATTTACTTTTGAAATTCATATATTTGTTTTAATTGCTTCACCTACTTCTTTGGCTAGACATAAGATGGTATGGAGTACTAATCATGATGTGCTTCTCTGTAGAGAAATCTTGATAGTAGAGCCATATAGATTTCAGGCTGGGACAAGAGAGAGGGGTCAGGCATGGGATAAAGTAGCTAGTGCACTAAATTTGGTGGAGGGTTTACGCTTTGTCGTTGACCAGAGAGGTGTTAGGGAGAGGTATGCGAAATTAGAAAGGAATTTTAAGAGAAAGATGGCAGCTGAGGAAAGGGCCAGTGGGATAAGCCCAGACAAGACTGAGTTAGATGAAGCCATTGAAAATAAAATGGAGCGGAGGGAAGGGGCAGAGGAGGAAATTGCACAAAGAGCAGAGTGCATAGCAGTGGTGATGGAAAAGGAAAGGGAATCTACTGAAAGTGTATGAAAAAGGTCTATGGAAAGGCTAGCAGATACAAGAGAAAGAGAAAATCAGAGGAATGCAAAGAAAAAAAGGAATAGTGGAGAGGAAACACTTGATTTCATGAAGGACAAATGGAGGATGGAATTGGAGTTGAGGAGAGAGGAGTTACAAGTAAGAAAGAAAGAGCATCATACGAAAGAGAGGAAAGCTGATCAAGAAATGGAACTGAGAAAGAAGGAGCTAGAATTGAAAGAAAGAGAGCAACAGGCAAGAGAGAGGAAGGATGAAAAACTGTTAGAAATATTGACTCAGCAGCAACACCAGCAACAAGTAATTCTCTTGCAAATTCAGCAGGGAAATCAAGCACTACTGAGTCTTGTAAATACTTTAAAGGAAAAGTTGTATTAGCAAACAATGAAATTATACTTTCTGTCAATTTCTATCCATTGCCTTGGTTCAAATAATTAGCTTAGATACAAGAGCCCAAACCTTGTAATAGTCAATTTGTATACTCTCCAAGAAAATTATTTATATGCTATTGTTTACTGCAGTATGAAATTAAAATCCAAGTGTTTTATAGAAATCTTAGTCCAACATTGTGAAAAGAGGGTTTACACTAGTATTTTAGAAGAAAATTCCAACATTTTCCCTTATATTTGCAGTGAATTCCTACTCATTTCCCTTGATATTCCTGCAACCCTTAATCAGGCTTCTATAATTTCTTTTGACAAGTATGGGATTTGGGAGAGCTTATACCCTTCTTTGGCCATTCCAATTTTTGGTTGTATAAAACATTGAGTTGAGTTGTGCTTCATAAGGACTATGCAGAACAAAAAGATATGCAAAGGGTAAATTTTGGTGACTTCCACACTAGACTGATTGGTTATTGAGTATGAAGAATGTTGTTACTTTGAAAGAGAACCAATATTGTTCTTAAAACTTTTCCTTTTTGTCCTTTATTTTCTGCAAAATCTCTCCAAAAAGTCCCCTAATCAAACATAAAATACCTTGATTTTCCCTGGCTCAGTGGCAACCCTGGAAAAGGGAGTCATGTGGGTTTTGTTTTCAAAAAACAGAACTATGTAACTGAGAAATAAGGCATGTTTCTTATATGAAATTTAGTAAACAGCATATAATGTCATGTGCAAGATAAGTTGTAGGATTATTTTAATTGGTGATATTTGGTGGTTTTTAAAAAAACCGTTTCAGTGCATCCAAGAAAACTATAAAAAGTATTCATGGAGAGCAGGTGGTTGCAAATCAAAGTAAGCTGATGTGGTTGAACCATGGAGGCATGTCATTGCATTTCTTAAAAGGGCACACACAGCATAAATTTTGCCAACAGAACTAAGGCCAATCTTTAGGTTCTTCTTAAAATCTGTGAATTTAAAATAGTTCACAATATCTCCAAAAATCCATTCCACTGGTACCCTGGCCTTACTCATGGACTGATTGAAGGTTTGTTGTTCCTCTGTCAACTGGGCTCTTCTCTCCTATGGATGCTGAAGCTGTAACCTATGAGGATAGGCTGGGTCCCCATATATACATAAAATTTCTCCAGTAGGAGAGACAGAATATTGCTCCAGCTGGGAGTAAAAGACCAGACATTGCTAAGATGACACTGTCGTGTCTCTTACCCTCTATAGGCCTATACAAATTTGCAGTTAACACATTGGGAGCAGCAACAGCTTGAAACTTGAGAGCATGCACCCTTTTGTGGTTATTATAGACCACTCTCTGATTCCTCCCCGGTCTGCAAATGGGCCGGGCTGTACCATCTACAAAACCCCAACAATTGCCAAGTGCAGCACCACTGTTGTGGATTGCACGTGCATATGTTTGTAGGCTTTGTGGTGATAGCCAAGGCTGGTCTAGTTCTGTAAGAAGATAACAATATATGTTGTATATGATCTCTGTGATAAAATTGGCAGCCATACAGAGCTGTGGGACAGGCCTACCAAACCTTGGAATCAAATCTGCATACCTACAAGGGTATGCAAAGCGTTTGAAGCAAATACACAAAGCTTCCCCGGAATCTATCACAACACCGTTGTAACACCTGATCACCTCTGGTAGTCGGAATGTATGTACAAGTGTGTAAATATCATCCTTGCCAAATCTAAACTCAACTTTGCATTCATCGTCAGTCAAGCCCTCAAGATTGAAATGCTCATAGCGCCAAAATGGCAAAGCACTATGCAAGTTTCTTCTAGGCCTAGGCGCATCTAAGAGTATGAAAAGGTCGTCATCATCTAGCACGTTGTTTTCATTTAGCTGTAAAGCAAGATCTTGAAGTTCAATGTTGCCCTCCATTGCTAAATATTACTTCGATTGTTGGCGCCTAAATAGCTGAGTAGTCATTTGCGTGTTGTGTTTCGTAACCACATTCAACAGACTACGGCGACACGATCTTACTGCGCTCCTGTCCAAGCCTCCAAGGGTCGTCGTAGTGAGTTGCGCATCAAATCGTAAACTCTCTATTATCGCCAGCAGTAGTTAGTGGACTGGAGCATACACAGAGATGAGAAATTAGACATTTTCATTCAAGGCAGTTACATTACAGACAATGAATTGAATTCTGCACTCTCCAGTTCTTTCGTCATTAGCATGGGGTTAAGACATTTGATCGGCTTCTGTCGACTTGACAGTTTAATGAAAGGACTCGGTTACATAATGCAGACTTAAAACAATTAGATACCATAGGACCAGTGGCGGATATTTAAGGGGCAAGAGGGCAAAGCGCCCCTAAGCTGCCATCAAGTCTGCAAATTCTCGGCAAAACTAGTAGACGAAAGACTGATCAAATATGTTGAAAATAAGATAATCACTTTTGCTTGAGCCTCATTTTGCTAGGTCACCTTTCTCGTATGAAAAGCCCATCTAGTATACTTGACAAATATTAGACTACTTTTAACTATTTAATGTGTTACAGTGCATCAAAAACTATATCTAAAATCACGTCCACTGTTATGTCCCGAATAAGTGGGGGAATCCTAATAAGCAGAGGGTTGGACAATTCATTAAGATGAAATAAGCTGCGGGGGGGGAATAAGCGGGGAGTTTGGGAAGTTTGTACTGACTGTACAATAACAAGCACAAATACAGAATACTCCCATTACTATCTATGTAAGCAAATACTTTTGGAATCTTGCCACATATATCTCCTTTTGTTATTTCGCTTACTCAACAGAAGTACCAACTTTATACAGCTTTCTCCTAGGAGAATTAAAAGTTCAATATGCGAGGAGACGCTAATTCGGGACCTAACAGTACAAGGTAAAATAACTCCAAACACAACAGTACAGAAAGAACTAAGAATAAGGAAAATGGATAAAACAACATGTGTGATAACGTTTAAGTGCGTAACTGTACATATTTTGCTTGAGGAGCAAACCATGGTGCAACCCAGAGCTTCTCAGTTACTGAACACGACAGTTGATATCACTACTGCTTCTGTACTGAACTACATTTAGTGTGTATTTTCTTTTATTATAATCTATTTCATATGTACATCTTTTTTTTAAATTTAGTGCATCATTGTAAGCCAGCCAAATATAGATTACCTATTTAGTGATATTTTATTTTTAGACTTCAACTATGACATGGTGTTTAGGACCTCCCTTCAATTTCTTGAGCTTTAGAGTCCCGATAATACCTTAGAGAAAAACGAGATTCCCCTTCTACACCAGTCTTCTATGCAGGATTCCATATAGGAAGCTATGAATGAAATATGACATTAAGTAACAGTGAACACTATGGTTTGCTATAGAGTTAATTAATGCACTGTTAAAGAGTACTATATAGTCATACATAACAAAATTTCTCATATAAGTTAATATCGAAAGAATGCAAATCATAAAGATATTAACAATATCTTTAAATGCAGCGGAATCGTCGAAAGGGGCAGCGGAGCTACACCCCTTCTCCAAAGGAAGAAAAGTTAGTTAACTACGCCTTCATCCCCAATATTTGAACATTTCCCATGCATATATTCTCTTGAGATGAGAACGCATAGCACGATGGAAATATCGCTTTAACTGGGTTAGAACCTTTTTTAATTCAAAACATGTATTCGTGAAATGTACCACTATGGATATTTCTAATTATATTACAACAGTACCTTAAAGGGCATGTTAAAATAGTGAACCTCTTTCCTCATGAGCAGCCATAGATCCCTGCATCATTTAAAAAACTGCTCGCTAGCAATTTTTGGCAGGTAATACATATAAAGTCGTTAGACTCTGTATGATTTGTTATACAACTACAATGACACCACACACCACATCTTGAAAATGCAATCCAATTTACAGCCTTGCTATTCGTGTGATCGTCCTCTTCTAGGCATATCCTACAAAGATTAGCGGTATGCCCCTCTAAAATTAGAAAAATATCCTCTTTTTCCTCCTCCGTTGGTTTCTCAAGAGCTTTTGGTTTTTGTTTGGGCTTCCTTTTTGTGCTATAAAATCTTGTCTGCTTTTCAAAGTGTTTATTTACCGGTATATTTTCCCGTAACTCCAATGTTCCAACATCCTCAACCATACCATTCAAAACAGATAGCGTGTTCTTCAAGTGTCCATTGATGGCATTAACAATTGCACTGTCATAAGTACTCTCCAGTTTCCTAGTAATAGTCTCCATGACTTTTCTTGCATCTCTCTTCTTCGTAGCAATACCACTATCCAATACATCATGATCCGCTATTTGACTTTGGAAGTAGGACCTTTTACGACCTGACAACTCCTGAAAGTCTTTCCTATCGTTATGGAGAACGTCAATTTCAGTATCTGTCAGCATGTGTGTAGCATGCACATGCTTACATGGCACAGAGCGTATCATATAGTCTGGACACGATCAAGAGTATACATGAATACAAACATTACAGTAACTGCATTTCATTCTACATTGAGTACGTTCGTCTCCTTTAACAAAACAGAGTACTTGCCATCTACAGACTGCGAGGGACATCTCCGCTCTAGCTCTGATATATGTTCTATGTGAGGTTTTTCAATCTGCAGAGACAATTGTTGTCGCTGGTCAATGTCTCTAATTTTGTTTGTCCGTTTACCCTTTTCGAATTTCGCCCAAGCTTCAAACGCTTTATCTCTCGCTATTTTCAATAGTTCGCTCAATAAATTGTCAACTCTCCTGCTTCTCTTTCGATTAACATAAACACTCTTTAATACACGGTGGAAACTTTCCAACGCCATGTTCGTATTTGCAGCTGTCGATTCTCTAAAGCAATATACCCACAACCTTTCGCAAGAAATTCATTTTTGAAATAGTCGTAAAATTTGGGATAAGATTCCTCCGCGAACGAACAGAACTCAGGTAATTTAGTCTTAAATACAACCTCGTTCGTTTCTATTTGCAGTATCTTCACAATCTTATAAACATACGCTTGCTCTCCAACGTCACTAATATGTTTAAAAATGTTCTTCCTAAGCGCTTTGTCTACATGCCAAGTGCACAAGAGTCGCCTTCGAGGAGCTGGAAAATTTCTCGTCCATGCGTTATAAAAAGCATCAGCATCATCAGACATGAAGTCAGTTACAACAATATTTCCAATCCGCTCGTTTAAGCAAGAGAAAAACGGATCCAACGAACAAATATCTTCCCGGTTATTAATCAACCAAGCGACAAGCACACCCTCACCAAATTCATTCTTTATTAAAACTGTTACTAATAAAACATCATAACCAGTCGTTGACTGTGTCGAGTCTATACATATTAATTTCTCTCCGTAGTTAACAAGCGAGTCTCTTTGGAATTCAGTTTGCAATCCGAACAGAAAGTCAGAATTCGGTAATCCGTATTTCTCTATACCTTGCGGCTTATAGCACAATATGCAATTGTAGTCCTTGTCTTGTAAGTCTTTCACCCAACAATTTTTACTTGTTGCATCTTCTGACTGTTTCTGCACAAGATTTAAATTATATTGCTGCATAATATTGTGAATATCTTGTCTCGTTGTGAGGTGGTCTCCACATAATACTTCTGTTAAGTTGTCTCTAATCTCGTCTAGAATAGCATTGACAGGAATCTTTTTTGCCAATTTCGCAGCGATAGTCGACCTAAGTTCATCTGAAATTCGAGAGTGTCCGAGTCTAGTGTCATGGCCGATATGGGACAAATTGTATTCCACATTAACTTCCTTACTAACAGAGTCAACAACGACTTTTATAAAAGCACTGTATTTCCCATCTATTTTCGACAGCCCTTGCGTTTTCAAAGCTCTTTTACGTTCTTCCACCCCTTGTGAGTAACCAGTACGATTGCAATAAAAACAACACGTTTCATTGCTTTTATAAATCCTCTTCTTTCTATGTTGCACGAACCACGAGTTACTTTCCTGCTCCTTCAGTTTTTTCCATACTAAAAACGCATCAAAAGATACAAAAGTCTGCTTCTCAACCGAAGAAACGTTGCCGTGCATATCTACCAAATGCTTTGATAATTCAGCAAAAGTTCTTTATCTGGAAATAGAAAGCAACTCCAATAACAAGAAAAGTGAAAAGGCATTTTCATAGTTGACAGTATTGTGGCAGTATTTCGATGCAATACTACTGCATGGTAATCAGAAGCTGAACAGGGATTTGGGCAGGAGTTATATTATCAAGCCCGAACATACTTGACAAAATAGTAAACCTCTATGTGGAAAGCCAGTGACTTATTGCATGGTTAAAGCCCTCTCTGCCCCTCCACTTGCAAGGATATTCCTCTTTCGGGAGGCCGAAGCCCCGAGCCCTTGGATGTATGGTTAGCAGGTCAACAAAAATTTCTACATTCATTTACTTAGCTCCAAGTTGTTAAGCTTAATTTACTTTTTTACTTTACACCGTTTGTTCCAAAAACATTTCACATTTTTGATTTCTAAAATTGTTATAACTGCAAGTACTCAAACCGGTTCCATTTATTTACAGCCAACGCTCACATAGAGTCATATATATAAAGCTTCTTTCCTACCTTCTCTGTAGTTTTAGTCCTGAGGTCTAGCCAAAATGAAAGGTAAGAATCAAACTTCTGATTTTTCTTTTTGTCTGTACTACCTTTACGGCACTAGATGTACATTGAAAATTAAGGAACTATTAAAGCACATTTAATACTACATGTTGATAAAAAGAGGTCCAAAATACGTGATGGTGGTTTCACTCTCATAGGACTAACCTAGACTTAACTTCAGCTTAAAAAAGCGTTTGTTGTTAATAGGATATTGCTCCAAAATGAGGTCAATATGAAGGAGGGGCATAGTGCTCTCAAAAATCTTGAAATCTATCGAACCGCGATTATAAAAAATCTCCTAAACATCAACGAACATGCAACAAAACCTTTGAGCACTTTCTCAATAGTAGGTAATACACCCCTCCATCACATACACAAACACACATACCTGTACTCTTTACATAATATACATTGTACGTGCTTCTGTGCTGTCGGTCTATACTGATCAATATGTAATGCTTTTTTGTGCTTGTATAGGCTTTGCCTTCATCTCTGCACATGCTCCAGTCCACTAACTACGGCTGGCGATAATGGCTAGTAGGTGAATATATGTGCCGTCCCAAGGAAACTTCAAGAATGCCAAAATAAACTACCTATATTTTGATTTTCGAAAGCAAAAAAGTATGCGTCATGTGCTCTGTATGGATTTTGCTGTTCTTTTTGTGGACTTGAATAACATTTACTCTTTTCCATACCTTGGGAAAACACCTCGTCTTAGACAGTTTTCCAAAGTCAATCTTAGAGGAAGGCTTAGACTATCATCACATATTTTAATCATCCGAACAGATATATCATCCCAGCCACTAGCTTTATTTTGATTCAAAGAACGAATTATGTGAAGTATTTTTTCTCTCGAGATCTGTAATTCAATTATAGGAGGTGCATTGTACACAAATGGATTTGGTATTTCACTTCCAGTATCTACTGTAGTGCATTGAAGTACAAAGTCGTCATTAAAAGTTTGAGCTTTGGGCTCAAAATCTAAAACAAAAATAACATTTTCCAAAAGAGGGGGGATTACTGGTATTTTCGCTTTGTTAAATATTTTGTTGATAAGGGATCAACATGTTTTCTTACCTGTCCTGTGGCTGTAAAGTTTTGCCAATTTTTGTGAAATATTGATTTTTTGCATCTTCGATAATTCTTGAACTTCGTGCTATCATGTTCTGTTTGTCCAGTAGTCTGCTATGCAGTCTACCATTCTTACCAAAACTTTTTTATGTGCGATTTTTCTTTTGCATAAAGTTTTTGATAGACTGAGCTAAACTTGGTGCTTGCCGAGATCGAACTGTTTTGATCTCATTTGGGATGAAATTTGAGAAAATGTTTGTCAAAGCTTCATTCAGGGTTCTAGCTCGTAAGGTAGGACACTTAAGTTCCTGAAATTTTTCCTACCATTTGTTCAATTCAATGCTTCTTTTCATAGCTGGAATATTGGCTTGATCATGGTACCAAAGTTTCCTCTTGTAGGGAGGTGGAGCTAGTTATGTGCAGTTATTCTAGCAAATTGGCGTCAGGCTTTCTATAGGTTTCTTCTCCTTTGATACATTGCTATGTATCTGTTGGGGCAAAGCATCAGCATTTTGGTTAGCACTACCAGGCTTATGCAAAAATAAATATGAATTTTTGCAAATTCATGTTTGGCACATGCAATATGACATCCGGTTGTCTTTCTCATTGCGGTAACTAAAAAAGTTAGAAATTGGATGAGCTATGTCAAAAGGATGGTGAATTGACGTTGTTTAATTGATTTTATGCAAATATTAGCTCTTCGAGGACAATTATCTTAGTTTTACTAAATCGGCAACATTTTTTGGAGGTCAGAATATGTGGAAGAGCGGCCTAACACGAGATCACAAACTAACAGGGAGGACAAGCTACCTAAGTGCAAGTAAAAGAAATACTAGAGGCTATTTGGAAGCCAAACAGAGATATGCTGGGAAAGCTACCAGGTAGAAATTATATCATTGAAAATGAAATTGTAGACAAGAAGATTGAAGAACGTGATGAAAAGATCAAAAGCCTTGAAGAAAGTGTGGAGAACTTGGAACTATCGCCTGCAGTCGTAAATATACTTCAGTACAGAACTGGCAATGAAGAACAGTATAGCAGGAGGCAGTGCTTGCGCATTAACAACATTAATCTTCCTGTGGAAAATGTTGGTGAAGATTGTATGCAGAGGGTTAAAGATTTACTTAATGAACTTGACTGTGGTGTGGGGATTGATTCGTTCACAAGGCTCATACAATTGATTCTCGCAAGGTGAGTTACCTGGATAGGAAGCTCTAACAGCAAGTTATTGTTAGATTGTCATCATTCAAAGATCGAGCAAAAGGCTACAGGAAGAAAGTAAACAAGGTTAAGTTCCGACAAAATGAAGTAAGCTGGGTTTTGGCGAAATTAAACATGGATTCTTTTACTTCATAGTCGTTTTTGTAGGCTTTTTTTAAAATTAAGTTCTTGCAAACAACTACTGAAATCACAATACCGCTTACTTTATACCGTAGCCCAAGCCAAAATAGCCATCAGTTTGAAAATTGCATTGAAATTTTGCAATAGGCCATTGAAAGAATGAAAAAAGGGACAATACCAATTGCAGTATCCTAAATGGTTGACCTTAATTGCAGATCTAGTGCATGGTGGATTGATGATATTGACCAACCTGAGGGAACTGCGTTGCAAGAGCTCACTTAAGGCCTTTGTACACGAGTCAAAATTTGTGGTCAATATGTATGCCGACGTTGTTACCCACAAATGTTGACTCCTGTGGGCAACATTTGGTGAAGAGGCTACATTTTTCGCTTTCATCAATGCACGCAAATACATAAAGTCTTTCGACATGGATAGGATAGAGACGATAACCTTTTTTGGAGCAGCATGTTTGGTATTTTATCTTTTGAGACAAGTTCAGAAGGGAAGGAAAAGAAAACAGACGACTTGGGGTCGTCGGTGGATTAGAAACAGGGATTAAAGTGGTGCATACAAGGGAGTTATAGCAGAGGTGAAGACAGACGACCCTACTTCATTCAGGACCTATAAGAGAATGGACAAAGAATCGTTCAATTTTCTATTGGGAAAAGTTTCACCGCTTATCAAAAGACAAGATACAAACATGAGAAAAGCAATATCACCTGGAGAACGGCCTTCACCGACACTCAGGTTTCTAGCTTCAGGTAGAGAGCATTTCAAATACATAGTAAAATATCACAACGTTTATGCAAAATATCACAACATTTATGCAAACAATTATTCCAAAAAGAGTAAGGTCATTTCTTGAAATAATATGAAAAATAATTTAAAAAGCACAATATGGAATAAAATAACTTTCTTATCCAGTCCCCCTCTCTTGAGAACATTAAGTCCTCAGGGGCCTTATTAAGGATTTACCATTGCCATCAAATGCTAATTGTGGTTTCCACGTAGACTATTTCAATAATAGAGGTAGAGAGGGAAAACACTGATCCCCACTTAATCACTAATGAGGTGTCCTTTGTTGAAATAAAATTGGTTAAGTCTTGCATTTCTTTCCTGTCCTCCACCCTTGGCATGCCTAACAGAATAGAAAAGGTTGCTCCTATCAGTTGATTTATGCTTCTACTACAGGGAAAGCATACACAAGCTTGCAATTTTTATATAGAATGCCACCCACAACAATATCAAGAATAATTCTTGATGCATGTAATGCAATGACTGAAGTTCTAAAGACACAATATCTCAAGGTAAGGAATTGGTCATTATTGATGTTGAGGACTGGGGCAGAAGGGATAATAATATTTCCTTACAAAAAGTCATATCCCATTCTATATCCCCAATTTTATACTTCACAGGCCATCAAAAAGTCTATAAAACTATTTCATACCCCAGGGCTAACTTTCCGGATGACAATAGAGAAGTTATGTTTTATACTTTATAGCTTTTCAAGAAAATTTATCTGTATCTACATTTTGACTTATATTGCTATTTGAAATTTAGATGTAGCAAGTACACATGCAAACTAAAATGTTGTGAATGCTACTCTTGAAGTTGAGGTAGTATTCTGTCTTAACAATTAATCACAATTTTGCTTTAGAAAGAATATTAATGTCTCTATTGGAGTGCTACACTGAGAGAGGGGTGTAGTGTGACTTCAAGACAAAAAGTTTTCTTTCTTTGGGAAGCTGGCGCCTGTGCTTGACCAATGTGCTTCAAATGGAATGTTTTCTATTTTGGCCTTGCCGCACGCTTAATATATCCATCTGATATTTGCCGTAGCTCATTTACAACATATCTGGAAAATATTTCTTCCTCATCAGGTTCCTTTTCTTTTCTTCTTTTAGAAATGTGTTCTGAAGCTGTTCCCAAATACGATACTACCTTCTGGAGCATTTCATCATTGTTATCTAGTCCCCTTTTACGCTTCTTAGCAAATACTGGCTTTTTTGTTGAACTCAGCTGAAGTACAATAGTCTCCTCACCAATTTCCTCTTCATTTTCTGGTAGTAAGATCTCCTCTCTGAATGGCAACATTTATAACTCAGCTCTATCTTCTACGAATTCTTCAATGTTATCAGTATCCTATAAATATTAATACTCTTGAAGATTCCAGACGATGAATCTGAGTGGAGAGAAATATCTGAAGGAATTATGTAAGGTGGAATTTCTGCAACTGCATAGGAGCAATGGATGGAAAACATATAGCGATAAGACCCCCACCAAATTTAGGATCTTATTATTTCAACTACAAGTGGACATTCAGGTTAGTACTTCTAGCTGTTGTGGATGCAGATTACAAATTTTTCTATGTGGATGTTGGTTGCAATGATAGGATATCTGATAGAGGTGTTCTTAGAAATAGTAGTTTATACACTGCAATGGAAAGAAACTGCCTAAATACACCAGAAGTTGAGCCCTTGCCTGAAAGATCAATGCTAGTACCCTTTGCATTTCTAGCTGATGATGCATTCCCTCTGAAAAGCTACATCCAAAAAACCATATAGCATGCACACCATAACAAAAGAAAAGCGTATTTTCAACTATAGCTTGAGCAGAGCCAGACGTGTAGTGGAGAATGCATTTGGTATATTAGCAAAGTGATTTAGAATTTTTATGCAGCCAATAAATCTCCACCCAGAAAAGGTAGAGGCAGTAGTGCTAGCATGTATTTCTCTTCATAATTTCTTAAGATCCAGAATTACAGCCAGAAACATTACACACCACTTGGTAGTCTTGATGAAGAAGCAACTGCTACAGGCACAATTACTCCTGGTGAATGGAGGCAACCTCAAACTCCACAGGGAATGATTAGATTTCCACAACAAGCTCATGGAAGAGGGTTGGATTCAGCCAAGAGTATAAGGGATGAGCTTGCGCTTTTTATTGCAGCAAAGATGGTGAACTATCATGGCAATAGAAGATAGCTTGATAAAAATGTACTGTTTATAAAAATCGTACCAAAGTTTCTATGTTTAATTTTGAAGATCTTGCATTAATGGCACTATGCAAAAACTTTAATGTTTTAAAATGTGTCCATTTAATTTGAATTATATCCTCCAACCCAGAGCCACTCTTTTTAGCTTTAGCCAAATGCTTTGCTTTTTCTTTTGTGTATTGAGACCGCAATGATTTAATTTTGTTTGTCACTTCCCTGTCTGCAAATAAAACATAGCTTTCTATGAAGCATACCTACAATGAGAAGCTTTTTGTTGCAATGAGTAAACAAGGCCGCAAATTATAACTTGCTGAAGAAAACTCTGGGCCTTTAAATGCATGCATGCATGCTATCTATATGGATAAGTTTTTCATAGTTCCTTGCTTTATTTGCAACAGGAAACACGGTTAGTAGGCATGATGCACAGCACTGAAAAGACAACGAGAAATCAACCGGCACACTTACGGTTATAAAGTGCACATTTCACAGAGCCTCTAGAGGTCTTTGCTATCATTCAACTTTGCATGCCATTCTACATATGATCACTGTAAAAATAGGCAAATTTACAAAAATACCCACTCAATGAGTGTGAAAAGCTAGCTCAATTTAATAGTACACTGACCTGTTGTTCCAGCATGCTTTGCAATTTCATTAATTGCTGAATTTCTTCAAAACTTGTTATGACAATCCTCAGACTTTACATCCCATAGAAACGTATATTTCTCGTACAAGGATATTAAGGATGAAGTTGTTTCGTAGCTCCATGTAAAACACGCCGCCATGACTAATCGAGGTTGAGCAGTCGACAAGTCACATGATGACAAAAGCTGCTATTAAGAGGCTAGATTCCCTTCAACATCTTCAACATTATTGCTGAGAATGAACATGTACATTCTCGGCCGAACATGTGTCAGCAACATGCTGACTACACATCAACATTTGTTCCCATCACCTCCACATGAGTCAACATTTGTGGGCAACAATGTCGGCATACATGTTGCCCACAAATGTTGACTCGTGTACAATGGCCTTTAGACTAATGGGCTGTATCAATTATTGAGGAACCAACCAATATACGTAATGAGGGCAGCTCTTGTATAGCCCTAATTATTAATGACCAGGAAATATTGTTTGTAAGCTATGCTGTTCACTCCTCCCTTTATGAACGCTGTTAACATCAAATTATCTACTGGAAACTAAAGGTGCCTTTGCCTTCTTCTCCTCCATACAAAAGAACAATTTGGGACTACTCTAAGGCTGAAGTTCAAATAATTTGGGATTCAATTACTAATATTTGTTTGAAAGCTTTTTTGGAGTGCTTAACACTGAAACATTTACAAATAACATAGAAATTTGATGATAAGGATACACCATCGATGAAACCTGACTTAAAAACTGCTTTCAAGCGGAAGTATAGAGTATATGCTATGTCTGCAAAACGTGGTAGAAAGCCAGAAGAGTAGTACTATATCAAAAAAGTAGTTAAGAAGGGAGAGGTTCTAACTCATCTTTGAATCTCCTACAGGTGTGAACAAACCTATTTTTAAGGTTATATAACTTATCGTGTTAGTAAGTATAGCCTATGGAAATAAACCCCAAGGGAATGGTGTGGGAATAGGTGAAACAGGAGGGAAAAGGTACAAGCACCGCACAAAATTGAATGGATTAAAATCGCAATAGTTCCCGGAATTCGGAATAAAAAAGACGATATGTTTAAGCGCAGTCAATGACTCGTGAATGGCTCCTATTTAAAAATCAACGATGGTCAAAAATCGACTTTAGTCAAAATATACCAGTGAAAAATCGACCAATGATTAAAAATGAACCAGATTAGAAATACGCAAAAATACACAAAGTTAAAGTTCAATATGATATCTTCTATGTCTGCGTTTTACAATAAAAGTACTAGATAATGAAAAAGAGTTTTCCTCTTGAAAAGTGACTGCATAGTTATGTATTCTTCTATGTCTTCTCAACCCCTCAACGTTTGAAATAAATAGGAACATCAAAATGGAAATAAACTTGAATGAATGCATATTGTGAATGATCATTATCAAAAATATTAAAATTTATATGCTTTTATATTCCCAATTTTCTTTTTGCATTAATTATATGTCTAGCAACTCATCCCATCATATTAGGATCTTTTAAAGACTCGTGTTTTTTAACCATCTCATCATCACATCTATGCTTATTGTTAGGGTTTACAGAATGAAAAACATCATGCTCCGCAGCAATTCTATCAACTTTATTTTTAGGTTTTACATACAATATCGTCACATTTCCATTTTTATCGTATTTCAATTGCTTGTGAAGGGTTTATAGGCTCCAAGATATGTATAGTTGCCAGGTGTCCTTTGGGCTTAGGAAGTTTGCCAATTAATTTATGAATATCAAATGGACCTCTAGAAATAAATTTTGATTTTGTACCTCCGCATTTAATATACGTTCATGGAGGAGGATGCTTTCCTACAGCCTCTTCAAGTCTCCGTTCTGCCGTGCTACGTGTGTAGTATTACACTGTTCTCCCCATGACTGTGCATTCTAGTTATTTAAAAAAGGGCCTTGTACATGCAGTTGACAATTTTCTCACTACAAATATTGTGAAGCAAGAGTGAAGCAGACCCAGAGATGAAGCAAGGTTATTAAATTTCTTTTGATATCCTTGTTTCAACGCATATTTCATGCTTCAATCTTATTTCACTTCCTTCACGGACGTTCACACGCGGCTTGCTTCTGCTTCTGCCTCTGCCTCTACTTCTGCTTCAAAAGTGCGAACCAGGCTTAAAATTCTGATGGCAACCTTCATGTCTACAGCATTACTATGTCAGGAACATGAACCTATGGACTTTCATGTTAGATGTTTTGTTGTATTTATTGTTTTTTGGAGTGGGACTATCCTACAGAGAGGCTCTTGTCTAGCTACAATGTCTGCCAACATTCCTTAGAACACCCACACAGTATTAGGAATTTTCCACCCCCGTCCTATTTTCACCGAAGAAATGACAATTGTGAGTCCCCTTCCCCTTCATACAATGTCAATAGATAGCTGTAGCCTTTAGCTATTTGGAAAAGCAACATTTCTCCCTCCAGTGCTATTCCTATCGCCTTCAAACAACATTGTTGTAAAGGTGGGGGGATTTTGTAGTTTTTCTACAGCATAAATCACAGGAAGTCTAAGACCTTTGACAGACATTGTCTGAACTTTTTGTCTCAAACTATTAGATAGGAACGCACTAAATTGTCCAGACATAGGGTAATCGAAGGTGCTTATTCCAACTCCAATAACGAAACCTCATTTTTTAACACCTTGCTGTGATAGTGCCAGGGGTTCTATCGACCCCTTTTCTCTGTTAAATTTTGTGATGATTATGATGTAATTTTTCTCATTGATGGTTTGTAAATAGAGCAAGTTACTTCATAAGTGTCACAGCCAGCTGCAGCTGATTAGTCTAGCAAAATATGCAACAAAATCTGCAACAGACTACACCTCTTTGCATATTCCCATGTGAAACCATGTGTATAGGCAACAGGCTGAATATGCATTTAATGGACTTCCGAATTACTGTCCAAAAAGGCTATCTATTATCACCCTGGCTTATAGAAGCGAAAAATGGATCTTATCGTGCAAAGTATTGTCTATTGCATCATCCACTGATAAAGAATGAAAATACTTGACAAGGGGTCTCTTTTTCCAACTTAGTAGTTAGAACAGACGTATGAGGTTTGTATTATCACACCTATTACATATATTTATATATAGTTATGTCTGTTATGTTCACTATGGAAAATCGCTTTTTTTGCTTCCCTTATTTGTTCAGAAATGTGCCCCTGTTGCATAGGTTATCTAATGCTTGGATATAGCACGACTACTGGCATACAAAGGCTATATTACCTCTTCTTAGTATCGAGGCAACCGATTTAAATAGCAACTGGCATAATGGACTGATATCTACATGTTCGTTCTACGTGATGATCAACAGACTTTTTAGGATAATTAAATCAACCTTGCTTTAAGAGAATGAACTGCAAAGATATGCACAGGGTAGCTTTTCCAACTGGTTGTTGACCTAGAAAAGATTGCACATAAGCTCAATCGACTTATCCAGAACTAAACGGGGTGAGTGACCAAGCAGCCCAGCCAGTTCCATTAGCTTAACTGATGTTAAGCATGGCTGTCTACGAACAAAACAGCTCACTCCGCCGTCCTTTGGAAGGGATGTTAAACTAGGGTCCCATGCCTGGATTCGGCATGCATCGTAGGCCTAAATTAGCTAAAAAAGCTAGGTATAACAGCCTACTCAAAATGAAGTAAACAACAACAACGGTCTATACTTTTTAGAAGAAGATCTTATGTTGGGTCTGATCTATTATTCAAAATCAGTTGAACGTCAAGGAAAGTGCATTTAGCTAACATTTAGGGATTATTCTGCGGAACACGCACAATCTGCAAATACATTTATATCATCGACACTTTGTGAGGATACTTTTATAAGGCGAATGCTTCTCACCAGGGGGATAATGGGGTGGAGAAATTGTTGAACGTTGTGGTTATTGTTCATGGCAGTCACTAACAGACGTATGCAAAGCATAGAAACTGCGAAGGACACATACCTAGAAGGTACTTCAGCACATACTTATAGCAAAAGCGTTGTTCTGAAACAATGAACACAAGATGGAATTGCACTGTGGCATTGAATATCTAATTGATTTGTGTCAGTAAAGATAAGCCATCAGACGTTCGCCTTTTTTTAACACTCGATGACCCATAATGAAATCTTTAACAAACGACATCGGGGACTTTGCAGTGGCGAAGATAGGAGCATCTTTGCAAAATGGTATGGCTTCATTGTACGTTGTTCTTAAAGCAGCGAAATGGACTATATAGACATTCAGTAAAAAAAAGAGATATCTCCACAGTATTGTGGTGGGGTGCCATCGGAGGTCGTTCAAAAATATTACCTCATTTTACTCGACAAAAATCCATGCATATGAGAAAGCTGCAAGCATAAAGGAGTCTTAATGGGTCATATGTGATGGTCCTCAAGCATTTTGCTGGGCAGTTGATATATCCATTGCAGAGACTTCATGGAGCTTGTATGAATGACAGCATGTATCTGCTCACCCTGTAGGGAATAAAAGACGAGTTGCTGGTGAGGGACTGATAGCTTGATATGCCCAGCAGCATCAGAAGCACATCCAACAGAAAAAATAGAGGGGAGCTGATCGTTCCAGCCCATTATCGAGGCATTCCTTGGAAGTTTAAAAAGGAAAAGGTTGAGAATTTGACTTACGACTTTGTATATTACTGTGGGCCATAAAAAGATAGTTCACATAGTGGTATGGAAAATGGCCGTTGCCATCACAACTGTTGATTTTGCCCATGGTATCTGCATGAGCGAGCGCAGTGTCCCTCCCTGTGAAATCGAAAGCAAACTACAGGCTTTGAAGCAGTTGGGTGCGCGGAGAAACAGCAATTTGAGCAACCAAACATCCAAAGTGGTTTGCAACTTGTCAATGCGCTTCTCTTGGTATTTTTGCCCATGTGGGGGAGCATAATCAGGTGTGGCTGTGAACGCACTGACATTACTTTGGCCAAATAGAAGGACCCAAGGGCACAAAATCTTTAGAAAAGTGAAACCATGTCCTCCAGGGTTGGGGTAGGATTGGATGCAAGGAGCTTTTGCTTGGGATAAGATGGCAAAGCTCGTTGTAACAGGGCATCAAATGCGGAATCTGAAAGATCAGGCTCTGCTTTCCAAAGACATTCTTTCATTCTCCACAGAAACAGAGTAGGGTTTTCCGATGGCCGGATTCATGGTAGTGACTCTTTTTGTCTGCCAAGGGCGTAAAACAAGTCAAAAGATTCTCACTTAAATGAGGAAATGTGTCTTTCTGACCAGCAGGCATAGATTCATAGAAGGTACCAGCGGGTCCTTGGAGAAAAGGTGGCGACATGGCAGGGCGTTTTTCTGCATCCCAAGAATTAGCAAGAGCACAAAGCTTAAAGTGTTGAAGCCAGGAGCCAAAATCAACATCACTGAAGTGTACAGGCAGTATATTCTGCGACATAGCAATGTCAACTGAAAAATCCAGTCACCAAATTTTTAAAGAAGGTTGTACACATAAAGAATCTTGAGATTGTGTGTTTATTCAACCATACCTGAATCACAACTAGAGTAAAATTCTAAATCAGCACATGTTCTAACACAGTGTACTAGTCAACACATTTGACAATCAACAGCGAGCAACAGTGTAGAAACAATAAAGCACAGTCAATAATATATACAGAATGACATCATCATACTATTGATTTGTTTTACAGAGATCGTGGGGAAATTATATATTACAGATTACTGCAATGAGGTTTGTAGTTCTAATTCAAACTCATGCTTGAAATAGATTGTAAGTATCTATAACCTTTCGGTAAAAAAGTTAAACAGGGTGAATGGTGAGTGATGCAGTTTCAATACCAGACTGGGGAAAAAGATGTTGAAGATCATGCTTAAGATCGTCAACAAAGATGAGTCTATTATGTTCATAATAATTATTGAAGTCGTCAAACTCGGAGAGCCAGGGGTCACTAGCGTCCCACTATTCTAAAGAAATAGCATGTTTCACTTATCTGAGCTTATTCCACACTGTAATGACAAGGCCCTTACACAAAGTCTGTGGAGTCTTTGAGTTATGGATTGATCACCATGGAAAATTCCCTACATTTCAAAAAGGCTCTAGAAGTCTTTTATTAGAATATAAACCAGAATATTACAGCTAAATACCAAAGGAATTTTATTCGGTCATTTTCTATTATTCAAGGCTCACAAGCTGTATATATTATAAAATCTTTTATATTCTTCTAACTTTGGTTGACAGTGGGCCCTTTTGCAAAGAGGTGTATACTGGTTATTAAAGGCTACTTAATCTAGACATGGTTATATTAATGTAATTGTTAGAGATGTAAGGAATCAGTTCAGTCAAACTCAAATGTACACTGCAATAACAAAAGTTTTCGAATGAAAGCCAAATGCTGCGACAAGATATTTTCTCCATGTTTTACAACAGCGCTGGAAATATTTGTTTTCTGAAATACTGCGCTTCTTTATTTTGAGATTGATGAAGCTTTTCATGATAAGTCCCAAATCAATAGCCTAATAGGGTTCTGCTAAGACCAATGGAAAACTTTATTTACTTGGAAGATAACTTTCTTGAGGGACTGTGCAGTAATGATTGAGGTCTTCCTTCTTCTTTTCTGATGGGAGTGCTGTGCATCTTACTTTTCCCTCATATTCACTTATTGCCTCCTCAATACTTTGGGCATGTCATATATTGGAATTGCGATCAGCATACCGTTATGGGTGGGAACGTCATGGACTAGGAAAATCCAGCTTTTGTTCCCAATATACTAGAACTAAAAAGAAATCATTCTACTTGATTGTTTCTTTTTGTCATCACTCATAATACATCTTGTCGCTGAGGCAGCACGAAGGTACTAGTTCGTGTGTCTCTTTCTATAAAATTTGATAATACAAATAATGTAAATAGTCTGTTGATACTACAAAACTTTACCACAGCACGAAAAAGCGACGACAATATTTTGACATACTGGAAGTTTTTTTGGTCCGACACTCATCAGAGTATGAAAACGTTGGATAATGACCTAAAGGTTAACTGAAATATATATCCAGATGCAGTTAATGTGTTAGGATGCGTCTAATTGGCCCCATGTGTGACCAATTAGGACCTATTAACACAGTTTACTTAAAGAGTCCCAATGAGAATTGTTCTTTTTACATATACGAGGTGGCTGTTCTCTTCCGTAAGAGAACAGCCACCTCGTAGTGTAAAAAGAACAATTCTACAATTAACTTGAGTCGACCATAGGACAACACCTTACTACAAATCCAGATTGTGCCAAAACATGTACAGACGACAATTTTCGGATAATTGGACAAGCAAGATCGTCTTCTCATTTAGGTGTTTTGTAATCTTTTTACATCAAGACTCAAAACCCAGTCTTGTGTAGATAAAAAGAGTTTGTTTACTCATTGGGACTCTTTAGGTAAACTATGTTAATAGGTCCTAATTGGTCACATTTGGGGCCAATTAGACACATCCTAACACATTAACTGAATATGGATATATATTTCGGTTAACCTTTAGGTCATTATCTGATGTTTTTATACTCTGATGAGTGTCGGACGAAAAAAAGCTTTCCGTATGTCAAAATAATGTTGTCGCTTTTTCGTGCTGTGGTAAAATACAAATGACCAAAGTTTAGAAACAAAAATTTCAAGGTGCCTACCTACTATGCCTTAAGGAGTCTACCGAGAAAATTCCTAAATCCCGGTGGGCGTCTGCATCACATTGTTCTTTAAATTTTTGATGTCACATATTCTCCAGTAGGATGCATTAGTACTATTAATCATTGCTAAATGTACCGTAGGACAACTTCAAATATATAAAATCATATTTATAAACGTTATACACAAAGCCCTTCAGCATAAATAATATAAAAGGAAAACAACTACGAACGAAACTACATATACCAGAAGTAGCCATTAAAATAGAACAAAAGGAAGCGAAAGCCTATTTAGTATGGATCTGCTCTTCCAGTTTAGTTATGTGTTATTCTTCATATACACTTTCAGTTGCCTTTTGAAGGTATTCATTGTTGATATTTCAGAAGAGGACATTGGAATTGTGCTACAAAACTGACAATTTCTGTTTTTGGAATATTTTAGGAACGTTTAAAAAACTTTATTATTCTTATCGTGTTTCTTCATGTCTCTTTTCCGAAAACACCTCGAAAATAAGCCGATTCAAAAATAGGTCAAAAGTTAATTCTAGAAAAAGATAAGCCGCAGCTTATTTTCGAGGAAATACGGTATTACAAATTTTGATAAAAAATCGGTATATAATGTACATGGAGCGTGCATATGCTTACCTATAAACTGTTAAATACAACCTGCTCTTAATACATGTTGTTGCAGTTCAACCTGATTTGTACTGGGGCACTCTCAAGCTCATCATGCAATCTGTTCAGATGAAAGTTTTCAGGTGTAGTAGTAGCTTTCAGGAGCAAAAGACGCTTTCCAGGTCTATGCTGTCATATCAACATCTTCTGAGGAAGATCAAGGTGAAAGCTAGGCACAGAATAACAAAGTGCAAAAGCGTCCCAGGGCTTTTGCCAAATAATATAGCACTTCGATGAATGCACAAATGAGACAGGCTCCCTTCTCTATCCCTCACCTCCATGATTCGGTGATTTCTTCCTCCGTCAGACCAATGTCTCCTCTTGTCAGAGGTCCAGACTATTTTTGGTGTCCTCCGCATTCTAGTTTCTGGTTCCAAAGCATCACCGTACAGCAAACTTGCTGATCAAATAACCCTTTTCATTTCTACTTAGTACTTTAGGTCTACGGGTCTTTTCTTAGGTTTTTGTGCCTCATACTTTCTTTGAAAATGTGCTCAATGCTGCATTTAGAAATGCTTCATCCAGTTGCGATCTCACAGTAGGTCGAACTGAAATCTTCTTGCAAGAAGGTAGCATGTGTTTTTTTCATTTCTGTGATTTTAATTTCAGTCTCAATCGTACTTTACTCTTTGAGTTCCATTAAAGTCACATACCATCCATACAGGTAACCACTTGTAACCATTTCTCACCTGTTGCCTGCAAGTACATAAGTACAAGGCTACACCTTTGGTGCTTTGTTGGGAGCAAAGCACAAGTGAGGTTCTTGTTGTTTTTGTTTCATTTGTAAGCTGCAGCCATATACTTTCATAAAAAGGACTAATAGTTTCACTTTTGCATAAATCGGTATTATCCATGTACACGTAAACAAGACAAGTATGAGAAAACATACCCATTGTGTTTGTTTGATGTCACAAGGTTCATTTATGCAAAAACTGTTGTCACCACTGTAATCAGCACCCCCTGAAACCACTATATCTTGCATCCTTCGAATTTCATACCAGACAACAGTAGCAAAAATTCCTTGGGACACTCACAAGAAATTGCAAAAAAAGAGGGCTCTCAGAAATTAAACCATTGTGCCGTGCACACACCCCCTCCCCTATAACAATGTCATTCGGTTTCTGAGACACTTGACGTTGTTTTTCAAGTGAATTCTTCTCATTCCGGCATCTAATTTTTCCATAAACCATAAATCAACATTCTTCAGGGAAAGAGGGGGAGGGGTGTTAAGGGTAGAATAAAAGTAGTTAAAGTGCCCCAGGACTTTTAGCGACTATTTTAGGTTAGCTATTTGACTTAGCTAACCCCTCCTCTATAAAGCAAAGTTCAGTAAAGAACAATTTTTTACAACTATGTCGTCCTAAGTAGGCTGTCTTGCAGATAGATTCGGTCATCTAACAAAAGTCTCCCATGCTATGCCAGTAGCAAATTTGTTGGACATGTGATATAGGGAGCATCACATTTTCCCCCCTTTGATGAAGGTAAGGGATTATACGTATACGTACGACAGCTTTTTCCAAAAATGAATAGTGTAATAGGTTTGTCACGTGGTCAAATCAGATTTCCTCCACCCTGAAAGAACTCATTCTTCTACCACAATTAATGTTAGAAATGATTCCTTAAATTTTCAAAGCATCTGAAAACAGCAATCACAAGAATGAACTCAACGATAAAAGAAAAGGCAATGATCGGGACATTTATGATTAACTTTTTATTGCTATTGCATGCACCAATTAGTTGATTTCACAGGTAATAGATCTAACCCTTCCGTCCTCGATACCCCAGTCGGTACCTCAGTCTCATCTGTAGTGGAGGAGAGAAACATAGAAGCCATTGGGCATGACCACCTAGCAGATGAGAGTGACGCTAAATCTGAATTAAAACAACTGAGGCTAAAAAACATTAATCGCATTATTGTTGGTTATTTAAATATAAATTCGATTAGAAATAACTTTGATGCACTGAAAGATAAAGTCTCACAGAATATTGATATTTTAATGGTCGCTGAAACAAAGATTGATGATTTTTCTCCAAAAGAGCAATTTTCTATGGAAGGTTACTCTGATCCACTGTGGCTGGATAGAGATGCTAATGGCGGTGGTCCCTTGGTATATGTCAGGAGTGATATACCATCCACTGAACTGAAATCTTTCAAGTTTGACAATGATGTGGAATGTGTTTATTCTGAGATCAATTTACGGGGTAGGAAATGGGTTATTTTCAGTATCTATCGAACACCATCACAACCAGAAGCTCACTTTTTGAAAACCTTGGCAAAGGGATTGATCACTACAGTGAGAAATTTGAAAACTTTTTGCTTCTTGGTGACTTTAATGCAGTGGAAACAGATCAACATGTTCGTAATTTTATGAATGGTTATGCGCTCAAAAATTTGATGAAGGAACCAACTTGCTTCAAATCTGAAAATCTTAGGTGTATCGACCTTATCCTAACCAATAGATACAGGAGTTTCCAAAATACCACTACAGTTGAGACAGGGCTTTCTGATTTCCATAAAATGGTACTAACAGTCCTGAAAACAACATACCAAAAAGCTGGGCCCACAGTTGTGAATTATAGAGATTACAAGAATTTTTCCGAGCAAACGTTTAAACAAGATCTCAGAGAAGAGTTAGAAATTATCAAATCATCTGATCTAAATTACGATTCCTTCCAAAACTGTTTCGAAAAAGTGCTTGATAAGCATGCCCCAATGAAAAAGAAATATGCTAGGGCGAATGATGGTCCCTTCATGAATCGAGCTCTCCGTAAAACCGTTATGTTACGTACGAGATTAAAGAATAAACACAATAAAAGCCGGACAGTTCAAAATTGGAAAGCTTTTCGCAAGCACGCAATTTATGCGTAAAATTATTAAGGACTGAAAAAGGAACTTCTACAAGAATTTAGATATTTCTCAAATAACAGACAATAAAAAGTTTTGGAATACCGTAAAGCCTTTCATTTCAAATAAAAACAAGGCTAAGGCGAAAATTACTTTGATTGAGGATGAAAGGATAATTTCTAAGGACGAGGAAGTTGCTGAAACTCTAAATAATTATTTTGTAACTGTTACTGACTCTCTTGGTATTACAGAAAATAGTGAGATTATCACGAGCACAGAAGGTGTAACGGATCCTATAGACCAGGCTCTTATCAAATACTCCAACCACCCTAGCATTAGGAAATTCCGCAGTTTTGTGCAACACGACGGCTTATTCCATTTTAATAATGTTTCGATTGAAGAGATGGAAACGGAAATTTGAAGACTCAATCCAAGTAAGGCAACGACTTTCAAAAATATTCCTCCAAAAATTTTGAAGGGTAGCTCTGACATTTGTACTGAATCGTTGCAAATAATCTTTAATGACGGTATAGAAAATTGTTCGTTTCCAGACAAGCTAAAATCCGCAGATGTTTCTTCTCTGCACAAAGCAGAGGCGAAAACATCAAAGAAAAATTATAGACCTGTAAGTGTACTTCCAACGGTTTCCAAAGTCTTTGTGAGAATTATGGACAGGCAGATAATTAAATATATAACGCCATTTCTATCAATTCTACTGTGCGGGTTTCGCAAAGGTTTTAATACACAGCACGCCTTGATTAGGATGCTCGAAAAATGGAAAGTCAGTGTAGATAATGGAGAGAACGTAGGTGCAATCTTGATGGACCTTTCAAAAGCGTTCGAATGCATTAAGCATGATCTCTTATTAGCAAAACTACATGCTTATGGCTTTAGCCGTGAATCCCTGCTCCTTGTTCACAGCTTTTTGGAGAATAGGCAGCAAAGAGTGAAAATCAATGGATCTTTTAGTACATTTAATTATCTTGCCTTAGGCGTTCCGCAAGGATCAATTCTTGTTCCCCTTTTCTTTAACATTTACATAAATGATCTGTTGCTGTCCATTCAGGAAACTGATATCTGCAACTATGCAGATGATACAACTATATATGCATGCCACAAGAATATTGACAATGTAATCCAGTGCTTGGAAAATGATTCCACTGTAATTATCCAGTGGTTTACAGATAACTTTATAAAATTGAACACAGACAAATGTCATTTCATGGTACTAGGGAAAGTTCATATCAAGATGTTACTGTTAACGTAGGTAGCAGCGTTATTGGAAATAACGAGGAGGGAAAATTATTAGGGGTGATGATTGATAAAAAGTAACTTTTGAGACGCATATCAACGAGTTATGTAAAACAGCTGGTAATAAGCTTTTCGCACTCTTTCGCCTTTCTCCATTTATGAACTCCAACAAACTGCGAATCTTAATGAGAGCCTTTGTAATGAGCCAGTGTCAATACTGCCAGTTGGCTTGGATGTTCCACAGTAGGCATTTGAATAACAAGATTAATAAGATACACGAAAGGGCTTTAAGAATTGCTTACAATGATTATGTTTCTAGTTTTAACATTGTATTAGAAAGAGATAAATCGGTTACTATCCACACGAAGAACTTACAAACCCTAATGACAGAAATATTTAAAACGCAGAACAGTATGAACCCTCATTTTATGAATGAGATCTTCAGAGAGTGAGAAAATATGCATAACCTAAGAAATAACAATGAATTTGTTATACCAAGGATAAAGACCGTAAATTTCGGATCTGAGTCCATCAGATACAGAGAGCCTCAACTTTGGTTTTCCCTCCCTCAAGATATAAGGAATACTGAATCTCTCTCATTGTTTAAATCAAAGATAAAAAGTAGCACGGTGAAGAATGCTCTTGCAGACTATGTCGACCATTTATTCCAAACGTCGGATTTTTATGAATTTTTATGATTGGGCTTTTTATTATCTACATTTTATATCATTTCTTGTATCAAACTATTTTATCATACTATTTTCATAAACTGTGCATTTTTAGGTAGTTGGCCTTAATTAGCAATTTTAGGGTTTTTTACTATACTTAGCTATGTACCAGCCAACTATAAAGAAATTGATTATTATTATTTTTATTATTATGTAACACAGTGCGATGAGTATTTCCAGATATGCTATGAAATTGACGATTACCCTTCAAAATTCACTTTATCAGTTGAAAGAGGTCCTACGACTTGGACGAAATTTTTTCATCTTTGGTGAAAAGGTTTCCGATCTATAACTTTTGCTGCTCAACTTATAATTTTTCCCTCACCAAAAGTCGATTGTTATGATAATGAAACTATTGCAAATCCAGCCTCTCTATTCAGAGAAAGCATAGCTTCTTTTAACTTATCAAGAATCTTATAGCAGCAAACCAATTCCAAAGCAGTAGGGACTTTAAAATATGTATATCTCATCACATTTTTCCTATCTGGCAAGCTAGAAGTTGGCGAAAAAGCAAAACCAGCCTTGTAAATGACAGCTATTATAGGAGTGAAAAATACCGCTAGATTGCAGTTTATTCAAGCTTCCTTCGGGAGCTATATTGAAGGCTTTTTCCGGCCAGATCCTACCGGTGGGCCATATGTTTGGCGTATGTTTGACGTAGGACGAGTTCAAGTTTAGGGGGAACTGTAAATTTCTGCTCGACAGAGTAAGGAGATCTAAAGAGCAGTCTAAAAATTTCAAATTGTTCTTATGCATATACAGTCGTCTTAGAAGATCGTTAGGGCTCAAAATTGCTGAAATTTAAAAACAATATAAGAATGACGCAATGCGTCATTGCATTTAGAATTTTGTACATTCAAGCTAATACACTGCCGATGAAAAATTTGTTTTTCTCTCCCGCTCTTGTCTGCAAAATGGTGAAGCTTTGGCTTGAATCTCCTAGCGTCATTGTAAAAATACCTTTAAAATTTGGGCAAGTAGGAAAAAGTTTGAATCTCGAATGAAAAGTGGTAGCATTTCGTATGGATAAAGCAGTTTTACAGTCATTAAGAACTTACAAAAAAGCTCGCATGTGTGAGATGTAGTAATTTTGATGTAGTAATTTTTTACGAAAAAGTTTTGCAATTGTTTATTTAGCGGTATGCGTATAATATGAGCTCCTGCTCATACCCCCGTCTGAGTAGAAAGGACAATCTTAATCGTTTTTTGTTGTTAAGAGTAACAAGGAGTTAATGTTTGAGTTGAAGATAGACAGTACGCTTCCACTAAACCAGATACTTTTCATTTGTTTTTGTGCTCTTCAACGTTCCAAAGAACCTAGATCTGACACATGAACTGCAATTAAAAGGATTGAAAAAAGCTATGGGCACGGATGGTTGACAGCCACGACCACTTTTATGACGTCATAATCGAGACTTGAAATGCAAATAACTAAATTTAAAAGAATTTTAGGCCTATGATCGTAGAGAAAAGCTTGAAGAGCGTAAAATTTACTTTCGGATGATAACTGTTTGGGTTTTGATAAAAATACTTTCGAAAAAAAAAGATGCTAATGTATTGGCATCTTCAATCTTTGTATAGAGAAAGGCCTTCACATGCATAGTAAAAGTTGCAGGGTAATTTGGAGCAAAATTTGATATAGATCAAAATACGACTCTTTTAGTTTCTTAACAAATTTATGGTTTCTATGTTCGAGAAAAAGTCAGCTTAGTCTCTCGCATTTAAAGTGAACGTTCTCTATTAGCTTTTTAGTCGTTGCTTTTGTAGCAACCAAATGCTGACGTGAAAAGTGGTTTAGCACGGAGGCTTCCATGAATAAAATAACATTTTTTTACATCCATGAAATATTTAACAAAAATGATGCTATTTTTAATGAGATAAAGATCTCATAAAATTCTTTAATTGTGCAAAGCTTCCTAGTACCTAGAACATGGCACTAAAATCTGCAAACAGCTTGTTCTGTTCCATTCAATAATCTTTTTAGAAGGCCACAGATCCTTATTCCTCCACTGAATCTCTAATTGAAAGCATTCTGAAGTCTTTATATTATGTCTTAGTGCCATTTTTGATTGTCCAACACTTCAAAATCTACAATCATACTTATTCTTCCTAATTATCTGTAAACCGAAAAAATAATTGAAAAAATTATAATTTTTCGAAAATGAAAGCGATTAAATACATGTGAATTCGTTTTGGTCATGTCAGCTATCATATCCGTGGGGAAACAGTTCATACATTTAAAATCGTTTTATACGCCAATGTTGAAACCCCACTGTTGGAGTTTCAAAATTGATTACCTTGCTTTGAGTTGATATGCGGGAGGCAACTAATACCATTATTAGAGAGCTACAAATAATGCTTGACTTGGATGATTGTAGTACAGCAGTGAATAGATCGAAGTATTTTTCAAAGATCGATTTAATGCAAGTATGTCATCAAGTATAATTATACCCTGAAAACTGTTTCTTTAGGGTAGTGTGGGGAAAATGAAACATGTAATCAAGTATTCTACATTTGCTCAGCCAGCAGCAGAAGGATGAAAAAGACAGCATTTATATACTTTCTTTAATGCAAAAGATATGCGTACATATGCAAAAGTAATTTCTCCCTAGAAGTTTTATAACTTGAAAATTTCACGCCATTTTACAACAGGTCTGACGGTGTATTCTGCTCCACATGTGGGGCTTTCATCCAACAGTTTTCAGCAATATTCTACTAATTTAGATAGCTAAGATTAGTACATGAAAAGTAAGGAAGTATGAAAACGATAGGAAACTGCCTCTTTTGAAACGCTAATCTGAGGCTAAATATTTTGGCGCGAACTTTTTCCTGCAAGTTAGAATAATCATGGCACAGAATGAGTAAAACACAAAAGCTACGACTTGAAGTGCTTTTTACTTGGGTTGATGATGAAGTAGAGTTACTCCTAAATTACAAAGTCTTGAAAATGGTTAGAAATGTGGATTGGGAGCCATGTCCAAATAAGTCTTTTACAACTTTAGATCTATTGAAAGCAAAATATCCCTCAAATGAGGAGAGCAAGCTGGTGGAAAAAGATTGCCCTCATGATCCTTCAGAAAAGACAAAGGTAATTCTTGGTACAAAACTGAATTCTGCCAGAATAAAGTACAGAAATGCTCTCAACTTGGGCAGAAGAAGCGGTCATGGCAGAGCAGTGTGGTACTTTGAGATGTGTGAAAAAAATTTGGGGAAGTTCACCTGCCGAGACAATAATCAAGGGTGGGATAGAAACAGCAGACGTTCTTACTGCTGATCGTGAAGCGTCTGATATTGCCGAAAATAAAACCAGCAATATCAAAGAGGCATCTAATAGAGAGTTTGAAAAGACAGAGTAAAATCTACAGAGGAAGAGGAATTAAGTGCTCTTGGAGATATGTAATGTTTTGCATCATCTTCATTATCAACTTCAAATGAGAAAACGGTAAGATCAGGAAGAGCACAATTATTGAATAAAAATAATCAGATGAGAAGCAGGACAAACTGAAAAGAACAATGCCAGGGAATGTGCAGTTTGCTATCATGATTGGAGAGGAGATTAAGATGAAACAAAGGATTATGGACCAGCTTAATGAAATTGATAATACAGGACAAGAAAACATGAACAGGCTATTGAGCAAGTATTAATATATATTCATATATATATATATACACACATATATATATATACAAATATATATATATATATATATATATATATATGCAAATATATATATATATATGCATATATATATGCATATATATGCATATAT
>OLMO02000275.1:14107621-14159135 GCA_900291935.2 Cassiopea xamachana
ATTTTCCATTTACCTTCAATGCTTACATCACTTTGATTATTGTCTCTTATCTTTTCATTCACTTTGTTTTGGAAACTCTCAACTTTTGCCTCTAATTTTTGAAGGTTCCGTTGTAACTTCTTCCTTCTCCTTTTTAGCTTCTTTAATTTTACGGTCTGCTTCATGACCACTAAGTTGTGATCAGAATCAGCGTCTGCACCTGGATAACTACATGCATGAATTTTTTACACTATTACGGAACCTTTGTCTCACCAGGATGTAATCTAACTGATACCTTCGAGTGTCTCCCGGCAGCTTCCATGTATATCTGCGCCTCTTTTCGTGCTCAAAGCAGGTGTTAGTATCAACTAGCTTCCTTTGCCGGCAGAACTCCACAAGTCTCTCTCCTCTTTCATTTCTGGTTCCAAGTCCAAAGGCTCCTACTTCTTTCTCATCTTGCCCCTCTCCTATGATACAGTTCCAGTCTCCCATAACTATAAGATTAGTATTACCCTTCTCTGCCTTTATGAGACAATCCAACTGTTCATAAAGTTCTTCCACTTCATTATCTTCATGTGTTGATGTCGGCATATACACTTGAATAATAACTAAATCTGCAGGCTCAGACTGTATCTTCACCAATAACAGGCGATCATTCTGTAATACTATTTTCATCACTCTCATTGATGTTTCCCTATCTAGTAAAATTGCAACACCACCTTGACCCTGTTTTGCTGCTGTGCAAATCATCCTTACTCCATCGCTTGTAAGATCTCTACTTTCTTTCCACCGCACTTCGCTAAGTCCAAGAATGTTTAATCTATTTCGACTCATTTCTCTTTTGATGTTTTCAAGCTTTCCTCTCTTTTGCATTGTCCTAACATTCCAAGTACCAATTCTCATATGCTTTTTTCCATATCTTCCATTTAGTCGTAAGTTCTGTGCAGAGCCAATACTGTTTCCCACTAAGTCTGCACTCTTTGGTGGGACCAGTCCAACCAACCCCGTGAGATTTTTAGCACCCCCATTTACACGGGACTGAGGGCCATCCATTAAACCATTTGCCATAGAACTAACAAGGGATAATAGTCAGGATGGTTTCCCGTTGCCTTTCCTGACGGTGTTTTTATCGAGACACCATCTCTAAAAGATTTGCTTACCAAAGCTAAAGAGCACCTTCTGCCCATGATTATTTACCCATAATTGGGACCCTTGCTGGTGCTATCACCCCGGGTCAGGATGAACCAGGGAACAATGGTGACTAAGAGGTGATTCCAACATCCTCAAAACCTCAGCACTCCCGAGCTGAAGCCTCACCACCGGTTGCAGTTTAACGTCATACCCAGGACCTATATACATATATATATATACATATATATATATATATATATATATATATATATATATATATATATATATATATATATATATATATATATATATATATATATACTCGCTCAACAGCCTGTACAGTTTCCAATGTTTCGCAATATAATTAGGTTAGAAAGCAATCTAATCAAGACGACAATGCTTTTAATTTTCCAAAACATGTTTCGGATTAATGCTCAATCCATCATCAGTTGGCGAATAAGATAAATCTATAGAACGCATTTAAGTCGAATATATAAATCCTAAAAAGGAATTAAGGCAACGAAAAATAGCGAAACGGTAAACAACGAGAGTTAAAATTTTAACGAAATATTGCAGTGATGTAATTGCTTATTACGATTTGGCCCTTCCCATATTATATGCAATGCCTCTTTGATTTTAGTGTTTAGGCAGTATTAGCAGAGTCCAGCACTGCAAAGCATTTCTCATCACAAGCTTCTATACAAGCTCTAGAACCTTTTAAATTCTTATAAACATGGGAATTCTTGTCACTAAATAGATGCTCGCGCATTTGTTTGGAGAGCTTTGCAGGACTTTCTGACTCATAGTAAATGTTAGTATCATCAACAAATAAGTAAAAATACAATTGTTTTGAAACAGGTAAATCATTAATAAACAGGAGAAACAGCTCACAAGTAATCTTCATAAGATTTTAATCATTTCCATTAATAGATACACATTGATATCTTTCAGATATTTATGATTGATATTATATAAGAGGAGTACCTCTAATACCAGAATGCTCTAATTTTGAAAGTAGAATGTCATGATTCACAGTATCAAAAGCTTTTGAAGGTCAATGAACACGCCATATTCATACTTTCTATCATCCAGCATATTTCGTATAGCTTCGTTTATGATACTTAATGTATGGTTAACAGAATGATTTTCTTGAAAACCAAATTGTAAAGGATGAAAAATTTTGTTAGATGTAACGAAAGAATACAGTCTTTTGTACATAACTTTTTCATACAACTACCGAAAGATCGGCAGCAAGGAGATAGCTCTATAGTTTGATGCTAGTTTTGGTCACCCTGTTTCAAAAGAGAAATCACTTTAGCAAATTTGAGTTTGGATTGAGAAACTCCTTTAAAAATGATTCGTTCACAAACTTTGTTAGTGGATGAGAGATATGGAGTTTTAAAACTTTTAATTAAGTATTTGGTATGCTAAAAGGACGAATAGGATTTTGATGAGTCGAGATTTGATATTATATCTTCAATTTCTTTGTGGGTAGCTGGAGACAAAAATATCGAAGTAGATCTTTCGTTTTTAAGGTATTCCACAGCAGACATTGGTGATTTTGGTATATGTTCGGTTATACTATTTGCAACATTTAGAAAATATTCATTAAATATGTTAGAAATTCTAGTAGGCTTGGATGCCATTTTTATTCATTACTTTACTTAGCGTTGATTTATTATAGCTTTTATGAGAAATAATAGAATTAATTCCTGACCATAATTGCTTCATGTTTTGTCTATACGTTGCAAAATAATTTTGATCGTACTGGTGTTGGCTAGGCTACCTTTAATTCGTTTACCATGCGGCTTCTAAATTTTTACACAAAGCTACTATAGAGTGGATCGTTTCTTTTTCATTCTCAATAAAATATAATTACGAAATTTCATCATTCTTTGAATTCTATTGGTAATCCAGGGTTAAATTATGACACCCATAGTACCACCAACGACTTTGCCAAAAGCTTTTTTCTAACAATTTGTTACCTTGCATAAAGTAACCAAAAATAATGTCTACAAAATCCTCGACCCTTATAAAATAATATACTTAACAATTTAATAAATGCTAATATTGTTAGTGGGAATATTTTGATACAAGTTTCTGATCATTTGCCTCAGTTTCTTACATTGCAGAATGTAAACGGTACTCAGAACAAGGGAGCAGCATTTAAATCAGACTATTCAAACTTTAATGAATAAATTTTGTTCATGATCTCAATACAATAGATTTTTGGTACGTAAATGAAAGTTCTAATATTTCAAATAGTTTCAGTTTGCTAAGGAACATGATGATACAGAATCAAGCACATATACCTTACAGAAACAGCTAATAGGCAATGGGTACTCCTTAAATGGGCACCTCTTTAATAGGCACTGCTTCAATGGACACCCCTTCAATGGGCACCCCTTTAATGGGCACCCCTTCAATGGGCACCCCTTCGATAGGCACTGCTTCAATAGGCACCCCTTCAATAGGCACCCCTTCAATGGGCACCCCTTCGATAGGCACTGCTTCAATAGGCACCCCTTCAATGGGCACTCCTTCAATGGCACATACAGAATGGAATCAGTACTCTTTAATGCAGTATATGACACAGGAAAATGAAATTTACATTGAACAATTGTAATAGTCACAACTGGAAAACTGTGCATTATAACATTATTAAATGATATAACTCAAATACTAAATTGGTACAATTTTTCATTAAAACAACTGTAATGAAAGGAATCTCAATAGCAGTTTCTTGTAAGTTTCTCAACATAAAATCTACATAGCAATAGAAATAAATTTTTTTAATGCTACAATTGTTGGGTGACAGTATCTTAATAAAGCAAAAGCATTTAGTGCTCAGTTTTTTCTAAGCTATATTATGGATCAAAGTATCTTGTAAAAACTCTTCTTATTCTCTGTCTTTCAATCTCCTTCTTACCTTCTCTATAGTTATTTGGCACTACTGGTGGCTGAAGCTTTTTATCGATGTTTATAATAGCAGATACAATCTCTCTGCATATGGCCTCTTGATTTAGCTCCCAACAGTTATGCAAGCAAAACATGCAACGATTACAAATGGAAGATCGTCTAAGCTTATATCCATAGGTCGTTTAAGGGCACCAAATCTAGCTTTAAAGTGTCCAAAAGAACACTTCGTAACCATTCGGGAAAGGTAAAGCATCAATCCAAAACGCTGCTCTTGTGCATTGGCACCTGCATTTGCATATTCCTTCATCAAATATAGTGTCAAAGGATAGGCAGGGTCACCTAGAAGAACGATAGTAATTGGATCTTTCTTAATTTTCAAGCATTTGCTTTTTGCATAATAAATTTTTGCCCTTTCAAAATTTTAAGATGCTGCTGAATTTGAAGAAATCCCTGCATCTTCGACACTTTCTGGCCACTTCACGACAACATCTAAAAATCTACAGCCACAATCACATATTGCCTGGACATTAATTGAATAGCTGTTTTTCCTTACCAATATGTAAAGTGATGGCTTTGCAACCTTTCGAACTATCTTTGAAACCGACTGTCGTGGAACACCGTAGGCAACGTGCCTTTCATCACTGAGATAGTAAAGTATAATTGCAACTTCTTTCACACAGCTTATTGGTTCTCTCATCATTGTTTCTTGACCCTTAATAAACGGCTGCAAATCTTCGCTTAGCTTCAATACCATGACCCGGCTCATTCTAAACTTTCCTTCCACGCTTCAGGAACGACGTTTTTAGTGACAAATTCTTCCACCAAGAGCTTGTTCTTCCTAGTCTGGTCTAGAATCTCCTTTGCTTTCTGATAAGTGCCACTTCTCGCACCCAACTGGTTTTTTTGCGCCCAGCATTGATAAGCAAGTCCTTTACAGCCATAAATTTCCTTCTTATATTTTCCTCGATGTTAATCAAGGCTAAATTATGTTGAGACATTGAACAAAGTTAGAAAGCATTGGCATAAAAATATGACCTGGTTATCGTCAGACATTTAGAAATTCCGAACTGTAGAGTCACTAATCAAAAAGATTTCATATACCAGAGGTTTTGAAGAAGAAGTAAATAATTTTCATGTTCAGCTGCACAACAGCCAGCGTGGTGGTTGCTTGGAAACACAATAAATTAGAGTTTTACACTTAATTTTTGCAAAAAATTAAGAAAGCAAATGAAGAACTTTGTCAGTTGGCTGGAAATATAAATGCAGCTATTGCGAGATCGTCAAAAATCTCAATCAGCTCTGCTAAAAAGCATGAGGAGAGGAGGGCAGATAAGAGAAGGCAAGAAAATAAAGCTAAATCAGGGAACGAGCTAAAGTATTGAAGTTTGAAAAATGCATCAGCTTGTTTCACTATACTTGTAAAGTGAACTCCTCAGAAATAGCTAGCAAGTCAGACTTCAGTTCTTCTATTGAGAAACATTATTTGGCTGAAAGTGGCTTTGTCAAGTTATTGCCAATATTGCATTTAAAGGACCTAAAATTGCTGCTAGAAAATGGCATTTTTGATGGGAGCCTTTTACAAGCAGTTGAGAGGATGAAACACAATCTATCGAAATCGAGTGACATATAAAGAAAAAACGGCGCAAGCTGCAGAGAGACATTACTGACAGCAAACAAGACTTACTTGCATCGTTCTTTACAACAAAAAATTAACAGTATTTGCAGACTTGGTGTGAGTGTACTCTGCGTACTAAGTCTTACATGCTGTTACTTTTTCTTTTAGATGTTGATAAATGGCTGTACATAGATTTTTTCAAAGCAAAATAAATTCGTACTCTATGAAAACTTTTTTTTAAAAGCTTCATACTCCACCAAATGATAGCAAAAAGGTGTCAAGAATTCTCCCCGTTACCCATGAATAAAATTACTTTCTAGGTAGTTAAGAAATATGGGGCTAATATGATGTAAGTTAAATTTGTATTCTATGTATGTAGGTAAGTAAAAATATTTTATGGAATGTCTCAATTCGAAACATCAATAAAATAGAATGTCGTTAAGATTTTTGAATAGACTTATTATCGAACGGATATATTTTCAGTTGTGTTGGAAGATTGGTTTATCCTTTTTATAAAATTCTTATGTTTCCATAGTTTGGGAGGGGCTGATATTGAGGAAGCTTTTCAAAAATTGGAGATTTACACTCCTCTGCAATTAAGCAAAGGAGATTACGTTCATTATGTGTAAAAAGCATTCCAATTTCTAGCTTAATGCCCAATAATTCGTATTGAAGGATGTCTACGTAAGCCTGTAAGCTAATTAGATCTAAGGAACATGCAGCAAGTTGTTCAAAAGCAACAGAAAGCGCTCTTTAAGACTCCATGCACTCTTTTTCTAAATGACAATTGTTCCCTGCTATCAAAGCGTAGCTGGAGATCTCCCGACGAATTAGAATCATCCAACGACGCATCACCATCCGCACTCTCCTCTTCTATTGACATCGCACTCCAATTTTTAAAGAGTTCGTCAGCGCAGAATTCAGAGCAACATGCAGCCTCAAATGGTATATATCTGTAGCCTCGGAAATCTCTGAATGTTTTTCTCAAGACTGCATCTACAAAAAGGTGGTATAGGATATATCCATAACATGGCAATAAGGGGTTTCAGTTTCGATCGAAATTTAAGGTTTAAGGATTTGGCGTTCTATTGTTATGTAATTTTACATATTCCTACAAGTACTGCGTCCTGTCCATTGTGGAAGCAGTACTGAAAGCTGGGCAAACAAGTCTTGGTGTGGCATTCTATACACATTTTCCCAACTAAAGTTCACCAAGCTATGTGCTTCAGCGCTACTTTACTTTTTGCTACTATTGTTGTTGTTGTTGTCAATTTGCTTAGAAAATAATCTAATTCTTGCATGGATCTATTTCTGCTCATGAGATCTGCTTTAAAAACTCCCGGCCAATTATTGAGGGTGCTTCATCACTCTTCAGATCTTGGCAGAAGCTCTTTTCAATCCTGTTATTGATAGCAACAATTTCATTTGCTATTATGATCAGCGTATTTATGAAACCGTGAAAGTATAGCTTATTTCAGCTTTTTGTTCGTAATGCATTCACTCTTTTTTAATGACTGTTGCTTATAAGAATATCTACAAGCAGGAGTGTAAACATATAATGTATCCGTTATGGAGGAATGGGGTGAAGGTCGCACTTTTTCGTAATTTTGAAAATTAATTTTGGTACCCCACCCTACAACTCAATAATTGCTTGCTACCCCTCAGGAAGGTCTAAAAATTGCTTCATACTCCCTCATAAATTTGCAGCTAAAAGATACCAGTGCAGCTCATTTGACTAATTATATACTGAAGAAAAACTTGTAACAGGTGTTAGCACTACAGATGATGACTGAAATTTTAGACTATTTTACTAGTTGAATTGCTTATAGAATTCTGAGATATAGATAGCTTTTGTTTCATATCCCTTCCATGTTTTTTACTCAATTTTTCTGGAACCTTCTCCTTAGGCTTGCATTTTTGTTACATACCCCTCTCAAAAGCTTCCGTCCCCCGTGACAGATACTTAATGACCACTCTCTAAGTAAGATACTTTACAAGGTTTAATTACGGGAGGTCATGGCATCTAGAACCATGCCCTTTCAGCAATAGAACAAATATGTCCATTTTAGTTCCTTCTTTGTAGTAAAAGAGCGTTTCCCTACGATGTAAAAGGACTTGTTAGGAAAAGTTAGCCATGAGAAAGCACCATTTCACGGTTAGATGTTTTTGAACAAAGATATACTGTGTTCTTATTGGTGGAATGCACCCCTGCCTTCAAAATTCCTTGCTGCTTTGCTTGACTTCCTAAGTTGTGCAAGCATGCAAAGTCCGGTCCATACTGTCTTTACAAGGTGCATACTTGGGTAGGGTTGGGTTTTTGAAATAAGTTCTTAAAAAGCAAAGTATGGTATAGCGTTCCAATGACACCACTAGTAATCGTGAGAATACCATTCTTCACTTTTCTCACCCTGTTTTGACTCTCTTCATTGCTAGTTACTGAACCAGAGTAATAAATTGAACATTACCATTTTATAAAGTAAATTTCCAAAAACTAGTACAGTAATGTGATATTGCAAACTATGAAGGGCAATTAAACCACTTACAATGCTATTAAAACACAAGTGCGTAAGACTTAAATCAAAATTGGGAATAAAGAACAAAGAAATAGACTCTCGAATTTTTCAAATATGCTGAAGCCTAGCTTTGAAATCACAAGTGATGAGGCACTCTTTGGGAGGAGGTGTCAGAGGTTTGCCCAGCAAAAATTTTGTCTTTAACCTTTTTTTTGTAACAGTACTTGATCAAACAATCCTGGGTCCAGTAAGTTGCTCTGCAGAAATACATTGCACTGCTGTTTTGGCCCTGCGAAATATCAAGTTTTCAAAGTTTTGGAGTGGTTCACCCCATACCCATAAGTTTCATCTCTCCACTCCTTTATATGGAAAACTGCGTTGGCCAATTGCTCTTTTACGTAGTGGGATCTTTAAATCACCTTTTAGGCTTTAGTTCTATAGTAGAACAAAAAGATGCGAATGGATAGCACTAAGTACTCCTAAGTTCTTGATACTCACTCCATCTTTCAGGAGAATTTACTGCAGAATACCTTGCTAAGTTGCTAAATCTCCCTAGGTTTATTATTGATTTGTGTAATCATGGTGTATATTCATTATTGTCTCTTCTTTTTTCAAAGAATGGCTGTCATATCTAAGTCAATGCCAAAGCTCCTGAAGGGTAGCGGCTATTACATACAGATTCTCTGAGACTGGATCAAGGAGGATGGTTTGTCAATCAATTATGCTTAGGTCGACCGGAAGAATTTTTATCATACTTGTAAGATTGCGTGCTTCAATAATTTTTTGTTCCTGGTCCTGAATTTCGGGGTGACTTGGTTTTTTTGGCAGATATGCCCAACAGCTTCTTAGCATCCCCTTCACCAAGAATGAAAATGTTAATTGGTAAAAGCCACTGTGTGCACTATGGTTGTAACAATATCATTGTAGATTCTCGTATATATTCTATTAGCACAAGCAGACGCGTAGCACAAACAGACACGTGTATTCAGAGATGAACTCAGCCTATTCTTTTCTTTTATGTTATCCTACATGAAGTACTTATACAAATCACTGCATCGCTCCCCTATTTTTTTTGAAAAAAACAAAACAAAACATCAAGGCGTAAAAGTTAAAAGGTTCAAATATCATTATCTTCATTTTATCAAATTTGATGGTATCAAAGTTCCAAATCTTGGTATTGGTATTCGTGATCTTTGTGAACGTCTAAATCTAGCTTGTTGGTTCTCTTCTCTATTCTGTAAGTCTAGTTCCACATTTGAGTTTGTGTTCTCTGCTTCACCATCAGGACAATCATCTTCTTCCTCCTTAGTTTCATACCGGTTTACTTTCTTGAAATGTAATATATTCCTTGTGATCATATGATATCTGTTTTTGGCTACAAGTCTTGTTCCTTTACGTGCAATTACTGTAAATCGTTCTGGACTGAATTTTGGAGTCAACTTATTTCGTTTCTTCTGTAAACAAATAACAATATCTCCTTCTTTAATGTCAGATTCTTTTTCATGGTGTCTTTTGTCATGGCTTTCTTTATTTCTTTCTTTCCTTTTCTCAATATTTTCTTTTGCTTCTTTGTGCTTGTTTAATACTTTCTTTGACGGTAATTCTGGCAAATACCCTTTAACTGTTCTATTGTACAGCTATTCACACGGTGCAATTTTTTTTGTTGCGTGTGGTGTCACTCTGTATGAAAGTAAAAATCTTTGAAGCTCTTGTCTCCAATTTCTCTCCTCTAGTTGTGCTGTTTGTAACACTTTTACTAACGTTTTATTAAAATTTTCAACATTCGAGTTTCCTTGTGGCCATAAATGAGTGCTTGTTTTCCATTCAATATTTAGTGCTTTCATGCATTGTTTGAATTCTTCGCCGTTAATCGGTGGTCCATTATCACTAGTGAGTTTAACAGGAATTCCATGAGTTGCAAAAATTCGATCCAATTTTGGAATTATAGCTTGAATTGACGTAGAATGCAAGATTTCTACTTCTGGAAACTTTGTATATGTATCAATCACCACTAGCAAGTATTGATGAGAGTTTGGCATTGGTCCCAGAAAGTCTATTCCTACATGATACCATGTTATGCCTTCAGTTGGTGTTATCATCATTGGTTCAACAGGGTTACTGATACCCACTGATTGGCAAGAACTACATCCTTCTATCATTTTTCTTACTTTCTGATTCATATTCGGATACCAAATCTTTTCTCTCAATAAACTCTTTGTTTTCTCAATGCCTTGATGACCTATGTGTGCTAATCTATTTGCTTTTCTTGCAAACTTTCAGGAATAATAATTCTACTGCCTTTCATTAGCACATCTTTTGTTTTATTGCATGTAATCTCTTCAATGCATCTCTTGTAAGGTTGAATATCTTTGTCTTGAGTGTCCCATTTTCCTGTGTCTAGCGCTTTTTGAACTTTTTGCAGTACTCGGTCTTTCTTGGTTTCTTGTTGTATCTCTTTCAACGTCATGGATTTAGGAATTGTATGCTCTACGATGTAGTTTATATATTCTTCAGCTATGCGTTCTTCTGAACTCTCTTTCTTTGTAACCTCGATTGGATGTCTACTCAAATAGTCAGCTTCATTTGTTAGTCCGCTTTTGTAAATAACTCTAAAACTGTACGGTTGGAGCCTTAAAATCCATCTTTCTATTCGAGCTGGTGGTTTTGACTTTGGATTATTAAAGATAGCTTCCAAAGCTTTGTGATCTGTCACAACATCAAATTCAGTACCAAGTAAAAATAATCGAAAGTGTTCTATAGCCCATACCAATGCAAGTCCTTCAATATCCGTTTGAGAATAATGACTGTCAACAGAACTAAGAACTCGACTAGCGTAGGAAATTATTTTGTAGCTGGCTTTATCATTGTCTCGTTGAGTAAAAATTCCACTAACTCCTGTTGGAGATCCATCAACAATTAACATTCTTCTTTTATGGGTGTCAAAATAAGCATTACTTGGGTCAGTTTCTGCTTTAACTGATTGAAAGATCTTTGCTCAACAAGGGTCCACCTGAACTTGACATTTTTCTTCGTTAACTCTCGTAAAGGTAGTTTCATGGCAGCGTAATTTGGAATGTAATCACTACAGGTGTTGGCCATACCTAGAAAGCTTCGTATTTCAGACGCACTCTGTGGAGGTGCAACATTTTGAAGCTTTGCCACTCGATCTGGATCAGGTCTTGTACCTCTTTTAGTGAATATGAGACCGTAGAATTTTATTTCAGCTTTTAAGAAACTGCACTTTGATGCCTTTGCCTTGATATTAAGAGCAGATAATCTTTTTAGACAACTTTCAAGCGCTGTATCATGTTCTTGTCGATTCTTTCCGAAAATAATACTATCATCAGCGATGTTCTTTACATTTTTGATGTCACTTAAATTCCGCTGTAGAATGTTTTGGAACAATTCAGCACTACTAGATGTACCGTAAGATAATCTTTTGTAACGAAATAGGCCTTTATGTGTAGAAAAAGTTGTAATAAATCGGCTTTCAGGATCTAATTCTACTTGATGGTATGCTTGTTTTAAGTCAATTTTTGAAAAATGCTTCGATCCATTCACTGCTGTTTTAAAATCATCCAAAGTTGGCATTATGTGTCTCTCTCTAATAATTGCATTGTTTGCTTCTCGCATATCAACACAAATTCGTGTGCCTCCATCTTTCTTTGGTACACATACTATGGGAGATATCCAAGGTGTAGGCTGATCTATAACTGGTTCTATTATATCTTGCGCTATCAACTTTTCCAGCTCTTTTGAAACAGCCTTCCTCATGTGATAAAGTATTCTGCGTTGAGGTTGCAAAACTGGTGTGATATCTTCTCTTATGCGTAATTTTGCCAATTGTCCCTTGATTTTTCCTTCTCCTATGAAAACATTTTTGTGTTTTTCCAATAACTTGTCAATCACTTCGTCTTCACTGTGAGGTATGTCTGCCTCTTTTCCAGCGTTATTTACTGGTGCTACATCTTGCTTGTTGGCTTGGGGAGGTTCTTTTGTTGCGTTTATCCCTTTCACAGTGTTCACTAATTGAATAAGGGCAAGATCTTGTGTTGTCTTTGCACTTAGTAGGTTACCCCCAGTTCCATCAACTACATAAAAAGTTGAAACAGTAAAGCGAGAATTTGACTCTATGGAAGCTTGGAAACATCCATGTAACTTTAAAGGTTTTCGTTGGCTGAAGCTTGATTTTCATCTTAAGAATCTGATATGTTGGATTATCAATGATATCAACAGTTGCCCCCGTATCTATAAGGAATTTAACATTCGAATCATTTAGGCGTAGGAAAGTCTTGTGTGTAGGTGTTCGATCCTTATACAGGGCGTAGGTAAATTCAACATCTGATGAACTAGATTCATTTCCAGGTGAGTTTGAAATTTGATGAGCTTTATGAGTTGTCCGAAACTCTGTTTTGTCATGAAGTTTTCTTGGTGTTTGAGCTTGACTTGGCGTCCATGAGTGATGTTTCTTTGGAGAAGTTTTGGTTTTCTGCACATTTTAGCAAAATGTCCTTTCACACCACAATTTGAACAAATTGCTTGTTTAGCTGGGCATGGTTTGCCTTTATGAGGAAAAGAAAATCCACATTTATAGCATGAATTCTTTGTACCTACTTCGTTGATCTTTAAGGCTTGAAAAGTTTCTTCCATTCCCGATGCTTGAGCAGAGCTAACTTCTGTTTTCCTTCCGTCGATCAGCATGTCCTCTAATTTATAGTTAGGGTAACGAAGGGGTTTTCTCCTTAACCTACTGGACGTATCATTACAAACCATTTGCATCTTTATTTCAAAGTCTGTGTCGTGGAAATCACAGTGTTGAGCAAGGGTACGTAGTCTTGTATGAAATTGATCGATGGTTTCATCAACACTTTGTTTTGCTTGACGAAAATTATAAATTTCATAAATTGAATTTTTAGCTGGCTCGAAATGCTTAGTTAAAGCATCATTTGCTTTCGCATAATCCTTACTATCTCCTGTATCGGGCAGCGTTTTGAATATTTTATAAACCTCTGGTCCTGCTTGGTAAAGCAGTAAAGCTCTCTTTCGTTCGCCTTCTTTGACATCCGCCGCAATCAGGTATGTGTCATATCGCTCAATCCACGCTGTCCATCTAGCTCCTGTGTTCGTAGGATCTGCTTGAGGTTGAAAATGAGGCATAGGAGAAATATTACTTACCGAAGCCATTTGATTAAGTGATTTTCATCTCGTTGCCATTGTAGATTCTCGTATATATTCTATTAGAACGTAGCACAAACAGACACGTGTATTCGGAGATGACCTCAGCCTATTCTTTTCTTTTATGTTATCCTACATGAAGTACTTATACAAATCACTGCAATCAATTACCATTTACTGTCATAAACAGTATATACAATGAATTACCCAAGTAACTTAGCTTTTGGTGAATACTAAGTTCCTCCAAACGTGTGCGAAATTATCAATTGAGTAACCTATGTGTTAAGAGCATTATTCACGTTGAGGTTTTGAACACGCGAGAGTAAGAAGCGAAAATGCGTTTAGAGTGAAGGAAAAACCTATGTTCATTATTGATCTCTGGTCAGAAGAGGAGCAAATGCATGTTCTCATCGAAACCCTTTTGCAGTTGTGTGAGTCCTATCTCATCTATCCTTGTTTGCTTCAATTTGAACTGATGCTTTTCATCACAAGGATGTTTGCTAAAAATTCTCTTTTATTATTATCCGAAGAATACAAGATTCCTGAATCAAGCTGGAGAGATTTGATTATGCATTCATTAGAGACTTGCCTGTTTTATACAGCAACAAATCAAAATAAATGAATGTCTGTCACATCTTCTTCGCCAGATACAAAATCGATTATGGAACCATGAGCTCTCCTATAGTAATACTTCTACTTGGTGAATTTATTTGGTATTGCAAGTCGGTGCCCTCAAACCAGACTAGAATCAGCTCGTGTCAAGCCACAGATCTGTGGCGCACCTTGATCTTTGATTTCGGTACGCCAGCGCACTTTTGCGTTAAGAATGGCGTTCATGGGTCAAGAGCTAGCGTGGCCTAGCGTGCAGCCAGTGAGGTAGTGTTTCATTCATACTGAACAGTCTTTCGGATACAATGATATAATCAATAGCAAAGCATAGATTATGTGACGTCACTCCTACTTTAGGCCTAGGCTTGAGGCTATGATTAAATACCGTCCAACACAAAGAACCCTACTAGTTACAATGCAGACAGCTAGTGATTTACCCAACATCATGCCTATTTTAACCTAGTAAGCGATCTAAGATAGGCTTCACTTCGTTTGCTAACAAGAGGAATGATTGGTAACAAGAGGTATTATTGCTGGACCTAGGTCTACCAACTGAGCATGTTTCCTCATATAGTAACTTTTTGGTACTACTTCAATCTTACATGTAGACCTAACGAAGTGAGTCATTCCCTTTTCTGGTAAAGAAATTGCTTTACCAGATAACAGAATGACTCACATCACAGGTTTTAGCTGGCTTGAAACACAGTTTCCATCCAGGTTTTGGAGCTGATTGTTTCAATCCATTTCAGAGGATCTACTATTTGTGCATGTGTGGATGCACAAGAAATTTCAAAACTTGAAGTTCCATTTCACATTCGCTTCTATTTTCTCGATAAAAGCATGCCAAGCGCATAGACGGGGTCCTGCAGGTTTACATTGCTTCTCTTGTCTTCAAAATGATGGAAATTCCATTTTCTTGGAAAAGGTTTGATACTTTTATTGCTTTAAGTTTTTCAAATCCATAAGTTTCTCCTTCCCTGCACAAAGATCAGCGACAACAGCAATTTTATTCCTATTTTACACAAGGGTGCTGTCCGCCGTTGAAGAGGTCTTGACGTCTAGAAGTCTTTCCTGTGATTAAGCCCCAGATCCCCATCTTTTTCCTGCTTCTCCTCTGCACCAATACAAAACGTTTGTGGTTACATATGCCTCTTTTTTCAACAATGCCAAGTAGTTACTTTCCATCGTACATAAGTAAAGCTTGTAAGACTCCGTTTCCCAGGAGTTGTTCTTTTTATTTGTGTTATCTTAGTGCTCCGCCCAAACCCACTAAATTAACTCTATTGTGAACTTTGCATGGGACAAGTATGCCTTAGTATCAATCAAATAGGAACATACAAACCTGGCAAAGACAAGAGTGTATCTGATAAGTAGTATTGCTGCAATAGCTTCCTATCAAATCTATTATTATCTTATAGATCTCATTTTTGCAGGGCAGACCTTTGACACTCCCCAAAATACATGAAAACTACATCCCAGCATGAATTACCTTTTTGTAATGTAATGAAGAGGTAAGAAATGATTATTTTGACATACTTACAACTTTTGCAGCAGAATGGTTGGTTGCATTGATCACAAAAATTTAACTGTGCAGCAATGATCATAAGTTCAGCAAATAGCTCCCTTGGCATATCAGTTCTAGTGTAATCTTTGTGCATTATGGTATCGGTCTTTAACAGTACAGCAGTCGCTGCAGTGAGGAAAAGAGAACTTGGTGCTTTGAATATCTTTTTGCCATTTTCACATTTACTTTCGACATCCACAAGTGAATTCACTTCTACGTCTTTACATATAAATCCAACTGGTCGAACTTGGAAGATCAATGGATTTCCAAATCTTTTCAGCGTCTTCAAGTTCTTCAGTTTTGTCATCCAGAATGGAAGGTATTTAAAACTATTATACCCCAAGTCAAGTTCTTCAAGTTTATCACAAAAGCGCAGAATAGGAGGAAGACTACATTGGCTGCCACTTGCCAAGCAAAGACATGTAACTTTATTAAGTTGTCCACCACTGATGTTCAATAAAGATAAAATGATACTCTGCATCTTCATTGTAAACAAACCCATGTTTGGCAAACTCAACACCTGAAAGGAGTTTGACTTTCAATATGCGAACAGATTATTGAAGTTATTTCTTATAACATTTAAAGACTTTGTACTTTCAGAATCTTGATTCATACCCTAATTGGTGCAATCCAATTCCATATTCACATAACTTTAGAATGACGATTTCTAGTGTCTTGTCCCTTTATTAGTGAAAATACAAAAACCTTGGATTTTCGTAATTATTAGCCTAACATTCAATAATGCCACTGTTTTCTCGTGCGTTCTTGCTTGCCTGCTTGCCTATTGACACAGCTGTAGTCATGGACAATGAACTAATCCATGAGAGTTCAGAAGAAAAGTTACTTGGTGTTACATTGGATAAAACAATATTCTTTAAAGCGCAAGTTACATCTGTTTGTAAGAAAGCAAATCAAAACTTGCATGCTCTATCTCGTATCGCTCATTAGATAGATTTTGAAAAATTAAAACATCTTATGAAGCTATTCATTCTTTCACAAGTTAGCTATTGCCCATTGGTATGGATGCTTAGTGAGAGAGGCCACAATAATAAGATAATTTATGTCTATGAGAAAAGCTTTACAATATGCATATAAAAATGAACTTTCTTACTTCGAGACAATATTAGAAAAAAACAATTCACTTTAGAATTTTACAACTTCTAACGACTGAGATGTTTAAGACACACATTGCCTCTATCCAAAATTTATAAAAGAAATATTTATTTCTAAAAGCAACTTATAAGAGAAAAAAGCACTTCTTCTCATGCTTGAAAATTGTGGCATGAAATTCTTATAGAAAAAAGCAATGTCTAAACATGAATCATTTTAAAACGTGCATGAAAAACTGGCTTTTGTTCAACAGCCCCTCTCCTATTTGCGTAGCCCATCTCCTACGTATCATTATTTCAAATGTTAATGCAGTGATTTAACTAACATTAAAGTTTCACGTACAAAGCATCATAAATTAAACACTTTTGCTGAGAAAGTCTGAAGAAAGCTTTGATGCTGAAGTCAGGAGAAATGTAAAAATCACCTATCTCGGAAGAAAACTTATATCTTATAACTAACCTGTTTTAGATAGGATTTACTGTTATCTTCTAAGGCCATTTCAATCCGTGAAATCCAGATGTTTGGACAGAATGAATCCATGTTTAATGAAACGTGCACTAGAGTAACAAAATAAATAGCAGTTGATTTGGATCAAATCAGCAGTATAGTCATAAAAGTATGGCACAAATGACAATAAGTATAAACGCATGAGATGAAGTGGAAGAGGGGTGTTGTAGCTCCCTCTGTTGGACAGAACACAGTTTAATTTTTGTCCCGGTGGGAGGGGTACATTGCTCCAGGTGCCATCGAATCTGCAAATTACATCAAACATAGGAAATACAAAAATTTCTCGACAATGACAACATCACGATCAAAAGAGGAAATAATGACATGACCACGCTTTGCTAACACAAGCTCACTTAGTCGCAGTGTTCCACAGTGATCCAAAGAATGGAATAAATAGGAAAATATGAAGTTTCGAAAATATACCAATTTTTACATCAACATCAAGGATGGTATCTCTGGGAAAACAGGAAGCAAAAATTTTCAAAGTCGGACAACCCAGTGATGAGAAATGGAATTTTGAAGTTTGTCAACTTTTCAAGTAGCTGTTTATATTAGAATTTACTGTGCAATGTACCGTTTTAAGCCAACTTTAAAGAATCATAAATCAGCCATAATAAAGAGATTTTCATTATCTTTGCACCAAATAGTAGGCAATCAAGGTGTGTTTAACATTAGTAAAATAATTTTTCTGTTCAGTGTAAGACGATAGGTTGGTGGACACTGTTCTGATGCTTACGTTTTGCAGCAAATTGCGAAAAAAAATTGCTACGTAAAGGTAAAAACAAAAGGTCTAGGTAATTCTAGGTGTTAGGGAAAGAAATTTTAAAATACTAACACGTATGTGGAGCATTCCTCCCAGAGGGCTAGTTTCAAATCGTTCTAGTTTCTTTGTAAAACAAGTTTAAGGATTGCATGTGATATCGATCATTCTTGCCTAATTTCGTTGTACCACTGTAACAATGCCTTGACTCTGCCCTGTAGGAGAGGAGATCTGCATTTATGAAATTGGTTCTCAAGATACTAAGTGTGGTGTTTTCAATGCAATGATGACAAGTGTCAAAAACAGCTCAACTGTGATGCTCTTTAGGTTGAAAATGAATTTTTTGGAGCTTTAAAGTTTCTTTGATGACCATTTTGGTTTACACCCAACGTTGCTAATTTCTTCTGCTTTAATTCTCAACTGCTTGAAAAAAGCTTTAGTAAGAACCTTATATTTGTTGAGCCATGTTTTTTGAAATATTGAAAGTGAACTCTTTCATTTTATTGTTGCAAACGGCGATTAGAGCAACAAGAGTATTAAAGTAGGAGAAAGGTTTAAGAGATTGGCAGAACTACTAATAAGCGGTAATGGTCTTAGAACAGACGTGCTTAAACCTCAAGTTATTCTACAGTTAGTTAATGATGTGCGTAATAAGGATGAAAAATGGCAGCAAAAGAAGAAATCTTTTAAATGTCATGACCAGTTGAAGCGTAAGCAAGCCCCTTCCTGCAGTCTGTCTGCAGATACTCTATGTCGGAAATTGCAGAGCAAAATTTCAACGAACGGTCTCTATAATGTTGCTTCATTTGCTCAAGAGTATGGTATTGAGAAGGAAATAATGCTCCAAAAGCTTGTTGAGGAAGCTAACCGCTCCCATGAATGGGACATGTCATTATTTCTGGAGAGTCTGAGGGGCCACTGCGAAATCCCAATCCTTGAGTTGACATCTCTTTTCTATGTAGCTAATCTTTCTCGGAGACAGCATATAATATTTCGTAATTCGCTGATGAAATATAATGTCGCTGCTTTTGAACCACGATACAAGGTGGACGCTTACAAGAAGTCTTTGCACCCATCAGTTGCTTTGGATCATCTTTCAGCTTCTGTAGGTGTACAAGACCTTTTTGATTCCACTCTGCATGAAATTCTTTCTAATGAAGATCTCTTTGACAAGTTGTCAGATCTTCCAGTGGATTCCTATCTGACATTGACTGCTAAAGTTGGACTTGATGGTTCAGGATTGCATTCCAAGCGATATCGGCTATCTGGTGAGGTTCACGAAGAAAAGTCATTTGCATCTTCAGATAGCTTCTTGAGTGCCTTTATGGCTCCACTTTACATCTATGTCTCTGGATTAAACATTAAACGACATTATTCTTTGGGAAAATCCTTTCTCAAACTTTGTTTTCTTTACACATGACCACTATAGCTTGTAAAAGCTTTGTTGCCTCATTTCCCCCTAAATTGCAATCGTGAGTTGCGCTAGAAAGTGTCCGCATGAAATTCAAAGTGTCCCGTTCAAAGTTGTCATCAGCAGCAAAATATCGATGATAGATGGCAAAATGGTGGAAATTTTGCATGATGACTCAGTTTCATTCTGCCCCTATTCTGATTTTTCGAAGAACGAAGCATTAAGTTTAGAATTTATAGTTGACACAGGATTTGGGGCACTGCAATGAACGTTGGGAGCGGCTAGAAGGCGGGCAAATCAGCTACAACGATCCTAAACGTAAGAGACAATGTCACCCACCTCTCACTTCACAATCAATTAATATAAAGGACAACAGAAGAGGGACACCACATGATCCTGGAGGGACACCACATGTTATATTTTCAGCATTATATGTTGTTCCAATGACGTTATATTACTGCCGTCTATTCGTTAGATAGGATGAGAACCATTTGTGCTCAGTATTCTTACTTCCATAGCGGCTGAGTTCTCCAAGCAGGATATCGTGGTCAACAGTGTTAAAAGCCATCTTTAGGTCTACGAAAACTATACCCGTGTATATTCCTTGATCAAGATGAAATATCAATCATTAGTATTAGATAAAAGTCAAGTTACCATAGAATGAAGCGATAGAAAGTCAGTCTGTTTCTTGTACATAGAGTGTTCAAGTGATTTTGTCCCTTATATTACTTGATCAAAATAAGTAGCTGTGATTGAATTCAAAGCTAAGGAAAGTCCAAAACAGCTGTCCTTGTTGTAGCTCAACCGTTTCAAAAGTTGTGGAAATTTAAATGTACCGATTTCAAGGAAAATATCAGAAATTCAGCTGTATAGAGATGTTTAAGCAAATATGAATCTGAATGGCACGAGATATATAGGATGTGGCGAGAAATTTATGTGTTCGCCGGTCACCTTGCCAGAATAAACTGAAAGCTCGCGATAAATACACACACTTATACTCCAAAGCAAATCAATTCAAACAGTAAAACACCGTAACTTTCTAAAGTGATGTTACAGAAATATGTTAGTCATAAATAAAACCTGCAAATCAGCGAGTGAACGTTTGCTTTAGCAGCAAAAAGGGACTTACGTTCTGTCACGATTTTGTGCATCATATCATGAGAAAGCTTGACAACTGTAGAATTTATCACTTACGTTTATTTTGATTCAAATGTAAGCGTTTTTGCAAGAAGTGTAAAAACAGAGCTATCTACCAGACGCTCATTAACTCATGATCGTGGCCACAAGTTTGGTGCCTTGAGATTATAGCTTCATCTCACTATAATAAACTACCTGTATGTGCAAAGGTTCTATAACCTATTCAAAGAAGCATTTGTGCCAGATGCATGATTGGTTAAGAGCTCTGAATTGGCCAATCAGCATGGAGAAGTATGAAAACAAATCTCCTATAAAGCTAAATTTTGACCTGTTTGGGGCGTTTTAACCACCCCTCCTACAAAAAATACTGTATGCCGAAGAATGCAAGTTTCTTGCTGATTTTTGTCTAGCTGGTCCTTATACATTGCCATTTAGCCTACATTGGTGCCCCTGTGCAATCTCAAGGGATTTTTAGCTCAGAGACTCGAGGTTTACTTCATTGACGTAAGATAGCTTTTGAAAAGGACTTGAGAATGCGCTCGTATCAAAAAGTATAGTTAAAGTCAATACACAATAACTTAGTATAAACATATCGAGTAAGAAGTTGAGAGGAGTCAGACTGGTACCACCTGTAAATTTTATAGAAGTATCTAAATTTGTACCGCTGATCATTCATCCTTTTATCAAAAAAATTAAGAAAACGAGCCTTATTAAAAACATAGAAGCAGGTATATTCAAGACAAAGAAGAAAAGATGGTGAGCCAGTAATTGCTTAGCATTTTATTAGAACTAAAAGAAATCCCCAAAAGAAACGATGATAAACTATGCAGGGGCGCGAATTAGCCATACAGCGTAAAATTCACAGCTTTCTTTGTCCATGAAATAGCAAAATATCCAAATCATGCTGAAGCTTGAGTATCTAATTATTATTTCAGCGATTTTGGAGCTTAATATCAGCTATAGACTAATTTCTATCTATAAAATTGTGCAAGGACTTATTGGAAGCTCCAAACTGTCAATAGTCTTTTCAATAGTCTTTGATTTTTACTCTTAAAGCTTTAGTTTTCTGTTGACTCTTTGCAATTATTCCTTTGTATTTTAAAGTAGTATCAGTGCATAGCTTTGAAGGGTATATCATAAGAATGACCATCTCTTCGAATTTAAAAAGGGCGGAAATCGAACCTTTCCCTTCTTTATCAACGCTTATAGGTGCTAGGATACACTGAACATAAAATAGAGTAGGCATAACAACCTAGTACTATCGCTACATTTGCCACAAATTTGAATACTAACAATATTGCTGGCTGGACAGGGGCTAAAAGGAGGCTGGGAAGGTGATTTCCTCTTCCATAGGAACATGCCAGCCCCCGTTATTATTATTTTCAAACATTTATGCGGGATGAAAATTTCACCTTTATTACTATTTTACAAGCTGTCCTGTTCCAACAATAATTAAAAAGCTTGTAAGATCTTGAAAAAATAAAAAATCTGAAAATAAGTACCAAATATTAAATGAAACATTAAAATACCAAAATACTACCATAGGATGGAGGTCTTTTAGGAGGATGCTAGTTTAGCTTCTCGGCTGAGGTAATTCTATAATTTCTCTCCACAATAACAATAAGCGCTTTGACCTATAGATGTTCTAAATAAAGGTATCTGCCAATTGTAATCACTAGAACGAAGCCTTAGTCCATCACCTTCAGAGCAGCTTGTACATAATTCCACTAAATACTGAGCAGCAATATTTGTTTAATTTAAAAGTAAACATAGCAGTTTCCTTCCTTAAGACCAATTTCCAGTGATAAGAAGCTCAGTGAAATTGTTCTCACGAAATTTTTCGAGCGAACAATTTCTCGAGAAATATTTTGCAAGTCAATTTCCAATCGGCGAACATTCTCTGCAAAATTTCTCCGCGAAATAATTAACTTGCGCCATGAACTCGTCGTGCAAGGAGATTATGATCTTGTTCGCTTTGCATCGACATCAAAAATAGAGTAAAAATAGACAAGAGCTCTGGTATCACAGAGAATTCTCCATAGAGATTACCCTATCTCTGGTATTTTTATAAAGAAGGGAGGGCAAAGCAATCTTGCTAGGAAAGTGAGACTTCATGACCCTGTTACACATTCCATTTGTTTACATTCTGACTCCCCACTTCATTGTAACAAATTGCTGAAGGAAGTATCGTAGTTGCATTCCACTTCCATTTAGGCCATTTCGCTGTTTCTGTTTACATCACACACACTGGAATGTGTCACCGACTGATAAGTGGTGCCACCTTGTCAAGTCAATATGGATTCTGATTGGTCTGCAAAAGGATTTTGCAAGAGCAATGAGAAACAAATTAAGATCGAGCCAACTTTTCCATTGAGTAATTTGTTTGCTCAAACTCTCAGCATAATGTCACTGCGCACGCCTGTGATGTATGTCGCCCGAACTTTTTCAACTTTCGCTGAGTTTTTCTCACTGGAAATTGGCCTTTATGAGGTCCTTAATTGAAAGCCAGCCAAGACTTTGTAATAAAGGGGCAGCAGGCTCATCGTATGAACTATTAGTTACTATTCTTGCAGCTCTATTCTTGATCTTTTGGAGGGAGTTAAGTTTCAAACTTAATCGATTCTTCACAACAGCGCAAAACCGTTTAACAATAGCTAAAATGTGACTCAACAATTCCTCTATATCTTTTCTCCAAATCACTAAAAGGAATAAAACTGTTTGCATGCCTAATAAGACCAAGAGCTTGTAGCACCCTGGCCTTGAATTGCTCAACCTGTTAACCCTATTGGAGCTTGTCATTAATTTTAACTCCTTATATCATTTACCATCTGCATCTTTTGCTCATGTCCTGGGTATGACATGAAACTATATCCGGTTGTAGAGTTTTGAAGTGGGATAATGAAGATACCCTGTGCTGCAACTACCTCCAGGTCACCCCTGAGCAAGGTGTAGCACCTGTTAGCTCTCCCTAAGATCTTGAAGTAATGAGTTGGCGTCCGGCGGGAGTTGGTCTGTCTCATGGGTGGAGGGGACTACTTAGTCTTGGTGGACAACCTCTCTAGCGATGGTGTCCCAATAGAACCACTGGTGGTTTTTCAGCATGAAGACCGCCAAGAGGAGAAAGCAATGGAGAACTACTCCTCTTATCGACGTATCTCTACCAACACCTGATAAATATGAATGAATTCATGAAATTTGAAGTATTTTCCAGAGGTGAGCCCCCCAGACCAGTTGGTATCTCACATGTACCTGGGGAAGAGCCAAGGATGGCAAGGAGTACTACCTTAGTTGATGACGGTTGCAAACCTGAATGTGTGAGGATAGGAAGGTGCGGTGTAAGGCTTAGTAAAAAAAGAAAAAGTAAGAATAGCAACATGGAGCATACAATAAATGGGATTAGGAAAAATTAAAAATGATTATATCAGAGGCGATAAAAATTTGAATTGAAAATGCCAGGAATAGCAAAAACAGAGTGGCAGGAGAGGGGCAGTTTGGACCACAAGGTGGATGTAATGATTTACTCTGGAGGGAAGAGCGCTGAGTTGTGTGGAGTGTGATATTATCTCAAAAGTGAAATGGAGAAAGCCCTAATGGGATAGAAACTAGTAAATGAAAGAATAGTGCTAGTACGTATTAGAAGTAGACAAAGAAACTTTGCCATCATATTAATTTATGCTCAAACAACCCAAGGAGATGACGAAGAGATAGAAGCTTTTTATGAAGAATTGCAGGTAACTATTGAAAAAATTAATGTATGAGATATGTAATAGTAATTATGGGAGACTTCAACGCAAAAATTGGTGAAAATTTTGGCAGGTTATGTTCAAATACAATAGGGCCATATGGTTTGGGAGAATAAAATTCTAGAGGAAACCGACTGGAAGATGTCCCTCCAGAAAATGACCTTGTGATTGCAAAAACTTTCTTTCAGCAGTCAAAGCAAAGACTCTAACACATGGACATCACCGGATGGAAACACACGGAACAAAATATATTTCATACTTGTAAAACGAAAGTGAAGAACGTCAGTGTTCGTCAAATGTCAAAACCTTCCGAGGTGTAGATTGTGACACGGACCATGAGCTTCTATCTATGTGCATGAGACTTAATGTTATAAAATAAAGAGCTGACCCTCGCTCCATTCGCTTTGATGTTGAAACTGTAGACAGTGAGTACTCATTAGAAGTCAAACACAGATTTTTCACCCTTCTGCAAGACATAGATGAAAGAGGAGCCTGATGCAATAGCAAACAGGGCCAGAGGGGTATTAACAACAGCTGCAGATAAACACCTTAGCAAGGAAAAAGAAGACAGCATTGGATATCTGATCGATCAAGCATTGGAAAAAATAGAAGAGAGAGCAAACTTGAAGGGTAAATCTGATTTGATAAGTAAACAAAATTACATGCAACCAAATAAAGAAATAAGGTTTCTTTGTAGAGCAGATAAGGCAACATACAGAATTAACAAATGCAATAACATACGAAAACATTATTCATAGCCACTTGTGAGCCATGTTTCAGTAAGTAAATAGCATAACCAGAACATTTCAACCACAACAACGTGTTATCAAGCATAAATTGGGAAGTGTTTTGACACAAAATGATCAGATTCGATCAAGGTGGAAAGAGTACTGTGAAGACATTTATACATGCAATGGCGGAGAAGAGGAAGAAGACGTACATATTTAGGATCTTGAGGAAGATAGAGAACCATCAGAAGATAGAGGTTGTGATGGGTTAACGGCAGAGATGATAAAATTGAGTGGAGAAGAGGGAATAGATGTTTATCACCATCTTTTTAAGAAAATTTGGCATACAGGTAAATGATCTCTAGATTGCCAGAGAGCAAAGTTCATCCTTCTGCCAAGAAAAGGAGATCCAAAAGAATACGCAAACTATCGGACAATATCCTTGATAAGCCATGCGAGCAAAATTCTTGTAATGATTCTGCAAAAGAAAATTGAATGGAAGGTAGAGGAAGAATTAACTGACATACCCAGGGCTTAGGAGAAAATCTGATACACGTGACCAAAACTTCAGTTTGAAAATAATCGTTCAGAAATGCAGATAAATTAATGTTGATCTATACAATGCTCTATTGACTACTCCAAGGCTTTTGCTTGTGTTTCACATAGGAAACTGTGGGAGACGCTGAGAGACATTGGATTCTTAAACAATGAAATACAGCTAATAAAAGAGCTTTATGAAGGGCAACAATCTGCAGTTCGAACAATCTGTTGAAGAACAGAGTGGTTCTCAGTAAAGAGGTGAGTTAGGCAGGCATAAAGTAAGTAATCTTCGATTTGCAGATGATACACTTACAAGATCTTGTTGAATCTGTGAAAACTCATAGTGAGAGAAAACATCTTATGTTTAAAGGCAAAAAAACTAAATTCATGAAAACGGATAAAAAAATTGGACCAGTAAACACTACAGTCAATAGTGACATTTTAGAAATTTTAGAGACCAAGAACAAATAAGAATATCTTGGCAGCACAGTAACTGAAAATTTTGATGAAAAAAATTGATATTAAAAGGATAGTGTCAATTGTATTCAACAAGTTGATAAGCGTGAAATCGCTGTCGAAGGGAGAGTCTACTCAGAAAGAATTGAAATATTAACGGCTTGCATTTTCACTGTTGCAACACATAGGTGCGAGACGTAGACCATGACCATAGCTGTGGAGAATTAAGCGCCCTGTGTCCCGTGACACTGAATAATTTTGCAAAATTCACTTGTTCTTCGTTCTCGATACTTGTAGAGTTTACGCAATGACTACAACTCGCGTGAACAAACAAAAGATAACACAATGGAAATATCATATTGCGTTCGTAAGCAATCCATTGTTCGCCACAACGCTGAGTCAAAGCTTATTGACTCCTTTGAGATGAAATGCTATAGATGGATATTAAGGGTACCATGGAGAGAACATCGGACAAATGAGTTGATTAGGAATGAACTTGAGGTCAAAGAAACTTGGCTTAGGAGCTACGTCCTAAGGCAAAACTTAAAGTACTTAGGGCACCTTAACAGGCATGATGAAATGGGACAGACCATCTTGGAAGGCAGGGTTAATGGGAAAGAAAATGAGGAAGGCCTAGGATAAAATGGGAGAAGGACACAGAGGATGTGCTGAAAATGTCAATCACTGAGGCAGACTGGAAGGCTGGCTGACAACAGGGATGAATTTTTGGACAGCTGTAAAGGATGCCGCGTCCTCTCCAGGATAAGCGGATGAGAAGAAGACCGTTTGCTTTTCTACTTCAAAACATGGTTTGACACTATTGGGAGCCATAGAACATTTTTGCTGGAGCTACTTGAGCAGCTCTAGCTCTGTTAGGCCCTCTTCGGAAGAGACAACAGATTGTTGGAAAATACCTGGCGCAGCCCTAATTGCTGGGATTTAATGCCAAGGTAAGTTCCAGGAAAAGTTTGCAGTTGGGTTAGCACAATACAAAAGTATGCAGAGTCATTTGACATTAAGTTCTCTTGTCAACACCCGCAGTTATTAGTCATTCTCTGCTATTGTCTAGTTGCTATTGGAAAGAACAGCCTTCTATTAAGGTTTCAAGAACCTTCTAGGTTTTTCACATGCCCTTTGTCCCACCCGATTCCAACCTCCATGAAGGGAGCCGTTTGATACAATTATAAGTACATTATGGCATATTTTTGTAAAATGTTCTAGAAAAGGTCGATACTTGGTTTCCTTTCGCTTGGCCTTGCATTCAGCATTGGTTTTAATACTATTAGCATTATTTTATTATTCTGTTTAAAAAATCAAACATTAACGAGGGTGGCCCTTCAGTCGTAGCTGGCTTTCAAGAACCCTTTACTGTCATACGTCACGGTCAGAAAAAGCAAAAAGCCTAGTTACAATACGTAGTACAAACTGATGAAGACAAGCTACGAATTCTAATTTTACTAGATATTCAAGTTATGGTGTTAATTAGCACGGGATTTTAACTAGCCAAACCCAGCCACACCCTATGGTAGAATACTCACTCGAAAAGGTCACGCTACCGCGCTGAAATCAACGTTGCAAATAGTAGAATGTCGCCAAAATCACAAGGCTAAAAATATGAGCATGACCAAGACAACGCGACCAGCAATATAGCGTGACAATAAAAACCTGGCCAAACTATGAGCATGACCAAAGCAATGTGGCCAGCAATACAAACAGCCAAATTCATGTGGCCAAAAATATGGCCATGGCCGAAGCCATATGGCCTGCAATATAAACATAGCCAAAATCATGCAGCAAATAATATAAACTTGGCCATAACAACGTGGTTAGCAACAACAAATATCTATGGCCAAGCTTGTAAGGTCAACAAAACAAAGGTGAAAAAATATTAACACAGCCAAAACAAGACAACTGATAACACACCCATGGTGAAATTGCAAAGCCATAAAACTACTATAAGCATGGCCGAAAGTGATTCAACTAACAATAAAACTGTAGCCAAAGTGACAAGACCAAAACATAGCCAACTCATATTACAGAAGAATCTTCATGGCCAAAATATTGTGGGTAAACAAAATTATGTGCATGGCCAGAAATTAACCAGACTAGCAATATAATTTTGGTTAACATCATATGACCAAAGCAAAATGCATGAATGCAGCTAAACAAACATGGCTGACAATAAATATTTTGGCCAAAAAACAAGCATATAAGCATGTTTTAAGTCCCATAGCAGAAATAAACTATAGGAACATGGACAAAACTTACGTGACTAGCAATAAAATGTGGCCAAAATTGTGTGACAAAAACAAATATATAGATAGCCAATACAGCTTGACTGACAATAAAATTGTACCCAAAAACCAGATGGCTAAAACAACATATGTCATCACAGCCAATATTTCCTGAGTGAAAAAGCTTTTGCCAAAACTCACGCGGTCCAAACAAAATATAAATGGCGTTGAAGTAATGGTCGAATTTTTGGTCGAATTCACCTGGTCCAACAGAAAAAAACATCAATACTGCCAAACACTCAGGTAGCCGAGAATAAGATAGACTAAAAATACCCCCAAGCAACAAGGTAGGCACTAAATTAATGGTCAAGAATCACACAGCCAAAAACTTATGCTCATGGTCCCAATAATATGCCTAATTTCAGAGCTGAGGCCAGAAGATAATAGCCACTGCCACCATAATGTAACTAACAGAGTGACAGCGCTAAATCACAGGGCTGAAATATACGCATGGCAAGAGCAATGTGCCCGAAAAATAAGCATGGCCCAACGGAACCTGACTGATAATAATAAATGTGTTCATACTCACCTAAGCAAAACCTGACCATGATTAATTTATCATGGGAGACAACATAAAATGGCCCACAAAAGAAAGTCTGGTGGCCAACACATGAATGTAGACAAAAATTTACCAATAATAAACATAGCAGCAAGATTCAGTACCTAAGACTATCACTATGGACGACCTAATTCGGACAATAAAAGGGACATGCTGCCCCATCCAATGATTGAATACAAAATATACATAAATAAGTAGAAAGCCAACTAACTTAGACACCAATAAGGAAAGAGCAGCCCAATTACCTGACCAAAATAATGCTGAAAGGGCTAAAAAATCTAGCATGGCTGCCACCTCCCTGTCAGAATGCGCCAAAACATATACGACAATTTTCGGATCATTGAGCAAGCAAAATCGACTTTTCATTTAAGTGTTGTGGAATCTATATACATCAAGACTCAAAACCCAGTCATGTATAGACAAAAAGAGTTCGTTCTCGCACTGGGAATCTTCAATTAAACAATTGTTAATAGGTCCTAATTAGCCTCTCTCGGGAAGAATTAGACGCAACCTATTATATGTAACCGCATCTGGCTATATATTTTGGTTAACCTTTCGATCACTATCCGACATTTCATACTCTGACGAGTGTCGGACGAAAAAAGCTTCTAAGTATGTCGCAAAATGTTGCCGCTGTTTCGAGCTCTGGTTCAGTTCTGTGGTACCAAAAATAAACTTGCTGAAAATAACATACCCAAGGGCAGAAAGTCCAATGTAAAAGCACAGTTGTGTGACAAGTTGCCAACATGGTCAAGTGTGACTCAAAACTTCTAGATGGCCCTGCCATCATGATTCATGATGGAACAGATACCCCAGTAAGAACAAAAATACAGATAGTGAAAGCTATAACCTTGCCCACACGAATAGGTAAAGTATGACTCTGAATATGTGGCAACCAACTTGCACCTACCATAAAGGAGATTGTATGTGTTACAGGGCTTCAAAAGCGCTCATCACACACTATATACACAGTTCTCAGTGAGGCCAGTTATTTCTCTCTGAAGGACTCTCAAAGTTCAAACATTTGACAAGCCAAATCAGGAATTGCAATGAACACAACGGACATTCATAGGCATTTAAAACAAAGCATGAAAAATTACACCAAAAAAGTCCACGAAACAGTGAGGTCACCAAAAGTGAGCCACGTAATTGCAAAGGACCACTGCATACGCTAAAGCAAAATAGCATTATAAATTTTCAAAAGGCATCCGTAAGCAAAATTTGGTCTTTCGATGAGCTACTGTACCTTTTCTGAGGAAATCTTGAAGCTCTAACTGGAGGAAACTTGATTTTGTGATGCTTCTGCGTTTCATTTCTTCTATAAGCAATAGCATTTTTGCGATATCATCAGTGCTTTTCATGTGGAAAACCACCTGAAAAAGTAAATTCAAGAGCTTGTTGAAAAGACCCGTTTCAGCTGAAGCCACACATTCTATCACGTGATCAAAAGTAATATAGACGAATGAGTACAGTATACGCTAGATAAGTGGAAGCCCAGATATGAGAAACCTTTATTAAGTAAAATCAATTTTTCTGGTTCTTTGGACTTGCTATAACAAGTCCCTTTTGTTTTAGTTGGATAAGTGTAACCGTCGATAAGTGGAATTTTCATTAAGTGAAATCATTTTGTTGGTTCAATGAGCAATATCTATTCACATAAGGGGAGCTTTTATAAAAACCCATCATAAAAGCATTCTAATCATTGCAATCAGAACATGCTCTACGCGAATATTCTTACGAAGCATTCAATTGTTATCAAATGATGAAAATATAAAAACTATATCAGTGGTCACATTTTAAAAATGACAGGGATGCAGTCTTCTAAACACAGGCTTGTTTGCATAACTCTTGCGAACAAAGACAAGGTGTTAGAAGAATTTGATGTAGGCCAAAGCTGCCTAGCTGCGGCAAAAATATATAGTCTTGCTAAAAGCACATTTTTGCACTGTTTAAAAAGAAATGCTGAAATATTTGAAGCATTTGAAGGAAAAACATACCTCTAAACAAAGGAAATGAATGAAGACTGCAACAAATTAGGAATCGAACTTAACAGACAAGGAACAAGAACCTCAAAGAAGTTGAAATGAATAATGGTTCTTATATAGTAGGTATCATGTTATGTGATTTAGAACTTCAAAAGTACCAACGTTAATGAGCTGTTTGAGTAGTGAGAACTTTTTCATAAAAATACAATGCCACACAGTTACGTTTTAAATATTACAAGAATCCTTACGACCTTTTCAGAATGTTTCAGTTGCATAACAGAGGATAAAATTATTAATGAATTCTGTCCTATAAGTGTTCTCAAGAATTTTCAAGAACTCTTGTTTTGAAGACATTGTTGCAGGGGTGGATAGAGAAAAACTGATGGCTGTCACACATCGAGTGTGGCATATAGGTCTGGTCAAAAAAGTGAGATTTATATGGCCAAGTGAAGAATACATTTTACTTGTTGATTATCAAGCATACCATTCCAGATCAAAAAATTATGTGCCCTACAATATGTACAGAACATTATGTTGAAGATATGCATTATGTGCACTACAAGTCATACTGCCATTTGACTGGCATAAGTCTACAATTTTCAAAAAACTTTTACTCTAGACTTCTATGGATCTTATCTCCTAAGTAAGTGATGACTTACCATTGAATATTTTTAGGCTCTTACAAACAAGATTCAAAATTCTGACTTTGACAGGCTCTGCCAGAAATCTGACTCTGCTTTCTATTATCATGGAATAACATTTAAAAGCTCTATTTTACATCCAAAAAATTATTTATTTCGATTTGCATAAGATAATTTTCTAGATAACAAAATATATACATGCATACATACAAAGTTAACGAATCAAAATCAAATATCTAGTTCAAACACAACTAAATAACAAATTTAAATTAAGTTTCAAAAGCAAACAGGCATTATGTTTTGTTTCTAAGTGTATTATTCATAGGCAGGCACTGAAAAGCGCTGCATCTGCACGAAGTTAAATCCAAAGTCTTTATTAGTCTTAAAAGTTTTCAAATTTTCTGCTGATTTCGTCTCACTAGGTAGATTATTCCAAATCTGTGGCTCAATAGACGTCAAACTGTTAGAGCCGAAAGTAGCTTGACTTGGCTATATATGGGCTAAGTCAATTGGATTTCGTAAAGAATAGCATGAGCTCCATAATTTGAAAATTGTTTGAATAAATGGAGCGCTTAATTATTTGACGATTTTGAAAATTACAATGCAAATGGCTCTTTTCCGAGAAATAAGCATAATGCATCTAACTGACTTGGAAAGCAAATCATTATACAAACCGATATGATCGTTATATAGAAATCTCAAAGTATGTTCTTATACCTCTTCAATGTTCTGAAGAGATTTAGAAGATGAAAAATACCAGACCATGGGACAGTACTCGAAATTTGATAAGATAGAACTTTGAACAAGAATTTTTGCCTTCTTAAAGCCAATGAAAAATTTTACTCTTTGTAAAACATTTAGCTGTGTCGAAGCTATTTCGCAAATATTAGAAATACGAGGCAAGTCTATAATCATGGGTGTCGCCTAAAAGCTTTGCAGTCTCCTCAGATTTGATTATTTTGCAATCAATGTAAATTTCCTCTCCTCTAGTACTTCTTTGATTTTTTCTAAGTAATATGGCTTGGAATCTTCCTGGGTTTACAATCATCTCGTTTTGCTCCAACCAGGATAAGGCAAAGCCTGTGTCCTTTTCCAGAGTAGCCAGAAGATCGGGTATAGTTTTAGAGAAATAGGCTAGTGGATTGTCATCTGCATAATTATAGAGCGTTGCTCGCGTTATGAAAAATAAACCATTTATATAAACATTGAAAAAGATTGGCCACAGTACAGAACCTTAAGGCACACCAGATAAAATCTATTGAAAAGAACTATATTTATTGTGTATCAGAAAACATATTTTTCATCTTTTGAGATAGGAATAGGTAAGAACTAGAGGACTTTATCAAATCCATAAGCATCCTGTTTGGCAATAAGCAGATCATATGGGATACAATCGAAAGCTTTCGAGAGGTCCATTAGAATTGCACCAACTGGAAAATCGTTGTCGAGGTAAGACCTTCAGTCTTCTATTAAACGTATCAAAATTTGCTGGGTTCCATATGCTTGTCTATATGTCGCGATAACAACAGAACGTGTATTGTCTAAATCTTGAATAAGTTGCTTTTTTAAGACCTTTTCATATTTCTTTGAAAAAGTGATGAGAACACTAATTAGGCAAAAATTCCTGATTCATATAAGGTGCAGTATTTCCTCAATGAACTCTCGTTTTTAAAGGAGTATGTTTATCGAAAATATTTTGGAAAGCAGATGAAAGATTCCTAAACGACAAATCCGCTTCATTTGGATACACTTTAAATATGCGACAATGCTAGTAATAAAGTAACATTACACAGGGATGACAGAAACCTTTCTAAATCCTCGTAATGTCAGCAAGGCTTATTATATACAAAAATATCATCCATATTAGCATAATTACTCAAGGGCTTGAAATCTACAACTCTAAAATTTTCAATTCATCAAGTAGCTTTTCAAATACACCAATACACAAAAGGGGTGAAGCTGGAAGCTCAGGGGCTTAGTTCCCCAGATTATTTGACAGAAATAGTTAATAACATAGGCTGCTACAGAAGAGATTCTGGTTACATCTTAACAGCACAGGCTATCAATTAACCTCTGCTTGTGCACACTAAATTCAAAGCTTCAATCACAATAATAAAAACTACAGCAACAATAAAGGGTAGTCCATTTTTCAATTTTCCTAAAATCACCTTGTTCAGCACCATTCTATCTGAGTCACTCTAACCATAACTTTTGGTAGGAAAGCAAATGCCCTGTTCAAAGCTCCAACATTCTAGCATAGGGATCATGCCTGGTGATAGAGACAGAAATTGTCATTTTGAAGTTACCGAATAGCACAAACAGTGTCGGCCTGGCTATTTTTAGCAGACATTGCCAACAGTATATCATGCAACAGTACAGACAATGAAAGCGTCTCAGCTGTGGGTAGAAGCTACCTCTAACTGCGCGTGCAAAACTATAAATGTTATAAAATAAGAGTTAAGAGTAAAATGTAAGTTAAAATAAGGAGGTTTTGAATACGCGAGCGGAGCGAGTGGAAAATTTTGTGAAATCACACCCTCTAGAACGTCGGAAAACGCCCTTTTGTTGTAAATAATTCCCACATGAAATCAGGGTTTAGATGGTTGATTGTTTAATATACCTCAAACACAAGTACTTGTGGGTTCTTTTTGTGTCGTCTTTGATTTGTCCTCATCTAAAAGTTTTTCAAGCGTAAAGTCATAGTCTCCATATAAAGCTCTTAGTGCCCATTTATGAGTCCTATTAATTTCATATTTGCCCCTTGGCTACAAAATAGCCAAGTTAGAGGGCAATATGAAAAATTTGACATCACCACGGAGTTTAATTATAACTTTGACTTTTGTTCCCCTAAAAACGGTCGTAATCTTCCAACTGCATGAACCTTTTGATTGACGTTCCTGCCTAATTCTTTAACATGAGCTTCAAAATTAAGCGAGTTATCAATCTTAACCCCTAGAGGCTTTACCTGCCTGCTTGATGGAATGAAGAACCCCTTGATATTAATACAGAGTTTACTTATGTCTTTTCGTCCCAAAGACATTATTTGAAACTTTGAGGGATTGGCTTGAATGCCGTTGTTGGTAAATTATTGCAACATTGTATGCAGGTCACTTTCTAATCTAATCATGATTGAGTTGCATAAAGATGGTTTCTGCTGTGACGCACGCGTTTTTCATCGCTCTCCTTTTGGTCATCTGTTTCCGAGTAAGAAAGGCTGCTTTCGTCTCCAGTGGTAGCTTATATTCAAATCATTATGACGAAGACTCAAGCCAGCTTGGAGAGACTTAAATTTTCTCCAGTTTATGGCAGTCAAGAGGCGGCAGATTCAACTTTGCTGTGAGATGCTCAAACTCAACCTTTTTAGGCCTATTGCTGTTGTTGTGTGGAGACGTCGAACCTTGCCCAGGACCAAGTCAAAATACTAGATTTAACCCGGAGCTGGAAAGGCTTACTTCCAAAAAAGGAGTCAAGATACTTCACTAAAATGTGCGTGGCCTGTCGTCGAACTTTGACCATATTGTTGAGCTGTTGAGAAGTTTCCCGAATATGGATGTATTAACACTGAATGAGACACACCTTCAGCAGGGAAAAACGGATGAGGACCCTGAGGCTTTGTATTCCATACCTGGATATTTGTTTGTAAACAAACCGAGAAAGTCAGGGAAAGGGGGTGGAGTAGCAGCATACATCTCGGATAAATTAACCTACAATAGGCGCCTCAATCTCGAAAATGACGAAATGGAATGTATTTGGCTGGAAATGAAACCAATCAAATCAAGCTCGTATTTAATTGGCGTTATTTGTCGACCGCCAGATTCATCGAACAACCTGCCAAAAATTTTTAACACTCTTTTGATGAAATGTTAAGAAAGTCTTGCGAGTTTTCATAGGAAACGATACTAATGGGAGATGCGAATGTGAATTATCTGGTCCCTAGGGACGGGAAAGATTTCAAATATATTACACTGGCCTGCACTTAAAAACTTTTTTAAAAGGTCAAAAGGTTTTTCAACTGATTTTGGCATGTTTCGATGCGCTGAATCCAAATATACTATCGATTTTCTTTGGTCAGGTCAAGTTTTTGAGATATGTTTAATATACGTTTTGACCCTTGGATAGTACTCAGGTCATAAAAAGAGAAATGTAGCTAGCCCAATCTCTGTTTCTTATACAGAAAACGAAATTTGAGCAGCCTCAGACTGAAGCTAAATCTGCATCTTTCTTTAATTTTAGGAAATTGAAAATTTTTTTGTTTACACCTAAGTTGTCATTTATTGTTTAGCAGAGCTTGTGGGGAATTGCAAGATGCACATGCGTTGATATTCTATATGTTTTCAGAAGGTCATTCATTCAAATATTTGGCCTTTTCGGTACGCTATTTTGACTAAAATGATTCAATATATATTGCTTTGGTATTCGACCTAAACAAGTACACCGTAAATATTTATGATTCAAAGGAACTGATGAAGTGGCAGTACTTGAGCGTAGTAGAACCGCAGTGGGTCAGAATTATCGCAAGGCAACTATCAACTTCCTGTTATTCGCATTTACTTGTTATTCCTAGATTTTACTTGCCAAAAGGTGAGGATTACATGGTCACATAGGTTTGTATTCAAATCAGTTGGTTTGAAGTTGAGATAGAGAAAGGACATAAGACGAATTTTGAGTTCCCAAGTATATTTTAGAATTAGAACAAATAGAGTATGATTGTGATCGATAACAGAGCTGAACTCCAGTCCATGTGACTTGAATCTCAAGGTGCACATTTAGTCCTTTTATTTAGGAATTTTTATCGAGAGAGAATGGATCGCAAATGTAAGAATCATCCTGGCAGGTTCTGCTATATATGTGGTAATGTGATTCTTCCTGGTCGTGTAGCTAAGATAACTGCTTTTGTGAAGAAGGCATATCATTGTTACTTTGGAGTTAAGCTTGGAGACCAGGACAAGGCATTTGCACCCCATGTTAGCTGCAAAACATGTGTTGAGAACTTGCGTGATTGGGAAAATGAAAAAAGGAAAAGCATGCCATTCGCAGTTCCTATGGTGTGGAGAGAGGGTAAAGATCTTGTGATAGACTGCTATTTTTGCATGACCAATCTTCAAGGAATCAATCGCAAGAACAAGCATTGTGTTCAGTATTCTGATATTCCATCTGCCATAAGACCAGTCCCTCATGGTCCTAGCCTACCTGTTCCTAAGCCAGATGTTGCAATCAAATCTAGCTCTGAGTCAGAATCTGATAACACATATGACAGAACAGAGGGTGTAGAATACTGGTCAGAAGAGAATGACCGGCCAGTACCTCTAACACAAGCAGATCTCAATGACTTGACACGAGAACTAAACCTCTCCAAGGAATCGTCGCAGCTTCTCGGTTCCCGTCTTCGTGAGAAAAATTTGCTGGCACCTGAAACAACATTTTACTGGTATCGAGAGCGTGAACGAGAATTTAGACAGTTTTTCATAACCCAGAAAGACTTATCGTTGGTTTACTTCAACAACATTGCTGATTTGATGAAATCAATGGGCCACGACTATATTAATACGGAATGGAGGCTTTTCATTGATTCTTCCAGCAGACGTCTCAAACCAGTTCTCCTTCATAATGGAAATAAATACTCTTCTATTCCTATTGGTCATTCTGTGCAAATGGTTGGTTGATCTGTGGAGACCCAAAGGTTGTTGGATTAGTTTTAGGACTACAGGGTGGTTATACAAAGTGTCCATGCTTTCTGTGTTTGTGGGAGTCGGGCTGATGACCAACATTATATCAGACAAGAATGGCCACTAAGACAAGGATTGGAACCTGGTTTGCACAATGTAAAATCTCCCCCTCTTGTGGAACCAAACAAGATATTATTTCCACCCTTGCACATAAAACTGGGACTTACGAAGAACTTTGTAAAGGCAATGGACAGAAAAGGCAAAGGCTTTACTTTCCTTCAGCAGAAGTTTCCTCGTGTAAGCTTGGAAAAGCTTAAGGCTGGCATTTTTGATGGGCCTCAAATACGGGAACTCATGAAGGACTCAACTTTCGATGACGCACTGAGTGCAACTGAGCTGTCTGCTTGGGGTTCTCTCAAATCAGTTATCACAAACTGTCTTGGGAAGAACCGGTGTGAAGAATGCAAAAAGGAAGTTGATGAGCTCCTGAAAAACTTTCAACAATTAGAGGCTCGCATGTCAGTCAAAATGCACTTTTTACGCTCACACTTAGACTATTTCCCTCAAAATTGCGGAGACTTAAGTGAGGAACAGGGAGAGTGTTTGCACCAAGATATTCATGTCATGGAAGAACGCTACCAAGGCCGGTGGGATGTAAACTTTCTTGTAGACTACTGTTGGTGTTTGAAACAAGACGTGGTGGCTACTCAGCACAGGAGAAAGTCACTAAAAAGGCCTTTCATCCATGATTAGCTACTGTGTAATGTGTAATCTTTATTTTCTAAGCTTTGTTAGATAAAATTTTTACATTTGACGAAGCATTTTATTAACATTAACATTAGTGCGACAAATAGCACTGCCACGATCGTACACCATGACGTAACCCCAACAGGTATCGGGGATCGTGACATGGTAGGATGCGTCAGAAAAATAAATTCGGCAAAATTCAAACCAAGATTGATCAAATGTCGAGACTACAGAAAGTACAACCCAAAAGAAATGACTGAGGATCTGAGAAAGCAAAACTGGTACCCTGGTCTCAATTCCAGCAATGTAAACGAGGCTTGGAATAAAATGAAAAATATTGTCTTGGAGGTTGTTGACAAGCATGCCCCTAGAATAATGAAGAAGGTGAGGGGGAAATTAGCGCCCTGGCTAACTGATGACGTAAAGAAACTTATGAACGAAAGAGATAAACTCCTCCGCAAGTCTCGGAAATCGCCACATACGGAGTTTTATTAAACGGAGTATAAAAGACGCGAAATGCGGTTAATATTGCTATTAGACGAGCAAAGGCATCTTACTACAAAGATCTATTGCGGGAAACCTCAACCGGCGACCCAAGCAAATTCTGGAATACTGTAAAATCGATTTATCCTGGAAAAGCAAAGAGCTCAAACAAAAGCCAAGTATTTGAAATCGATGGAAAAGAATCAACCGACCAAACCGTCATTTCAAATGTTTTCTGTTCGTTTTTCATGAACATAGTTGCATCTTGAAGCAAAAATCAATTTTGCTGAAGAATTTTGCATGGCAGTTTCCTATTTCAATCACAAAGAGAACAGAGAGTATGTTTAAATTTCAATTTGTAACAAATATCGACGTAGAAAAGATTATCAAATCCATACAGCAATCAAAAGCCACTGGAATTGATGATCTCCCCCCAGGTCTCATAAAAGATGCTGCTGACGTGCTTTCAGTGCCACTTTCTCATGTAATAAATTTGTCTCTTGACACTGGCCAACTCCCACAGGAATAGAAAGCGGCTAAAATCATTCCTTTGCACAAGTCAGGATCGACAACAAACTTTGATAACTATGGACCAATATCCGTACTTCCTATAGTATCAAAGGTAATAGAGAATATTGTACACAAACAGTTGATGAATGTTTTAGACGAAAACAAACTACTGTCTACAAGGCAGGTTGGCTTCAGAGCAAAAATGTCAACAGAATTAGCAGCAGCACTGCTGCTAGATGATATCAGGAAAAACGTGGACAAAGGGCAACTAGTTGGTGTTGTGTTTGTTGATCTTAGTAAGGCCTTTGACACCATCAGTCATTCCAAACTGTTGACCAAGCTTCCATCATATGGCATTGACGGCAAAGAACGTACCTGGTTCGAGGACTACTTGTTTAATCGGGCTGCAAAAGTGAGCTACAATGATGTCCTATCGGAAGCTCAGCAGTTAAAATCTGGAGTTCCTCAGGGCTCAATCCTTGGACCTCTTCTCTTTGTTTATTCTTTAACGACATAACAGATGCAATTGACACAAACATTGCCAAATACGCTGATGATACGGTTATTTATTGGGCGGATAAGGATGTTACAAATTTGAGCAAAATCCTTACTAATGAAATGGCCAAGCTTGAAAACTGGATGGATGAAAATGAACTCATTCTAAATGCGAAAAAAGGAAAAACAGAGGTGTTGGTTTTTGGGACTACCCAGCGTCTAAAGCGACAGAGAGGAGAAATATGTGTTCGATACAAAGGGACAAAAATCAATACTATTACTTCGTATAGATATTTGGGAGTGGAAATCGATTCAACTTTAAATCTAAACACCAACTTTGAACTATGTTATAAAAGAGCTTCTGGTAGATTACGTCTACTGTCGAAGCTAAGATGTTTCTTGGACAGCACAACGGCCTGTAAACTTTATCACTCTATCATTGTACCTGTTGTTACATATTGTGGGATTTTAAACCTGAAACCAACTACTGGTCAGTCAAGAAAGTTAGCTGCTCTTCATGAGCGTGCTATGAGAATAATTGGCATGAGATTAAAGGAATGCAGTGTCCTGTCACCGGAAAGATCGAATGTAAAAAGAGCTTGTATCCTGGTGCATAACATCCTGAATAATGATATATGTGATGCCTTGCAGAGTCACATCACAGCACATGAACACACCAAGACCACTAGAAACAATAAATGCTTAGCCACTTTGCCACGCATCAAAACTGAATATGCGCGAAAAGGATTTTATTACATGGGGGAAAAGTTATACAACGAGTTGCCTATAGACATAAGAGCTGCCGAAAATAAAAAGGATTTTAAGGAAAAACTGGATTTGTTTTTAAAAATGGAGTAATTTTTGATCAACTAGGCTTTTTAATAATCATCATGGACTGTCAACGTAATATTTATTCATAGTTATAAAAATTGTAAATTAGGCTTTTTACATTTCTTTTCTTTTCTTTTAGGCAGGACAGGCATTGAAACCAGCAATATTTTTGTTGAAGCTTTTATCCTGTTGAAATATTCGTATTATTATTATATTATTATTACACATGCATAAATTGTAGTATCGTCAGCAAAATTGTATAGTTCAGACTCCTTGTTTTAGCAGGAAAAGGTTGTTGATAAAGATGTCAAGGAGTAAGGGTCCAGGAACAGAGCCCTGTGGTATTACAATTTGCTTTGCTGACATATACGTTGATCCTGTTTTGACCCATTCCATTTAGTTTTTCAAGAAGCTGTAAACTAATTTTAGTGCATTCCTGTCAAGGGTCTAGGGCTTAACTTGCAAAGATTACTTCTGGTGTACTTTATGAGGTCCCCCAATCCTTAAAGTTTTGGATGTTATGAGGCTTGAGGCCCTGGGGCAATTTACTTCCTGCTCCCTTTTCTCCGTGTACCTGGCTGTACTTCTCGGAAACCGTTACAATTTATCCAACCAAGGCTTTTCCCATTATGCCACTCTTATTACTATGTCTTCCAGTTGTATTAACGACTTGCATGTAGAAGCAAAAAGCTGTGTAAATTCTCATATAGCCCCTCCCGTCTTATACCCATGTGAAACTCCTCAGTTTCATGTGTCAAAGTAAAGCTGCGCAAATTAAATAACAGCCATGCGCACCACATGGTCACAGACTAGGAATTTACAAGCTACAATACTTGCCAAAAGTCCTGGGACACTCTGTATATTTTCAATCAGGATAAAATATTCATACCCCCTTCCCCCTAAACAATTTTAGTTATTGGGAGAAGTACATGCAGTAGCGGAAAAATGTGTCCTGCATAACAACGCCAAGTGTCTCAGGAACAGACCAACATTGTTTTAGGTGGGAAGGGGGTGCGTACCAGGTGTGAAGATTGAAATGCTGAAAAGGCTATAGGTTTTCTATAATGTTTTGCAAGTGTTCCAGGGACTTTTGGCAACTATTCTCTGCTATGAAATTGGAAGGATATAAGATATTGAGCTGCAATCAATGGAGAGGTTGGTGTTTTCGGGGGTGCTGATTACCATGGTGAAAAATTTTTTTGCATAAATGAACCGTGTTACGTCAAATTGACGCAATGGGTTAAATCTTCTTCTACTTGTCTGTTCAAAATGCATGTAAAAGATATTTTAGTATATGAGAGTGCAGCCATATGTTCTGTATGCCAAAATATGAGATTGTAGGCTCCATATAATGCAAAAAAACAGCAAATTTTTCACTAGTACTGTCCTCATCATAAAGCACAAAAGACGTAACCTCGTTTTCATACATATGCTGGCAATATTCGACAGATTAATTTGGAAATTCGAAAAGCCGTTATAAAAGGGTGTCTGTAGCTATATAAATCGACATTTAGTGGTCTCAAATATAGAAGTGTGATAGCGAGACAGGTGAACATTTCGGAAAAGAAGAAAGCTTTTGCTACCTTCTTGCGAAAAGAGTTCAACTGGCCATATCGTAAGATCACAATTGCAATTCGATGCAGTACTTCATAATCTAGTGCAAAGCGCATTTGTAAGAAGGGACGTTTCTAGCCGGAAGAGTCTAGAATGCCATGGCCCTGAGCGTGCGGTAAGGGAAAGGGGGTCTAGGGGCGAAGTCCCCTGAAAATTGTCTTGACAACATCCTAAGAAAACGCCCTTTTTGAGCACAGAGATTGGTCCTTTATACACGAATAAGCTATGTAAATGAAAGAGCAAAATAGAAGGAGAGCAGGCAAAATGACAAAGAAATAAGGGTACAGGACGATAACATAATGGAAGATACAAATACAAGATCTCTATTAACATTTAGAAATTTTATTATGAGTTGTTGCTTACATCCAAAGTCAAAAGACAAAATGAAAGCTAGAGAAACGTTTTGTATCAGTTAAAGTACAGTAACAGTCTAGAGCAGTGTTTAACACCGCAAAACCGCAAAAACCGAAAACCGCCAAAAACCGCACAATTTCAAAACCTCAAAACCGTGCACAAAAACTGCTAAAACCCCAAAAACCGACTTCTGGCAGAATCATCAAAATTGACCAGAATTTCTTCAAATTTTGATACGCATGCAGGCCTGCCAAGCTACATCCAAAGACAAGCTGGAGGAAATGGCAAGCTGCACTCTTACTGCACCAAATAAAAACTGTGATTCATGCTTGAATACCTGTCTATTGAACTATTTGTAGCTCAAAAACTTTACGTACCATGGTGTTGTTATTGCCTCGCTTCAATTGAGAAATTCCATTGCACATTGCGGTAGGGAAGGAATGGTGAACAAGTAGGCGAACTCGATGAATTAGCAGCTTATTTGTTTGATAGCATGAAATATGCCAAAAGTATCCAATATGAAGTTATGATACAAGAATGCCTTTGGCAACTTATGAATGCGAGAATTTCGTCTGAAGATAATCATGCGTGAGGAACTTAGGACAAGGGGTGAAATAAAGGAAATTTTGCAGGCTTTACAATGTAATACAATGCGCAATTCAATAGATAGGGCGTATGCCAGTGTAGAACATTATCTATCCAAGCGATATCGAGGTTAGAATTTACTTCCCTTACACTTAAAACTGGCAATAAGATACTGGTCAAAGCATCTCGTCAAATACTGATAGAGAGGCCACTTAAACGCATCTTAGTTATTGTAAGAACTACAGTATCACTACAGTAGTTTGTTCTATTTTTCATAAATTGATTTAATGCGATAAAGTTTTTTTCAGAATTTTCAATCTCGCTCCCTTGAGTATGATGGTATAATGTATGACCTTGATGAAGAGCTTGATGAATCACCAACATTTGCTCATCTTAGGGCCTGATTAAGCCGCAAAGCAAAAAGACGAACTGTCACATGTTCTGTTATCAATGTTTCGTCTACGTTTTTGTGATTCACAATTTTTCTTTAATTCCACAGATTTTTAATTACATCTAGTTTAATCTGAGGAGTGATTTGCTTGAACCAAGCAAGGCCAATTGGCTTAAATATACAAATATTGATCTCCAAACAATCTAAATACTCATTCCGAATCAACGACTGCAGACTTTCATGTGATTACCAATCATTTTTATGCTTTAAAGCTTGTTTCTTTACAAGACTTTTGCTGCTCGTATGCACGTAGAAAGCCAGCAACTTCTCATACAGCTGCAGTACGTGCCAGATATAGCATTTTATAATAACCACAAAAACCGCAAAAGCAGCAACACAAAACTGCAAAAACCGAAGTTTTGAAAACCGCAGTCAGTGTCCAGCACTGGTCTAGAAGCATCATGTTCATCCCTTGTACATCTCCCTAAGTTGTAAGTATTTGCAGTAAACAATATATTCAAAATTTTAAATCTTTCCAGAAATATGGGGGAGCCAGCAAAGGGGCCAAAACATTTTGGGGGCGTGGCCCCCTGGTCCCTCCGCTGAACCGCCATTGTTTGTAAGCAGGTATGGAGTGCAAACCGCCAAAGACAAGGATTGGTAGGTCTCCAGCATTAAGTGCTAGGAATAAGGATCATTTTCTCAGGAAGTTTAAGTCTATGAGAGAACAAAATCCAAATATTTATGTAGGGCTTGTTGCAATGGAGTGTGAGTTGCATCAGGTAAGCACTAGGACGTTGTCTAGAATTTTGAATCGATCTGGATTTAAATATGTTCGGCCGAGAAGAAAAGGGATTCTCACTGCCAAAGGCAAAAAGAGTTGCTTATGCAGCTAAGGCCCTAAAACATACTACCCCTTACTTTTTGGACAGACGATATCCCGCTGTACGTAGATGCAGTCTCATTTGTCCATAAAAGAAACCCTTACCAGGATGCTTTGCCACCAGCAGCCAGGGTGTGGAGAACACGTGGTGAAGGTCTGGAGCTAAGAGCAAAGGGAAGAAAAGACCTACGGGGGACAGAAAATTTGTCAGTTTCTTGTAGGCATTTGTTTTGGCGCTGGGGCTGTATTAGTAGAGGAATATACCAAAATGCGTGTATACTAAGATGCAGTCTCATTTTTCCATAAAAGAAACCCTTACCAGGATGCTTTGCCACCAGCAGCCAGGGTGTGGAGAACACGTGGTGAAGGTCTGGAGCTAAGAGCAAAGGGAAGAAAAGACCTACGGGGGACAGAAAATTTGTCAGTTTCTTGTAGGCATTTGTTTTGGCGCTGGGGCTGTATTAGTAGAGGAATATACCAAAATGCGTGGGCAATATTTTTTCTGAATGTATTGAAACCACATTGCATAGGACCCTTATTAATCGTGCTGCGGAAACAGCGCAGGAGACATTGTTGTTTTTGGAAGACAATGACCCAAATCAAAATAGTACAAAAGCAATGATTGAATGATTGAATGATTGAAGCTGAAGCTGAATGATTAAAAACTACCGGGGCGGAGGTAGTAAAGATTCCTCCAAGATCTCTGGATCTAGACCCCATTGAGAACTTTTTTCATAATATAAAGAGGAAACTTAGGCAGGATCCGCTAGATAAAAAATAGTCTGCGAAAATTTATGTGCGCTTTAACGCAGAAAATAGAAACAATTCGCACTTAAGATAAAAATATAATAGATAGAACAATTAGCAGCATGCATAAACATCTAATTTAGATCACGAAAAATCATGGTTGCCGAACGAAATATTAAGTAGTTTACTGTAATTATACTATTGTTTGCAGTTTAGGTAGGGTACAAATATAAAAAACACGCTAAAAAGATATTTCGATCGGTTCATACTTCAATGGCTGAAAAATTGTCAGGGTCTCTGATTATAGGAGAAAATAGTCTGGGATAATATGCACACATGTAAAGTCAACTTATAGTAACTTATAGTATGCAGGGACATTAAAGTCACACCTGGTTTCCTTAAAAAAACCCTAAAGGTAATATTGAATGGGCACAAAGAAGAGGAATATGTGAAAGTATAAAAGTATTATGGATATCAAGGTTATGCTTTCAGAATTCGCAATGCGCTAGAGTGTGCTCCACTACAAACCAGACTTAGCAACAACAACATTCGAAACGAATAACTAGAGGACACTTTACTCAGGCCAAACCATGCCAATTCAGCCGTTTGTCATCAACAAGGAGAACAGTAAAACGTACCGAATATTTTTACATACCTTAATAATTTTATATGAATTTATTGATATACGCACAGCGAAATATAATGGAGTACTGGACACTTTACAAGCGTTTGACAATAGAGAATCACATGACCCTATCTTTTTGCACAGTTGAAACTGTAAAATATCTGTGTATTACTATTCGCGATACTTCAATGCATTTTGGTGAGGGGCGGACCCATAGATAAATCTGACTGTCGCAAAATATCCAAAAGGGCGTGGTTTGGGTAAAGTGTTTGGTTGCCACGCCCTTTGGTTCTTGACGTTTGAACGACAAACAGACCATCAAAACGCAGGTGTAAGCTCCTGACACTTTCGATTTTTGAATGTTTGCAGACAAATACGAACAATATTCCTATAATACCATCATCATTATCAAATAAAATTGTGGGAAACTCGTTATGACTTAGTTTAGTAACTTCTTACTTCGTTAATTAAAATAAATACCTTCCAAGGACTGTCCTACATCGAGGGGGGATCGAAAGCTTCTTTGATGGTACAAAATTTAATGCGGAATTGAATTCATTTAGGCCATCCACGTGTAGATATGGGCTTGGAAATCATATTCTGGTCTCATTAGATTGGATTTCATACAGTTTGCTTCTTAAAGTATGTTTTGCATCGTTATAACTGAATATACATCGAATAACACATCAATCTCATTCGAATGTCTGTACTGCGAACAGCTTCCTCAGCTTTTATCTTGGAAGCCGAGGGACAGTAGTTCTATGGTCGCTTGGTGTTTGTCCCGTGGCCGTAAGCCAGTTAAAGCCAGTGCAAACAAGTGCAAGTAGATCTTAAAAATCGTACTTGTAATCGACCAGAGAATTTTCCACGCTCTTATGATAACAACTATTGAGGAGCCAAAAATCATCCATCGCATCGAGTGACGTGCGATTGCGGCAGAAGCAACAAACGACTACAAAGCTACGGCCTGACAGATCAAAGATAAACACAAAAGGAGTCATAAGCAGTACAAACATCCAGCTAAGCTAATCGGAAACATGTCCCATAATGTGAAGTCTTTTTACTGTACCGTAGGAGAGATAAAGTGAACTGCCAATGTGAAAGACACTGAGAGCCACTACATGTGCATCAGATTGGGAAATCAATCTTTATAACGCAAAATTTTTATTGAAATTACTTTTTGCTCCATTCTACCTTTCTCGCAAAGAAAGCTGACTGACTTGTGCAAGTCATTTGCGACAGTCTGGGCCCACCCACTATTTTGGTTATGGTTCTGGATGTACACAAAGTGTGTACAACTTTTGCATACTTTTTAAAAATAAAATGCACAGTATATGCTGAATTGAAGAGCATTTAAACTCATTTATGAACCGTAAACTGTCCAGAATGTAGCGTTCATGACAACAACACAGCGTGATATAGGCAGCAATCTGTTATTTTAAAGCTGTAAGCAATGAAGTACAATATACGTACAAAAAAGCTACAGAGCGAGGGTGGGGCAACTATCAGTCAGTATCTTGTAGAAATCTCGCAAAACAGCAACCACATGGTGTGATTGTTTTTGAGAGGAGATAGCAGTATCTACTTTTTATGATCGTTGCTTTCTGTACCAAACTAATAGCTTCGTAACACTAAAGAGAATTTGGATATTCCCGCCGTAGCTTACTCTCATAACGGCAATATTGCTGACCGTTCATCAGAATTATGTCAATCAATGCACAATACGATTATTTCGATGGGTCTTTTTCTTGAAAACAGTTTGGGGTTACAAGTTAGAATATCATTTATAGAGCGTTTATTATGATGCCTCCTTTTGCAAAATATCCACAATGCATAAACAAAAATTATCATAAAAAGGTGGATACAAGGAAGATAACACTCGAGTACACAATTAATTGGTTACTAATCGCGTCTAAGAAATAACTATATAAATACTAACATTATATGTCTGAGTTTCTGTTGTAGCCTCGTTTCCAATTTTTCACAAATTCCAAGTGCAATCAGTATTTAGTTGCCTTTTAGGGGCTGTTATTCCAAATTCTGATGAATTTTGAGTACAAGTTTTGTGATACACAGGTTGCTGATTGCATTGTTGTCAGACAGTAAAAGTCGCTTTTGTAACAACTTTAGGCAGATGCACAGATAGAGAGATAGAAAACTGGGGCTCCTCCCAGAATGACGTCATAGAGACGACTTGCATGAGTTTTAACATTACCATCATGTTTAACATTACCACCATCGATTCCCCCATGATCGACAAACACATAGCCAGTATAACGTTAATAAAAAAATTTCAATACCAGACAATACTCGCCAAGAGTCCTGGGACACTTTGCATGTTGTTAATCTGGATGAAACGTTCGTGCCCCCTTCCCCCTAAACAATGTTGATTTTTGGGAGAAGTGCATGCAGTAGTGGAATAATTTTTCATGCACAATAATGCCAAGTGTCTCACGAACAGACCAACATTGTTTTAGGTGGTAAGGGGGTGCGTACAAGGCGTAATGATTGAAATGCTGAAAAGGCTATAGTTTTTTATAATTTTGTGTCTATAATTTAGTTTTTTATAATTTTATAATTTTGTGTCCTAAGGACTTTTGGTAACTATTGTGGCACTTTAATTTTTTATTGCTTAAAAGTTCCTCTGAGGAGTTTTCGTGTTACAGGATTTGAACATAATAATTTTTTGAGCAATAAATTGGTTAGTACATGTTGTACCACCGTGGGATGAAAAAAGTTTCTAATTTTCCGCCAAAAGTTTAATCTTCTTTGTAAGGCTTCGGACCAGTCCTTCCATTACTGCTACGGTGCGCATGAAACTGTTACAAAAAAGTGCCTCGTTCTCGAACACATGGCTTTAAATGCTATATTCCAGCAGCAGATTCCAGAAGATTCTTCTTTCATGATTAAATTAACACCAAACTCGTCAACCAACGTTGCGAAAAGTGTGTGTTATTTCCGCGGTAATTCTGTGTCAAACCGTACAAATTGTCATCGATGAATATGTTCGGTAATAGTATGTCCACTACCATTTGACTATGTAGTAATAGCATAAAAGTATGAGCAGTGACTGCACTTTATCATAGGAAAACCATGGGATCATGATGGAGGACTTCTCGGGGTGATCCTTGTGAATACCTGCATAGCAGGGAAACTAACTCTGTCAACACTCTCTTACAATGTCAACGCATGCAACGACTGCATATCATGGAATGAGCGTATCTAAGTTAAAATCACAGAAAGCTCTATCCTTCAATGTTAAAGGACTCTCTGCAGCCAGGCAGAGCTCATCTCCAACCTACGTAAAGCTGAAAACTGTGACCTCCTTTGTCTCCAAGCACCACACAGAGACGAAAAAGGTGCACACCCTAGAATATCTTAAATGAAGTTAATAACAGAACTACCTCGTGAGAAATACGGTAGTGTCATAATCTGCAAAATGGAGGTACAGCCAACCAACGTTTTTAAAATCAATCAAGACAATATTGAACTACTAACAATAGAAACAAGATCAAATTGCCATAACCTCCATCTATAAACCACCTGCCGTGCCATTTGAACTACCAATCACACAAACTGAAATGGCACATATATTCATTGGGGACTTCAACAGCCACCATCAACTCTGGGGATACGATAATACGAACTCAGATGGTGAAGCAAGTGAGTTTTGGGCAGAAGACAGCAAAGTACAACTCATACATGACCCAAAACCACCGAAATCCTTTAATAGTGGTCGATGGAAGAAAAATTATAACTCAGATCTATGCTTTGTATCAGAAGGAATATCTGAACTGCAAAAAACTTGTCTGCAACCCCATCCCAAAATTGTAATACCGACCAATTGGAGTAGAAATCAAGCCTATCATCATTGCTACTAAGATACCTTTCAGACGTTGCTTCAACTTCAAAAAAGCAGACTGGAATAAATATGCATTAGCCCTAGGCACAGCTCTTCGCACAACTAAACTAGATCCCACTAGCAATAATTACACAAAATTTACTGAAACCATTAAGGAAGTCTCAAGAAAGCAATAACAAGAGGATGTAGGAAGGATAAATACCTGGTCTAAGCAAGGAAAACATGGATTTGTACAAACAATATATAACATTGCATTTGATAAAAGCTCTTTCTTACAAATAACAATAGAACTTGGGGAGGAGTTGGTGAACAATATATTAGAGCATAAAAGGGAGACCTGGAGACAACACTCATAGAAAAACAGACATGACTCACAGCAGTAGCAAAGAGTGGAAAACTATAAAAGTCCTGTAAAATGATTACACAGTTTCCAAAGACAAAGCCAGTGTCACTGCTAATCATGTTGTCCATCAGCTAATAAAAACTGGAAGATTACCAACCCAGGAGAAGCGGAAATCAATTCCTCTACCCTTAAACGACCACTCTATCATCAATGATCCATTCACCCTCAGAGAACTAGAGACTGGCAAGCAAAAATGAAAAGTGAAAAAGCAGCTGGACTTGATGGCAAATGTGATGAACAAGTCCTACATATGGGAGAAGCTGCAAAAACATGGATCCTCAACCTCCTCAGCCACTGCATAGAGACACATAGCATACCAAAATTATGTAGAAAGAGTACAATCATAGCAGTCCCTAAACAAGGCAAAGACTCAGAGGAACCTAAGAACTATTGACCCATTTCACTTTTATGCCACTGTTTCAAACTATGCTGTTGAATGGCTCACTCTCAATAGTATGACAGACATCCTTGAAGAGAAGCTTATCTCTAAGCAAGCAGGCATATGACCTGGGAAGTCGTGCACGGGACAACTTCTATATCTCACTCAACACATTGAAGATGGCTTCAATAAATATCTAAAGGCTGAAGCTGTCTTTGTCAATCTTACTGCCGCTTTTTTCACTGTTAACCACAGAATACTACTACAAACACTCCACCAAATCACTAATGGAGACACATCTATCACCAAGATGGTCCAAGCAATACTGTCAAACCGCCGCATCTATGCTGACCCACACGGACAGAAAAGCCGATGGAGGAACCAAATGAATGGTGTACCTTAGGAAAGTGTCCTCTAACCAGAACTTTTCAACATATACACAAATGATCAATCAACTACAGCTGACAAATACAGTTTCCTTTATGCTGACGAAATTGCTATAACAGCCCAACCTCAGACATTTGGAAAACTAGAAAATAATCTTACAAGAGCACTGCAACACATGGCAAACTACTACTCAACAAACCACCTAAGAGCTAACCTAGCAAAAACACAAACATGTCTTCCACTTGTTTAGCAAAGAAGCTAAAAGAGAGCTGAAAGTCACTTGGAACAATGACAAACTCGTACCTACATTCAACCCTGTCTACCTCAGAGTTACTCTAGACTACGCTCTGAACTTCAAAGCGCACATCTTGAAGAATAAGGAGAAATAAACACTAGAAACCCAATTATCAATAAGCTGGTGGGGTGCTCTAAGTGGGGGTACTAGCCCATCAACTGCGAGAGCTAGTGGCCTAGCCTTATGCTACTCTGTAGCTGAGTATGCTTGTCCAGTTTGGCAACACTCTGTCCATGCGCAGTAGCTAGATCCAGCACTAAATCAGACCTGCAGAATCATAACTGGATTCATGACGCCTACCAATATTGAATAACTTGACATACTTGCCGGAATTACTCCACCCAAAATCAGAAGACGCATGACTGCTTAAAAAGAACGATACATACAGCTAGAAGACGGCAAGCGCATGATCTATGGCTATCTCGAACACCAAAAAGGCTCGAACGAAGGAACTTCTTCGATGTCCATCCATTGAAATCATGTGCAGAGGCCGCTAGAGTAAAGACATGGACTGATCATATCAAATTGTTGCACAACGCAAAAGAAATCAACATGGGTATTGAACATCCGAAACCCTGCCAGGACACAAACTACTATGGGCAAACTGAAAAAGCCTAAGCAGACTTCACACCGGATATGGTCGAGCTGCTGCCCTGATGCATAACTAGGGATACAGCGACAGCTCAAGATGCACATGTGGTGAGCTGCAAACAATGCAGCATCTTCTTGACTGTGTAAAATCAGATGAGAATTGTACAGTAGAAGCTGTTGGTGCAACAAGCAATGTAGCCTTAGATACAGCGCTGTACTGGGACAAGATATATATATATATATATATATATATATATATATATATATATATATATACACATATATATATA
>OLMO02000275.1:14160123-14176250 GCA_900291935.2 Cassiopea xamachana
AAAAGAAACTGATCTCTGCAGCTCTGAGTTTCGTGCTTACGCACCCATTATGCAAGTTCTGATAGAAATAATTAAAAAAACACAACCAACAAATCAATTTTTATTATTTAAATCTCCATGTCAATGGTTCTATTTGGGGAGGCCTTGCAAAATTGTTCTGCTGGGTAGGCACTGTCCCTCCGTGTTTCCTTTGCAGATACCTCCCTGGATTGACGCTGGCTGTTCAATAGGTGAATGACCAAAAATGATGCTGGGTGTTGAACTTCCAAGTGCTACAATGTGCTTTTCCTAAAAGTTCCTAATAATGATTCACCACTTTGTTGAAAGCTGAAAGTCTCCTCTACATATTGATGACAGTCTCTATGTTGATAGCCGGCGGTGACGGAAAACGCTTTAACCAAATAGGCAAAATTTGGATCAAAATTGTGAGATTTGTGACGATTTAGGGCTATATCTCATTTGTACGGCCTCAAAAGACAATTTAGACTTCAAATCTGGAATCCCCGTAAAATTTTGGTTTACTATGGATACTTGTTTGATAAAAAGTTGGAAATCGCGGCTTCAGAAGTTATGGGACCATGTCGTCCCATAAATTTCTAATGTCCATTAGCAATTTTACCTCCTGAAAGAGTGACTTTTGGCATTGACAGGCTGTTATGCAGTATTGTATGTCTTCAAAATGATCTTAATTGGCATGATATGGGATCACTAGACATCTGACCACAAAGTTGCTGAAAAGGACATTACGTGGGTAGGGGCTAGAGCCAGTCACTTTTGATTAACAAATAGCTGCGTAGAGCTCAGCTGGACGTAATTATACCAATTGAACATATGCTTTTAATGTTTCGTAGTTTTCAATAGAGTAGAAGGTTGTGTAGATATGTGAGTGACAGTGTTCTCGTTCTATAGTTATGTTATGTTTATGAAATTTGTAGTTCTCACTACTTCGAAACTGAATTGTCACAAAAGAAGTTAAAGCCAAAACAGAAAAAATATTTTCGTATCCTATTTCCCGCTATCAGCCCACGTTGTTCCTGATCTTAAGCTTATTAGCTCATTTCTTTTAGCTCTAAGCGTTTCTTGAACTAGGTTGTTTATAGACTGATTCTTTGTGAAAAAAAGCCTGAAAATGTCAACAGTTTCAACTGCCTCAAACAATAGCCCTCGGCATAACGTGACACACATGTCGTGCGAAACGCGATGAATTACTGATTTGCATCCATAGAGATAATAGGACTAGAGAGCTCGCTACGTCACGTGATAGGGGTCAACAATGTAGATTTAAAATGGTAGCGTAGTCAGGCAAAAGATCACACGGAAACTACGTTCGTATTGCAAAAGTTTAACGAACGCTTGAAATATGATTAATGGGAATGTATAATGGAAATAGATAATTATTTCCGTAATATTAACCTCTTGCGCTGCGTACAGTTATACACATTGATAGCCGAAAACACCAGGAACAGCTGAAATCCATATTTTTGTCTCATTGCACCATCTAGTGCCTAACTCATACAATGTTGAAAAAATCAAGGTAGAGGGGGAATAAGTTGATAGAGCTTTATTGTTCGGTTATATTGAGGATTACTGAGTGATTTTTTGATGTCAAAGGCATGTAAATACAAGGCCAATGCAAGGATATCGGTAAGTTGTTTTTCTGTTGCAAAATCCCTCCCCTAAGGAAAACCTGGAATTTTCTTGCATATTCAGAACGCATAGAAGGAGGGCTATCATATGGTATATGATTTCTATACATTTAGAGAGCATCAAGCTCCTCATATCTGCCTGGATCACGTTAGCAAGGAATGCTTTTGAGGATAATCACATAAATGAAGCAGTTGAAATTAATGGCTATTCAGTGATATGCAAATGGGAGGGCATGATGCCCCCAAAATCTAATGAAAGTATCTAGGCACATCTCTGTGGCAATGTACTACAAACTTTATGAGATTCAGAGAAAGGATATCCTAACTTTAGGATACAAGTTCAAGACATCATGCTAGAAGGCCACTTCACAAAGTGAAAGTGGCTGCCCAAACTTTCTGTTTCTCATTAGCCACTGTAATCAATTGTCTTGGGTGCTGAAGTAACAGCTTAGAGAAGGTAAGCCAATAACTGAACATATCATGATATTCAACAATTAATCCAATGTATTCAATAAAAACAGTAAATTTTGGAAAGCTATGAAAGCACTTTTGACACCATAGAATCTTTCAAACAAAAGATATGTTAATGACTATACATAATATATATAAAAAATCATGTTAATAATTTATAGAATATATATATATATATATATATATATATATAAATATATATATATATATTTCTATATATAAATATATAAATATATATATATATATATATATATATATATATATATATATATATATATATATATATATATATATATATATATATATATATATATATATATATATATATATATATATATATATATATATATATATATATATATAACTTATAAATACTGTTGGAAAGAAAATTATTGATGGTCGCAGTAAAGCATTTACTATTGGCTATGGTGCATCACAACAGCCCATTTTTGCTATCACAGAAGGTTATTGTTCAAAAGTAAGTCTGCTTTTGAGTATGCTTTTACACACACATTTCTTGAAGACCTCTAGAAATGGCATACAGCAAGATTCAAAGATATAATAGTTAAAATACTACTCCCAATCCTTGGCAGCTTAAGTGGATTTTTAAAGCATTGTCCCAGAATAAGAGCATAGAGGTATTAAAACAATGCAAACTGCATTATAGAGAATATCCATTCTCCTCAGAATTCTTCATTTTGTGTTAATGATAACTTGAAAGCTATTTTGGATTCAAATGCCATCTTGAAGAGTGATGATCTGTTTCGTACAAATGGCTTGATCTCACATTCATAAAAAATACTTAAATGTTCATAATCTGTTGCATCACTCTATCAACCAGTTGATAAACATCACATCGTTTAAACTTCTGCATTACTATTCAAATTCTAGTGAAAGCTCTCTTTGAAACAAAGAATCTTCATTCTTTTACTGGCACAACGCTCCATTGAAAGCCATATTCTTGTTTCAAGCGTACGAGATGGCCATGTAACAATATTGATAGAGTGTGTTGCAGAATAGTATTAACAATCATTTCTCACAGGCTCGGCAGAATTTACACTGACCACATTATATGACAAAGTGCACCTTCTAGGAGACAGATACTCATAAGCCAAATTTTATTGTATAATATGCAATATTGACAGAAGATATCTTTACGTTTTTTATTATTTCTATCGCACATAGACCGATAAATAAGACAGACACTTTAAGCTCTTGCAGGCCTTAAACTCATTCCTGAGACGGCATAGTTAGCTACTACTTTGAAAAGCTCTTTACTTTGAAAAGTATTTGCTACTAAATGAATCTTAGCCATACTCTTTAACCTTCATTACCGTTTGTTTTAAGTATAGAGCGTAAATACCTTCAGCATTTGAGGAAACTTAGCAAGGTGTCCACAGCAATGCAGCAACAATGTTCGATATTTAAGCTACCACGGTTAAGTCCACGGCTAATAAAAGAAAAAATTTTCTCCAAAAAGCATGAAAAACTCTTAGTCTCTCTCCAAAGCCATAATGTATTATAATATCCGTGAAATAAGCAGCGGAAACATGATTTATTTCCTTTGTGCGTCTAGTGTAAACTAACTTTCTGCCTTACTAGGGCGCCATTATGGATTTGCATGCAGGTCACTGTTTTGTATATAATGGGATTAGCCAGTCAGCGCTCTAGTCCTAGTAACTCTATGTTTGCATCCATACAACTCCGTCAATGAGTTCGGAAATTCCGCGAGGAAAATTCTCGTAAAGTGTCCATACGCTAGTTGGTATCGTTCATCAACCCTAATGTTTTGGAATAAGTTTCATATGCGGTGTCATGTATGACCCCTTTTTGTGTAATAATGAACGTTGGAACCAAATGGAGGGAAATAATTAGTATCTTCAATCAAGAAAAATATTATTTTACTTTTACCTTACATTCTGTTCCATTGCATTGATCCTTGCCAAAAATATCAGTCAGTGTATCTGAATCATTTGTGAATTCTATATTTAACTCAGAGAGTTGAACACTGGCACTACATGATATATCTACCATGTTTTCACTTTGCATTCTGTTTGCATCAGCACTTGTGTAGGTGTTTTGCGAACGCTATTGATATCTTTTACGATTCAGTTTTGGTTTTATTTATACTTATACTGCTCGGCCCAACCTATCGCAAGTGATGGTGCAAGCGAGACTAGGCGATTTTCTATTTTTGGAATATGAACGTTGTTGTATAAAACTTGCGAAACCTGTTATTTATTGGTCACTTGCACCAAATGATACAAGTCGATTCACTTGATGGTAAGTGCATTTGTTGCCTTACTCCATTTGCTATTCGTCCGTAAAACATGTGTAGATGCGCAGATCTAATGCTAGGCCCGTTAAAGAGTAGTAAGTAACGGATCCGTAACTCTGCTCCAAAAGTAGGGTCAGGCAAATGCGATAATTCATTGTTGGAAACTGTGTTTGTTGGCCTAGCCGGCAAAAACGTAAATCAAGATAAGATAAAGAAAGGCAAGAAACATAAAGAGCGAAACAGGCTATTTGCTCGTAATTTTAAGCAACTTGCTTGTACGAAGACATCCCCTCAACTAGATATTGGAATCCATTGTTTATCACACAATTTTCAAGTAAATACAAACCCGAGAAATCTAAACTTAGCACAGTTTTGTATAATAATCAAGGGGACCTTGCGTATAATAGATGCCAGCATGGCAGACATGGAGGCGGTACGAAACTGCATTAGCGCCTAAGCTGCATTTCAAGTATTCAGCATGCGAGAAGTACTTGAGTGTACATTTTGAAATGAACCAAACTTAAATACATACAAAAGTTCATAGAAATAAAGTCGCTAATCATACATTTGATTCCACCGTGCATATGCGCATGTTTTACGGACGAATAGCAAATGGAGTTATGGCTCTGGTGCCGGACGAATAACCACGGTGATAAATATTAATAAAGAGAACATAACAAAATCTCAAGTGTTAGGCTCATTCCATGTCACTTGTGTCACGACACTGGCGGTCTATTTTCCCATGTAAACCAGTGTGAAATTCCACAATTAGTTTCAAATTCGGCGAAACACCCCCGATGGATTCTGTTCAGGGTCGTTTCCATTTTCTGTATTACCGTTTTGACAATGTTTGCAACAGTTAGGGACATTCATATATTACAGAACCCTTTACTGCGTTTTATAGTTACAAAGAAAAACAGACATTACTTCAGAAAATGTCGTTTAAAAATATCCTGTTGCTTGTATTTTTAGCATCACAGAAATAGTTCATTAGCAGAAAGATTTCAACTAGAACATGATCAAGTGCCAACGTGATCAAGCCCCCCCATCAAATACTTTCTCCCTACTAATAAGCTCCCACAAAAAATGTCTAAAAGTGGATACACCCCCAGGAGGCTAATTTGATGATTTATGACTCTAGTGTATGATTAGTATATATTTGCAATTGTTCTAATAGCAGTTTCTGAGGTAGATTTCATCAAATTTGTATTTGAATTGAAGGGCCTTAAGGGTTTTGGCCTCAAGTTCTACTGTCATTCCAAACTTTTGATTAAGAATGGTGTATTTGTTAACCTGGTAGCCACTGGATTCATCTCTTTACAGATGGTCTTCTTTGAAAGAGGTTTCTGAAGATTAAAAGGCATTTGAGAAGTTTTAGCTGAGTTAGGAAATATCTGCAATGCTGAGTACATAAACAGCCAAAAATTAATCAGTGTATGTATTTTTGGTAGTTACAGGTAAAATTGCATGCTACATTAGCATTGCTCACAACTCAAAGCTTTCACTTTTGCCTCTTGAAATTCTGCCAATTGCACTTCAACATGTTTGATACCCCATATCTAACTCTTTTCTTGTAAAGGTGAAGTCTCTCCTATTTGCTGTCATTCATTGAACAGAACTTGTCTAAAAACCAATTGAAGTTAGAGAGCAGGCAGTGCATTTTGATGCGTGCTCTGCATGAAAGGTTCTCAAAGCAAGGAGTATATTTTTGACAAGCTTTTCATAGTTCTTTGGCTTGGTGTTGCGAAGAAAGCTCTTTAAAATGAGGTGAAGAGTCCTCCACTTCTGTTCCGTTATGTTCCTTGAGTTCTCAAACTCTGGATATCTCTGATGGGTTGACAAAGCTGTGGACCATCAAAATCTCAAGTCTTCACTTGCACCCAGCTATTCCTTGTTGTCGTTGAACTAGGAAAAGCTTTGTACAGCAGTTACGACCCTTGTTCAGAAAGTTGGTAAACTTCATCATCAGCCTGAGGTTAATGTGCAGTAGGAATCAAATATCCTGTAACTGCTTACAATTAGTTCCATTATGGGTCTTCTTGCTCAGTGAGGTACCACTTCTTCCTGTGTAGGCCACTTACTCATTTTGTAATGCTACATTTGGTCTCAACTGCCCCACATAAACTGAAGGCATGTATACTTAGTAAACCATACAGCTGTCCTAGTAAAATGCTCATCACCTTTTAGTCCTCAAAAACTAACCACACATACTTATAACAACAAATGTCCCTCAGGACCTTAGCAGCAACTTACAAAGCATCCAGAAACTATTCATTTCAAGAAATAGGCTATTATCTATTCATCATGGCATCATATGACCTTTCTGGGATGGAGGGTATGAAAGAATACAAGTTTCTTATTTTTATGGGGTGTGCTGATGCAAGAAAGGGCATTTTCAATACTTTTTTAACTTTGTATGACAGACATACATTCATTTACCATCAAAAGGCATTGAATCTAAATTTACCAAGGAGATCACTGAAGGTTGGGGGTGTTAACCCCCTATACCCCCTGCTAGCTATGCCCCTGCATCCACTTGCATAAAACAAGCAAAAATTGTGTTGAGATATCAAAAACATTTAATCTGATTCAGCAAAATCAATTTGGATTTTTGAATTCAGCACATTGAAATTTTACTAAATTAGCACAAAAACTGTAGTTTGTGCAGTTGCAAATCAACACTTTGCATTTGTACTTGTTGAAAGAGTGTACTTGCAGGTACTGTAGGTTGTAGATTGGGCATACCTACTTATTGAATCCATCAAAACTGGACATATTGCTCATGGGAAATGCATTCTATGGCGAAGTAAATGACATGGCATCAAAAATTCTTCTGAAGGCAAAATCCTCAGACCTCCTCTTTTTTCTTCATGGCAAGTCTTTGGTACAGAGCTATAGTTTTCCTGATCTACCAACATTCATAATGGTTTCTGTCTGGCAACAACTAGACAATATTTAGGTTAAGTGCATAAAGAAAATACTATAGTTTATTCATATTTGGATAAAGTTTTGATTCACATAAGAAGTTCTGACTTGGAGTTTCCCACCTACCTTCTGAACATGTGTGCATTTACCAATATTTCCTATTTTAGGCTCTTTCTTCAGCACATGTGAATAAGCAATAGTCAATTTATACAACATATTTTCTTTCTCATTCTGTATTATCTTCTAAGATTCTTACTGCTTGAGCAAGACATTGAGCACCCTATCGTATCAATAATCCAGCAGATGTCCATACAACAGTTACAACCATGCTACAATCATCTCTAGCTGCCAAAATATTCATCCATCTTTACACAGCCTATTTTTGATAAATCGCAACCATCATTTTGCCATGGACTGCAACGTATGTCTCATTGATGGACTGTGAAAGCTTGGCTCAAGGCCAGGAAAAATCAAAGTATGCTTGAAAGAATATTTAGTCTCTGTTAGATGCTGAAGACACTTCAAAGCTTTCACATCACTGATGTGATATTGGGATCTTCTTGGTGAACCTGTTGCTAGTGACTCTCAAGTTGTTGGCATTGTGGTAGCAATTTAGCGCTCATATTTTGTGAATCTGGATCAAGGTATTGCTTTGTACGTAAGACAAATGAAATGAATTTTGTAAATAGTTCTAAAGAGCCTTAAAAAACTACATGTCTCACCATGGCAATAACAAGTTAACAGTACACAAGCACTAGTTTTTAGAGGGCATAGATGCTTCCATGTTACTAAAGAAATAAGAAAAGGAAGCAGGAATTCCCCACCACATTGCTTCTCAACAGCAGAAAAAATATCACTATTAGTAAAACAATTGGTACAATAGTGATATTTGAGGTGAAAGTAGGAGCTAAGATGCTGAAGATGTTATACTGAACAGTACTGGGAAGAAGGACAGCAAAAGCACATCTAATGAAGGAAAAGAAGACCAAGAAAGGACACAAGAAGTTTCTAGTTACAAAGAGCTTCAGGAGGACTTATTAGGAGTGGAAGATGCACTCAAGATTAGGCTTACTGCAGATATAGAGTTAATTTTTCTTCATGTACCATTGCAGTATAATTTATAGTAAACTATTTTCAGCTTGTGCTAAAAGTATGTGTGGATATTATATTTTTTAAAATTTCTGTTCAGAATAGAAAAACTTGCGATTTTAAATGCTTTATATATACACATATTTATGACTTTTTCCACATGTTTAAAGTAAAAGCAAAAAGTAGGAGCACTTTAAGATAGACTGACGTGATACATGATAAATCTATTATCTTTTCTAAAATATGGACCTGAATCCCCTTGAGTCCTTTAGAAAGTAAGGTATTCTCTAGTGCTGTATTGATTCGCCAAGCTCCCTTTCTAAGAGGTCTTGATGAAAAATTTAAGGGGCCATGAAACTCTATTTGGAGATACATTGGGACCAGAAAAGTCTTTTTGATGTTTGTGTTGGGCTACAAAAGTTTATAGAGAAATTTGAAATCCTTCTGCTCCGGTCTGTCCCATACTTTATGAATCCTCCCTAAAAGTCCATTTTATTGGCTTTACAACTTGCAAGCTTTAGCAGCTTCTCTTGGACCCCTGCTTGGGAACCAATGGTCTAGAAGTATCATTCCCTGTATATCTTCCTAATTCACGAATATGTGCAGTAAACAATATATTCGAAATTCAAAATCTTATACCTTTCTAGAACAGTGGGAGCCAACAAAGGGGTGAAGAAAATTTCTGGGGGCCCAGCCCCCCTGGCCGTCCGTAGAACCGCCACTAACCAAGTATAAAGCTGGCCACCGAAGTGTATCCAAGAAGATCCAGTATTCTATGAGAATAGAGGTGTCGTTTCACACGTTCATGTTCTTTTTTTCAATTTTCACAATTTTCTCATCAATGACCAAGCAATAAGGATCAAATTGATACCTCATTTCTCATGGTTAGGATCAGGAATTTTTCTTGCAAAGTTAGATTTGTAGGAAATTATTCGTTCTAAAAAACTTCTGCTCAACAAGTGAAACATCCGTCATAGCAGGGAAGCCTATGCTATCAGTTTTCTCCCTAGGCCCTCATCCATGGGGGCAAGAATTACCCTTCATACTGAACTCTTTCCATCTCTCCAATCTTCTGAAGGGGGGTTTTTCCGGCGTTGTAGACAGAAGGGACGCCGGAACACGGGGGCGAAGGGAGGGCAGCGCCCCCTGCCATCGAAGAGCGGATGCAAGGGAGGCAAAAGTGCCTTTCTTGTGCTGTCTACTAATACGGTTTTTTCACATTTTACTGCTTACATTCGTTCTTCTCTCAGGCTCGATCACTTTCTAACCTCAGGAATTCATGATTTGCCACGTAATGCAACAGTGGTAGAGAGTATATGCTTGTTAAAAGTGCCCTTTAGCAGTGGTAGTTTTAAGGGAGGCGACGCCCCAGGCCCCACACTTTTGATAACCCTTACGGGGCCCCGCACCTAAAAAATATCGAAAAAAATCTCAGCAAAACAGAAAACTGTTTCTGAGCTTGAAGGCGTAATGTATATCTTCTTATGGGGTGAATTAATCATATAAATCCACTTCACTGATTTACTTGCGTTCGTTCGTTTTGTGCAAAACGCTTGGAATCGAATCGCGAATGTGCCTTTTTCTTGAAAAGTAAGTCAATCAGAAGGGAAAGCAGCCCTGTATGGCAGATACATGAATTGTATTCTCTTACGTTGCTTAGTATTTCCTTCAAGAGCGCTAGTGTACAATCTTCTGAGCTTTTAGGTTTTAGTTCATACTACACTTTCTGTAAATTCTGCTTCAAAGATTAGCTTCAAAACGCCATTTTCTGCCATCTGAGAGCCTTCATATTACAATTGTTTTTCTCCTGCCACAACCATGGTGGGTCTTATAGTAGATAATGAATATAGGAGAATGTGTAATACATTACAAGTCTTCGGTATCCATGCTTCCCCTTCTGCCCCATATTGATCGGTGAGAACAGAGCAGCTTGCTGACCAGGTAGATTCAAGTAAATTTTACTTTACAGCCCCCAAGCAAAAGGGTTCTCGCGACGTCCCTGCATACATAGTTTAGATAGGAAAATGCAATGCAAATCCGTGATGCATAACAATTTAAACGTAGAAAAACTCGAAGAATACTCGTTGTTAACAAAGAATTTCAAACAAAGGCCCTGTAGGAGAATTCAGCCCCGAGCCCCCAATTCCTAAAGCCACCATTACCCGTAGGGTGATATTCTGACGTCATTTTGATGTCATAATAAGTGCAATTGTCCTTCTCGAGACTTCAGCCCCCCTGCCCTACTATTGCTCCGGCGTCCCTGGTAGACAGTTTGGAGCAAAAATTTTTTCTGCGTACGAGCCCCTAGACTTCCAAAGTGACATGGTATTACTAGGGGGCCAATATACTAAGCATTGTTCTTCCCCCTGCCTTAGGTACGCACAGGCGTCCCTGTTTCAAATTCAGCACCTATGCCCCCTCGATTTTACTAAAAGCAGCCACAGCTTGTTGCGAGCAAACCATGGAGCAAACCCAGGAATAGGAAGCATTTACGTCATTTACTTCCTACGTGAGACCTCTTTTATGGATATCATTTTGACACACTGAGTGTGAGGTATCTAACCTTGAGAAGGATGGACGTATACGGATTAATTCTTACAGTCGCAGTATTTTTAGCATTGGATGAAAGATCTACTACTTTGGGTGAAAGCTTAAGGGCTGGAGGGTAAGTGAGAGTTGTCGCGTTTAATCTTATGAAAGCCAGACTGGAATTTTGCCGTGCGCTGGGGGATTTCTCCCCTGCGCCCATCAGCTGTTAGCCTCGGCTGCAGCTTCGCAGTTCATGTGAAATGATTCTTCCAGCCGCCCAAAATTCGTCTAGCAAAGCAATTTTATTCGTTTTTCTTTCATCTCAGCCGCGCAAAAGTCCTATCCAAGCTACTAGCAGCCGCGCAATTTCTATAGAAATCCCTCGTGCATTATTCAATTTCATGGCCAAATTGGAAACTTTGAATCAAAGTTTCCAATTTGGCCATGAAATCTTAATTGAAGGTTGTCGAAGTTGTACCTCCTGAATACATGTTGCACGGAGGAGGGTTAGATTTTACGATCGAAGATTCTTTCAGCCAGTCTCTTAGTTTGTCCAAATATTAGTATGTAAATTTGTTTTAAAGCTCATTTTTCTACTTTGATTTTTAACTACTGTTTTTCTCTTAAATGTATTTGTAGTATTGTTGGAGGAGCCCTTGAAAACCAGCATTTTCTGCTGAAGGGCTCTTCTCCTTAAATAATTTTTTATTTGAGAATGACTCGTTGTCGAGTTTAGTTTTGACTGGCTGAGCCGTGTTACTGTGATCCCGCAAGATGACTTCCGGGGAAAAAACATATCAAAGCAGTAGTTTAAAATAACTCGGGGAATTTTGTTTGTGAGCACTATGATGTTTTGCTTTGACATTTACGTTATACGACTCATTATTATGCAAAATGTCAACCTCATGCAAGCAAAAAGTATGTGCCCCGATGATAGATGCCAAAGTTGCGTTGACGTTGCTCATATGTGGTGCAAGTTGGAGTACTCATATAGCTGCTGTGCAGCTATACTAAATTTGAACCCTACCTGCACCTCAGAAACGTTTCTTCGCAATTTATGCCCAGGGACGTCAGTATGGGGGGTGTGTGTGGTGCGGCATCCCCCTGGCGTCAGAGGCTATGGGCAAACTTATAAAATATCGGATTTCATCGGCAAATCTAGGATTCCTGGTTGTGTTAAAGATGCCTCAGTATTCATGCCTATTGTGCTGACAGTATCATATCTTCAGTAGTGATCACAATCATAGGAGGGGGGCTGCAGCCCCCTTGAGTTGTGCAGAAATCCCTTTCACTCTGGAAAATGTTCTGAAACAACAATAGGAAATTTGGGAAGCATTTCTGCCTGCTCTCTAGCTCTGATGTTTTGGGCAGAAAATTTACAGCACCCCTAAATTTGACATCCACCTATACCCATGGTAGTGATGGATATTTCATAACATAGGATGTACAGTGCATTCATTCTTATAAGACAACATGATCAACAGGGTCTTCTACATCAGGGACTCTAGGAGGAGATATCCTCCAATGTTGTGGAAGTCTTAAATTTTAATTCCAATTAGCAAAATCTCCTTTTTCAGCAAGTTATAAACAGCTGCTGCTCTTCTAAGTTAGCACTGCACTGAAAATATCTTTCTATATCACAAAGCATGAACCCTGTGTTAGAATGTTGAAGCTTGGAAAGGACATCTGTGGTCGACAATGAGTGAAGAATGAATTTATAAACTAAATCACTATTATTTCAACAACTTAGGAAGACATACAAAGCATTTAAGCCATTCTGCTTCTCAGAGACTACTTCTCATAGATTGCTATACTATTCTCTGTGATAATGCTTTCTTTTACCTTGCTGGCTTATTTGTCAAACAGAAGCTTCATAGCGAGCTATGTAGTGGAGTTGGGTGAGCATTTCTACACCAGTTTTTTCAAACTAAGGACCTACTTTTTAAAGCCTGCTTGAAAGCTGTTGAAATGGATAAAAATAGGTGTTTCCTACATTTGCTGATGCTCTAAAGGAAAATTTTTCTGAGACTTTCACCCCTGGCCCCTTGCATTTCTCTCCTTAAAGTAATTAGTGCATCTCATCCTTAAAGCTCCTTTGATTCACTTTTGAGAATTGCTTAATCAGTTACCATACCCTTTTTAAAAGATTACTGAGTGACCATGCCCTTAATCAGTGACCACACCCTTCTGTTGGCAAATTTGATGTTGCACCTCCCCAGGCTGAACTGGCTAATGACGCCCCAATTCATGGTGTTTCTCTGTGGCAATATTCTATCTCCTCTGCTGTAATAAAAATCCCTTTAATTTACATTTTTCTCTCCTACACTTTGTCGAAAGAGTGATACACTCTTTGATTTTTATTGCAGTCCCTTTATTCAATTTCATGTGATGCAGACAGGGCTTTTATGAAATGGTAACCTTTGATGAAAAGTACATTGATATGGAGGCAGTAGGAAAAGCAAGGCAGAGGAAATTGTTTTGCTTGCCATGCGCTGTAATTTGGCTATAAATGCGAAAAATGCCCTTGTTAGCACCACATTTGTATCAGAAAAGACACGAAAATGGAGTGTTCCATGTATAAATACAAGACAGTGGTGTCAAAAGGTTTTATAGATTCACTACTTCTTCAGTCATGTTGTTTCAAAAGGAAGAAATATATTGAAATTGATGATTCTTATTTTCAAGCAAGGAAGTCCTCTTCCTAACAAAGGTTAATCACTGCATATTTAAACTTTTTCCACTGCACAGACACCATGTTCTGTGACAGCATCTAAGACGACGAGTTGCGATATTTATTGAAAGGTTGTAGGATGTGCTGATTAAACTTTCCAAAGCTACTACTTATATTGCTGAAAGCATGCTAGATACCTTTTTGGGTTTATCAAATGATCCAATGTAGGCTACACTTTGTGCCTGCAAGTTGCAAATCTCCCTATAGACAGTACAACTTGCCAATAGAAGGCAAGATTGCCAACAAAACCTTTTAAATGGGAGGTATGACATCCCAACCTCTGTTTGCACCTTCACATATGCTTTACAATCTTCCAAACACTCAGAATACTACTTTGACATAATCTATCATAACAATGATCAATTTTGAAACAAGCACATTCCTGCAGGGGGCATGAGCACCAGTGCCCCTAAATGAAAAATTTTGCATGGATTCCCCCCAACAGAATTATTAATTTGGAGATGTGCATAATAAAATAATGCTTTTGCACCCTCATGTTTCATTCAGATTGCAGCAAGAGAAACGGATACGGATTTCAAATATAATCCAACTTCATAGGCCTAAGCACCGACATTTTAGCAAGACGAAGTCACTATTTGACAACGAGGCTAATAAACTATAGAAATAATAATAGATCATAACGTAACATCCCCACTGCATTAAAGAAAAAAAACTCAATCAACACTGTTAATATTATGTCCAGTTCAATCTTCAAAACAACAATTCTCAAACATAGTCTTTGAGATATTTCGGTCGTACTACCTGTCTGCCTGACCGAGTTCTATATCCTGTCTGCTGATTTGCTCTTGCTGCCTCACTCATTGGATGCTCCGCTGTCTTTGGTTTCTTTGGTGGAATGTCATTTCTGTTTGGTTCAATGGTTTCCTTTTGAGGTGTTTTCTCTACCTGTATATCACTTTGTGTGTTGTCTTTGGGGTACTCATATGACTCTGTAACTGGGATGTCTTTCTCCTTGGTCTCTGAATCATCTTTGTTTGGAACTTTTCTTAAATCAACTCTATTTCGTCTGAATATTCTCTTATTGTCCTTCAATAGATATAATCTCTCATCTAATCTTTGCAGTACCTTTGCTTTCATCCATATCTTATCTTTAAGACTAACTGGTCTTACTCTTACACTATCATTTTCATTCAATGGATCAAGATCTTTTGCATTTTTGTCAAAATTTCTTTTCATTCTCTCTTGCTTGACTAACCTATCCTTTTTCTCTTTGGCATCATGTCTCTCTGGTCTTAACAAATTTCCTGTTGTTGGTAAGTTTGTTTTAGTTCTACAACCTAAGAATCTTTGGGCAGGACTTGTTAATCCCATCTTGAATGGTGTTACGGTAAGCTAACAGTGCCTTGTAAGCATCTTTCTTGTCATCTCTGGCTTTAGACATAATGCTTTTCGCTATCTTTACTGCAGCTTCTACTCTTCCATTTCCTTGTGGGTGATAAGGACTAGATGTATGGTGGATAAAGTTCCAAGACTTTGCAAAACTTTCAAAATCATTTGCTATGAATTGGGGTCCATTGTCACTAATGACAATGTCACACTGTCCATATCTTGACATGTGGGTTTTCAGCTTCTTGATAACTGTTTTTGAGAGCGTATTGGGTAGCTTATCAACTTCTATGAAATTTGAATAATGGTCTACTGTGACTAAGTAGTTATTACCATTCCAATCACATAAATCAGTGGACACAATTTGCCATGGACGGTCTGGTATCTCTACTGGAAACAGAGTTTCTTTCAACTGATTTCTTGAATAGCTTTGGCAAATTTCACACTCTGATATGTAATCTTTAATTTCTGCATTCATTGCAGGCCAAAATACGCATTCTCTGGCTCTCCTTAGACAAGCTTGTATTCCTAAGTGAGAGTTATGGATTTCTTCTCTCATTGCAGGCCTTAGTACCAGCGGAACAATCACCCTTTCTCCTCTGTAAACAAGAGCATCATGAATTGCTAATTCATCTCTGTGCTTGAAATATGGCTTAACATTTTCTGCAACTTGACTTTTGTCATCTGGCCATCCTTTAGTAATGACATTCTTGAGCTCTTTCATTGTCTCATCTTTGTTTGTTTCTTTCAACAAATTCTCTCTCCACTGTTCACCTATGAGAACATGGGATACTGCATTAACTTCAATTTTGTAGCTACTGTCACAGCTTTCTTTGTAAGGTTGTGGACTACGACTCAATCTATCAGCTATGTACTGTTCAGATCCTGGTTTGTACTGTACAGATATGTCATAATTCTGAAGTCTCAGCCGAAATCCTTGTAATCTCCTAGGTATGTCTTTCAAGGGTTTGATCATTATTCTTTCTAAAGGCTTATGATCACTCTTAACTATAGTCTGTCGACCATATGTATACTGGTGGTACTTCTCAACAGACCATGTAATGGCTAACATCTCTTTCTCTATAGGCGCATAACGTTGTTCTGTTTCTGT
>OLMO02000275.1:14185709-14198617 GCA_900291935.2 Cassiopea xamachana
CTTGCGTAACTGCATCTTTGCTTTGTTCAACTTTATTCCTATATCTTTACATCTTTTGAGTAACATTAGAAGCCTTTGATCATGAAATTTGGTGGCTTTTTCAACATCATCTCCATTTCCTATGACTATGATATCATCTGCTATGCATGCAATTCCTTCAATGTCACTTAAGACTTGATGTAACTTTCTCTGAAAAATTTCTGCAGATACATTTAATCCACATGGTAGTCTCAGCCACCTATATCTTCCAAATTGGGTATTAAATGTTGTCAGGAAACTGGATTCCTCATCTAATTTCACATGCCAGTAGCCTGATTTTAAATCAAGAACTGATAATACTTTTGCATTCTGTAACTTTGGAAGGATATCATCCATAACTGGTAGGTAGTATCTTTCTCTCTGCAATGCTATATTCAACTTCTGTGGATCAATACATACTCTTAACTTTCCACTCTTATTTTTCTGTGGAGTTACAAGACTACTCTCCCCTGGGTTGGTTCACACACTGTTGTAATGACTTTATCATCCTCCATCTTGTTTAATTCTCTCTTTAAATCATTAACTAGTGAATGAGGAACTCTCCTAACTGGGTTTACGGTTGGCTTTATCTCTTGATTTACAACTAAGTGCTGTTCTTCTGGTAAACTTCCAATACCATCATCAAATACAGTTGGAAAACTATTAGCTATGTCCTCCTGTGACTGGACTGTTATTTCATTGATTCTTGCCTCCTTGAAATTATCATTATTTATTGTGAGTAAACTCATGGCTTCACTTGCTCTTAATCCTAAGATGGGTGTAAGATCCTCCTTAACAATGATGAATGTAAGCCTGTACTTCTTGTTGTTTGACGGTTTCAATGACAATTCTGGCAGAACCTACAGGGGTTATTCTGTTGCCAGTCCATGATTTCAGTATGATGGGAGTTTTGCTTGTTTGCATCTTTCGGTGTGAATTTGATTGGCAAAATGTTCACTGAAGAACCGGTATCAACTTGAAAAGACACTTGTTTTCTTGTGGGTCTTATCATCATATCAGCAAATATTTTAGACTTCTTGATGGTATAAACTAGCTGCTGACTTTGTACCATATCTACCAACTCAACTGAGTCAGTGTCATCATTAACTTGGTTTGTTTTTCTCTCTCTCTTTGTACATTTAATTGCAAAATGGTTGCTTTTGCCACAATTTTTACATTTCTTTCCATAGGCTGGGCATAATTCTTTCCTACACTGGTGCTTTCTTCCGCAAAATTTGCATTGAATAATTTTAGCATCAGGTTTGGAACTGGAATCTCTAACTGCTGATTGTTTCCTTGTTTTATTAATCTTATGAACAACATCTGTTGACTGCTTCTGTATGTCCCTAATAGTTGCTCTTGCAGTTTCCTCACTCCTACAAATGGGAATCGCTTTCTCTAATGTCAGGTCTTGCGTCGACAAAAGGCGTTGTCTGGTATCCTCACACTGTAGACCTAAAATTACATGATCTCTAATTAACTCATCATGAAGATCTCTGAAATTGCATTTTGCAGCAAGCTGCCTCAAATTTGCCAAGTAAGTATCAAAATCTTCATCACTATTCTGGTTTCTGCTATTGAACTTAAATCTTTGGAAAACAATATTGATATCGCCAACACAATGAGCTTCTAGAACTTCAAAGACAGAGTTTACTGTACGTTCTGTTACCGACGACGTCTCAAAGATTGTTGCACAACTATCTCCAATGGTATACAACAATAAAGCGACTTGGTACTCTTCTGACTCTTCTTCTAATCTTGTCAAAATACTATAGTTTCTCCATTGAGACTTAAACAATTAAAAATTTTCTTCCCTGTTTCTTGAAAGATCAACTGACTTTGGTGGGTCGACTCTCGGTATAGGCCCTCGTCTTTGGTGCTCAACTCGTGCAACAGCTGTCCCTTCTCCTCCCGGCATTTCTCTGCTTTGCTCATGCAAATCTTCTCAAATACACATTGAAAAACATTCTTCACACATTATTCGAAGTATCTTCCATCACCTGACACCATGTTTCATTCAGATTGCAGCAAGAGAAATGGATACGGATTTCAAACATAATCCAACTTCATAGGCCTAAGCACCGACATTTTAACAAGACAAAGTCACTATTTGAAAACGAGGCTAATCAACTATAGAAATAGTAATAGATCATAATGTAACACCTCAAACTTGATTTTACAGAAATGTCTTGCCCCCGCCCTTAGGGCATGTGCTGGTTTTGCAAACCAAATTTTGTGATTTTTCAAAACTGTCATGGAACCATTTCTACAAAACTGTCACATATGTTGTCATCTATGAAAGATGATTTATGAGCTAGAGTATGTGGATTTGGTAGCGTAACTTGGAAAGGGTGTGACGGCTAGAGTTTCTGGTTGTTTGTAGAGAAAATTGTAAATTCTCTATCACCCAAGCTTTTCAATTGTCTAGTTTATCTTATTTTATGATCTTTCCACATTGTTATAATCAACCATTCCCAGCTGATTGGTTTCTTGGAAATGAAAAGAGCTTCCTCTCTTTAAGATGGTTCTGCAAGCTTCCCCATTTTTGATGCATCCGTAAATCTCTATCAATTAACCGTAGCAGAGAATAGTAGAAGTCATGCTGTAAATTTGTTTTTGGCCTAGATTGCATGTTTGCAGCCGAAAATACACCTTCAACACTTACTATACTGCCTCAGCTCAGAGAATTGCATATGACAATTATCGAACCTGTTGTAAAAAGGTATGGGGGATTTGTTTGAAGCGATGCACAAGATACAGGTATTTACTACTACCTTTGTTTTATTCTGCGCAATCTATATGCTTTCATTGTTTCGTATTGTGTGTGCTTAGAATCTATGTGCGATTGTTTAAGGGGTTTCGTGGCACCTATAGATTAGGGGGGGGCCAAGTTCAAAGATTATCCAATAAAATGCAAAACCTTTATGTTTACCAACAGCAAAACGTCCAAAGTTTTCAGACAAAACATTACAATTTCCGAAAGTCAATGATTTCGAAAAAAATTGGGTCCATAGCCCCCCTACCCCATGACCACAGCGCCCCTGGAGTGGTCATGCCGCTTGTTGTTGTATTATGGTGTATAGTGCAAAATTCATAAAGCTTTTTCCTGTTTATTTTTCACTGGAGGAAGGTTGGTTGCTAAGACGTTCTTGAATTGCAAGTACATTGGTTGGATGAGCTGTACTTTCAGGTCAATCTAGTGTCTGATAAATGCTGCTTTTCGAAAGCGGTGCTGGGCAAGTAGGCCCATTCCTGTATGTTAGAGGTCATTGTATTGGTAGTGGAGCTCACATCAGTATTCCATTGCTCTTTGTGGCTAAATTACGTGTTGTTATGCCACTCTATAGCAAAATGTCTCTCCCATTAGTAGTAGCTGCTTGATGGCATTGAAGTGCCTCTTTAGCAAATTTTGATTAACTTTTCGATTGGAGAGGCTGCCATGGTTGGAGAGTCTGCTTCTATGGAAGTTTTCAAACTCAGCAAATATGTTAGCTTGTTGTTGCCTGTTGAGTTCATCATAAGTTCGAAGAATTGCTTCATATTTGCAATCATAGTGGTATATCTATCCAAGAAAGAAAAAGGTATGTATTTAGAATTTAGATATTCTTGATCAATGACTCAAATTTATGATGACTAGCTTCCTTCTTCTTCTCAAGCTATAGGGCTCTACTATTTTGCTATTGAAAGTTGTCTATGTAGTATACTTCACATAGCTGTTATTGAAATTGATGTCATGAATTCCAGAACAAGAATGATAACTTACTACGTAAGTAAACTGAAAGTCAACCAAGGGACATCATTATTTTGTTGCTCAGGTTGGGCAAGAAGAGGCAACCAATGTCCAGTTGGTAAGTTTTTGCAGACATGTTTGTTTAGTATAAACTAATAATGGTAAAGTTTTTATAACTTAGCTATTCAGGGCCTCCATCTTCTCAGAGCTACATCAAGAAACACCTGAGATGTCTGAAATTTATATTGTAGTTATTGCAAGCTTGTGATAACGTTCATTAATTATTACATCAAAAAAATTATATGTTTATAGCTTTCATATTTCGGCAATATGGAGTGAAAGTTCACCTCAAGATAGGCGTTTGGTGACAATGTTAGACAAATTTTGTCAAAATGGGCTGAAATACAACCATTCGAAGACAATAATCTCGCCATACAGACCTCAGTATTTTCTCCTGGTTCCACACGTTTGGAGTGAGACACAGAAGTGATTTGACAGGAGCCATATCAGCATTTAATTGCCTATATCTCAGCCATTCTTTCAGATCAAGTTGAAATTTGTCAATAGTAGCTACTTTAACGTGCTTTTTCAGAATTTTTAGAAGCCAAATTCAAAATATTCTTAAAATATAGTTTTCGTGACGTCCTGCAAATGAACTCTATTAGATAATAGGGGATCTAGATTCTTCTGTGCTTGTCGGTATGTTAGTTCAATCATATGACAGTGAAGTGCAAAGATACTAAATTTAGCTACAGGCACATAGTGTCTTGTGTGATAGGCCTCATAGAATCTTTTCATTACTAGTACTAGGTAGCTATATAGGACAAGCTCCCGCTAGCATGTTAGTTTTAGTCTTGTCAAATTAACTTATAAATTGAAAAATCTTGAAAATTCTCTAATAATTTAGCCTGTTCTCTAAATGTTCTAAATGAATTTTGCATTTATCACTAGTGTACGTTGTTCCCAGTTCGTAATTGGATATGATCAAGAATATTCATGAATGGGGGTTTTGGATTACAATCTGCAATTTTAGAGTTGTGGCAAAGATTGTGGAAGAGAGACTGAATTAGAAATTGATCGGTGATATTCTAGAGCAGGGATTCTCTTTTAATAATTAAGGCACTTTTACCGTTAAATTTATCAAAATAAACCGCTATGGTTTCAAACTTCTCACCTGCCCAATAACATTCAAATATGATTAACAGCAAATGTTCAAATAGTTCAAAATACGTTACGAAAAGTGGTTGGAATATGCTTGCTACAAGGCAACGATCCAGGTTATTAAGATATTAGAGCATGCTCAAAGAGTGTAGCTTTCTCTTTGCTTGTATTTTTTCCAAAAGAATAGCAAAGAGCTAATCAGGGGCTGGTAGCCCAATGCTGTTTGCTACTCTAAAATCATGGAGGCATTTCTGGAAAGTATTACGAAGCATTAGGTTTGAATTGCTGCAACAAATCAATGTAAAAAACATCTATAGAAATTTTTGCTATGCGAATGATCAGCATCAAAAATTGAATTTCACTCATTGATTTGTGTGTTGCCAGCGGCACGCAAATCTATAGATTTCCCTTGCAAGCAACTTTACCTATAGCGCGAATGGCCGAACATTTTTGATGCGAGACAATAAGTCAACAATTGTGAATCGCAGGAATACTGGCTTGCTAGTAAGCTGCAGAGCAGATACAACTATAAAATAGTGCGGTTTTTCATATGCAAGCATTCATGTGACCATGTGCATGTGAGCAGACATTACAATTGTTTTTCAAATGAAAGGTGAACACACAGCGTGTGACCCATAGATCAGTGGTGTGACCACAGCTTCAGATTGAAGAACAGACGAACGGTAAGTCACTTTGTTGCTACTTTCGTTTGATGATATATTTCATATTGGCAAGAGGTCAGGCTAGACGTAAGTGACAAAAAGGCTTGATTTGAAAAGAACCTCTGTTTTGTGTCCACCATTATTGTTGTTTGTCCAGTTGTTGCCGCCATAGTACACCTTCTTCTGAGAAAGTGTTCACCTACTGTCATATTTGCTAACAGTAATTTGCCAGAGAATCGTTCTTGCACTTTAGGCCTATTGAAGTACTGAAATTCCTGATATTGCTTTTACAGATGAAATATTTCTCACAGAAACATACTTAAGTCCTTGTGATGATTTAAGTGAGATACAAAAGGATTTTAAATAATGTTTTGTTATGATGAAGATAAATTTTCAAGCCTTGCTTGTTGTTACCAGAAAACTGGTTTCACAATGGGATGTAGGTTAATGATGAAGGGGGGTAATGGAAGTTTGTTTCAAAGAAAGCAAGTTATAGCTCAAACTCACTCCTTTATTGGTCAATAGAAAACAAAGCCAACCTTTTCATATATTCTTTGACATTCTCAGTTATTTTGAGCAACAAGATTCAAATGTTGATGTCATACTAGGAGACTTCAATATTAATGCATTGCTACCTGCAAATGAGAACAGTTTAAGATTGCTTGCAGACTTTACACATATATCTGGACTAGTTATTGACCATATTTATGTCAGAACAAATATAGTTAATTCTAGCAATGTTGTGTTGGATGTAGTAAATTTGTACTTCTCTGTTGTTGATGCTGTAAGAACAATTTTTGAATACAGAGATTTACATTGACGTAAAAGTCATTTTGCATCTGTATATACAATACATCACATTAAATAGACGTGAACTTTTCGCCATGGATTGTTATACACAACAACACAGTTAACATTTATGTACAGTCACTGACGTTTTTTGAATTGCATTTGCATGAACAACACCTACTGTCTTCTGTGAATGTTGTTATTTCAGTGGAGAATGACTGAATCACTGTCACAAAGATACAACCAGTAACCTTCTTAGAACATACTTCACCATCAACATCAGCAAAAACACCAACAACTTCCGAATTTGGTAAGTATATTCAGTTTTTTTGATTATCATAAGTTTGTTTGTTTGTTTGTTTATTTCTAGATAATATTCATTAAATTCATTTACCTATTTCTTATTCTATCTTTGTCTAACAATGCAGCAATGTATATTTTCGAGAGAATTGACTGATTGGCAAACCACACATTTCTCATGCATAATTTAGTATTCAGGTATCAATGATAACTACAATTTTTTGTGTTTTTAGAGTATGCTGGCTTTGCCATTAATGTTTCCGAAGTGCAGCATAGTGGTTACTCTGGTAATCCCTACTATGATGCCCACATAAAAACATCTGACAATGACCTCAAGAAAGTTAGAATCACAATGAATTCAAATCCTGGAGTAATATGACAGCTTTTTATTGACAAGCAGGAAAACTCTCAGTCAGTCAAATTGACCAATTTGATAATGGGAATCTTGGAATTGCATTCTACAATGCTTTCCAAAGTAGTATCATTGAGGATGGTACCAATTTGATAAATTTCAAGCCATCAGAGAACGGTGCTTTCAGCATTGCAGATGTTGATATGCAAAGCTCAGGATCCATTTTTATAGTAAATGGTGTCATTAGGTGGATTGGAGATATACATATCATTGAAGGCAAAAGAAAGGAAGCTGGCTGAAGTCTGCCAAACCCACACCAAAAGCAGTCAGGGATGCAGTCATTGCAGACTTGACAGGGCACCTAGTAATATCTCTTTGGGAAGACCTTGTAAACATCATAGAGAGCAAGTGGTACACATTCTTACATATTGCCACAAAGCAGTACAATGGACTGAAACTTAGAAGAACTAAGTTTTCAAAAGCAGATGAATTTAATTCAGCTGATGTAATGTACTGGGATAATATTCCAGTTGATGAATTCGAACAGGGTGAAAATCGACTCTCAAAGCAAAAGAATGCAACTGCAGCTGTCCTGGTATCAATTCAGTCACAGTTAACATATACCCTGTGTGTATCAACTAAATGTGCTAGAAAAGTGTTGAACCTGGCAGTTCAGTTGCCCATTGTATCATGTAGCAGGAAGATGTTAGCAAGGAAGTGCCCAATGGCCATATATTTCAATTTTGATATAGCTGTGGATGGTCACGAGAAGTCCCTTACAATTTTTGAACCAGTACTTAAGAAGTATTTCAATGAAGACATCATCAAATTGCCATCTTCAGATATGGAGACAAGACTCCTTTTGTTAGAAGCTGTTGATTTCACAGACAACAGCAAAAATTTTATCTATATGAAGGTCCATGCAGCATACACTGTTTATCTTTTTCTATAGAATCCACATCATTTCATGATGTAGTTACATAGTCAATTGATAGTAGACATGAACATTTGAAATAAGTATAAACACTTGCATACAGCAAGGTTACTGAACTTATAATAAAATGTTCCTGTATACCGTATTCAAAAAGCCATGAGTTGCAAACAGTAGTATTTTAATTTTTGGCACAAAGGTATCATATTGAGGCTCCATCACTATCCCACTTGTAATCTTGGTTTATCCAAAATAATATTTACACTTTTTAGTAAGAGAAAAAAAACTATTTTTCCTAGTCACCACACAAAAGTTTTTACATTTTTCTTCCATCTACCATCTGCTAATGTGATTTCCTTTTATGCCAAAACATCCATTTGTTCTGTTCTATGCAGCTAGTTTTTGTTAAATTTATATATAGTTATGTTTTGATTTTTAGCATTCTTATATCTATTTCACTAGATAATCCTTTTTTACTGCCAACCAGTGGTTGGTAAATAAGCTGGCTTACACCATAGAGTTAGGAAGACTAGAGAGCCAACTAGATCACGTGATGTGTGGCAACATAGGAGAGCAAAGATGGTAGCTATAGAGTGGCAAAAAACGCAGGAATCTATCACAGTATTGAAAACTTCTAGATATTATTGAAAATATTCAGGAAACTTTGTAATATCATTGTCTTATTTTGTAAATAGATCATTAATATGTATATAGTATAGCTAATGTAAGGAATTTCAGCTTTTTATTACTTATATAACGCTACAACGATGCCGAAATTTTGTTCTGCATTCAAATGTACTGCATGGAGTGAAAGTACAAACAAAACATTAACCTTCCACAAGTAAGTAAAAGTACATACAAGACCATATCATGATTATTTTTATTGTTTTGTCTTGATGATACAAATTTACCATACATTATAAAGCAAAGGGTGCAGGGCTGTGTATGTATGGGCCTAAGGTTTTCCCAGCTTAGAAACCTAAGGGAGTAAAGCAAGATACGCCAGAGCCGGGGGCTACGGCTCCCTCACTCTTATGCTATTGTATGATATCATACAAAGCATAGGATTATTTTGATGTTACAAAATGGCATTTTATTGCAATTTAATGGCATGGTTCAGAATTTATTCTGGGGTGCTGCCCCTGACCCCCACTCTCATATCCCAGCAATACCACTGCATAATAGCTTACCACCACAGGCGTTTGTCTCCCACTCAGAAATGTGGCCTGGTCTCCGTGAAAGCTGTCTATTTACGTCTGAGATATTGAGTCACCAATAAATAAGCAGAAAGGACTTTCCACATTTTGCAAATAATGAGATATTAGGAGGAAAGTTCTTCAAAAATAAACGTTTAACTAGGGACTCTAACTGAATGCAATTTATGAGTGAGAAAATTTTGTACAGGTTTCCAAGTAATAATCATGAGCTGCTTAAGAAATGGATAATAGCCACAAATCGAGATAATTTCACACCAAGCAAAAGTTCTGTGTTGTGTGAGAAGCACTTTAAAACATCTGATTATTTTTGTAATGACATTGAACTGCCAAGCAATCTGTGTGTAAAATGGAAGCGTTTGAGACCAGATGCTATTCCATCAATGTTTGATTTTCCAGAGCATTTAATGCTCAAGAGCAGTGCCAGAAAACCACCAAGAATACGATCAACAAATGAGGAGATTCCAACATGTCCTCCTAAGGGACCAGCCATCAAACAGCGTCTTGAACACTCCTACGCAAAATCACCAACTAAAACAAAACAATACACTGTCTGATAAAGAAACTGAATAGTTATAAATACCTGTCAAATGACAGTGCAGAAACTTCCTGCAGAACTTTAATGAAATGGCAATTGATCTGTATAAAAACCAATCAACAAACAATCGTAGGAATGCTGGCCGTAGATATGAATACTCCATTAAAGAATATGCTGTAACTCTGCAATACCACAGTCGAAGGGGGTACAGATTTCTAAGGAAGCTTTGTGCCTGCCAAGTCCATCAACAATCAGAAATTTGGCAGCTAATGTTGAAGCAGAGCCTGGCTTCTTGATGCAAGTAAATAGATCAATCAGTGACCTTGTTATACCTAATCAACGGGACTGCATTATCATTTTAGATGACATGGCTTTAAAAGCACAAACCTTAGTAGAAAGAAGATCTGGTAAGCTTGTTAGTAATGTGGACTCTGGAAGCATCCAGGGTGAAGGAAAGGAAAGTACTGCCAACCATGCCCTGGTTGTAATGGTTGTTGGGTTGAATGATAAGTGGTAGTACCCTATAGACAAATTCGGCTCTTCGATCACGTGACCTGAAATGGGTGTTTCATATGAACTCAAACAAAGATGGCCACTTTGATGAGATGTTCGTGCTGCAAGTCTCATGCTGAATGTTGTACTTATTGGACAATTGGTGACTATAGCTGGACGAAATCACTTGTAGGGGCCCCTAAGGTTGTTCCTAGAACTTGGACTGACTGGCTGGCTACTGGAGGAAAAGGGGACACTGGAGCGAAGAGCTGGAAATTTTTTAAGGAGGCCTACGTTCACGACATATTGATCGCAATAAATGTTACCGAAGATAGTCGTTCTGACGTAATTATTCGAGCTCGATGTTTTCGATCAATGAAGAAAAATGAAGATCCACACATAATACTTGTTTGTGCACAGTCTGCTAGTTTTGCACAAGTAAGTAAAGCGCATTGTCCCTGTAAAGCCGGTAGTGGGGGCCACTGCAATCATATCTTTGCACTTCTTTTCCAACTCAATGACTATTCATGCAGCGAACTGAAATCTATCCCTATAGAGGGTACTTGCACAAGCAGACCGCAGAAATGGCATATACCAAGGGCAACTAACATTTCTTCATTTCCTGTGATGGGGACTCAATTTGCAAATGCTGCCACCGACAAAAATACTGAGGAGCGAATGAGAAATCCAATGAGGTGTAAATTGCATGAAGCTACATATGGAAGGAAATCTCTTCATAACTTGGACAGCATCATGAAGCAGATTTCATATCTCAAAAGTTTGGAAAACCCATCACCCTTCTCTTATCTTTTGTCTGATCAAGAGCCCTCGATCCAAGTTAACACAGCGTTAGGTGATTTTCCTATAGGCTCATGCCTTTCCTATCAACTTTTCGACTTTGGGAGGAAAAAGACAAGGTTTCAGTGTCCACCAGTGCAAATGGTAGAAAATGCAAGTGTTTGCCTTCATTTTCCTGATGTTCCATGTGTACCAAAAGGCACATATTTTGATAAAAATATTCTGATGTTCCAAGAATGGGAAGAATGGGTAGAAAGAAAAATAAGCATAACTGTTGCTGAGGCATGGGAGCTTGAGAAAAGAACTGTGTTACAGGGAGGTTGTAAAGAATGGGTTGAGCAGCACAAGACAAGACTAACTGCTTCAAACTTTGGGAAAATAAATCAGCGAATAAAAAAGCCATCTGAGGGAATGCTATCCAATATTTTTTTTCCACCAGATTTGTCGAAAGTAGCATCAATTGCTCATGGCAGATCAAAGGAAAAGCTTGCAAGTAGCATTTATGCCAGTAGGATGCAAGGGAAGATAAAAAATTTTTGTGTATTTGATGCTGGGATTGTTGTTAATCCTGCCTATCCTTATATTGGAGCCAGCCCTGATGGCAAAGTCTTCAATCCTAGTATCAGCCCACAGTATGGTCTATTAGAAGTCAAGTGCCCATTCAAGCAACATGCCAAGACCATAGAGGAGGCACTAGCAGATCCAGATTTCTACCTGTTATTCCAAGAAGAGAAATATCTGCTAAAAAGGAATCATGCTTGTGGTTATTTTGAGCAAGTGCAAAGCCAAATGGCACTCAGTGGCCTGAAGTGGTGTGACTTTTGTGTATTTTTTTCTGAGTCAAATGAGATGTGTGTTGCAAGAATTGAATTTGATAAAGACTATTGGGAAAAAAAGCTCTTGCCAAAACTCAGCAACTTTTATTTTCAATATTGTGTATAATACTTAATACCAAGAATGTGAATCACTCAGTTAAGACTTAAATTAATAAGATAATTATTAAGGATAATGTTAAATCTTGTATCATACACAGCCAAGAGAGGAATGACACTTTTGCAAAACTCCTTGAACATTTTTAGTTCCTTCTAAGATGCTTTATAACTGCAAATTAGCATATTGTTGCTGTTAATTCACATATGTCTATGAAATGACAATTTAAACGTAATTTTTGTTCTTTAGCTTTAATCCATCATATATCTGTTGCAGACTAGGTAGTGTCAGTCTGTTCTAAAAATTTTCTGAAAAGATGTTTGTTCTGTGACATTTTATAATTACTCTGTAGCAGAATAATTTCACGGTGCCCCTTATTTAGCTACTATGATAGGATTGGATTTTGAAAGTTAGACAACAAACATATCACAGTCCAAATTTCATTAATTGTTCCCATCATGGCTATTGGGATAACTGAGTGTAAGATGCGAAATCGCTTTATCTTGCATATGGCTCTCTCAACATTGTATCCTGTGCATAGCAATGGTCTGTGTTCTAATAACATCAGACTCAGAGAAACAATTTTTCTCCTTCAGATATGGTGGAATGTTTAGACAAAGGCCAAGCTCTTTTTATTCTTCGTCAATATCAAAACCTTTGTCTGCCATGATAGTGTCTCCAAGTAGGATCTCAGAGGTTTGCAGCTTCTGCTTGAGAATTTCTAAAAATCCAGATCTCCTTACTATCTCTTTATCACTAATAGAACCTTCATATAACTGTGAAACAATCATCACTCCACCTCTGGGATCTACACCAATAAGGCATTTAAGGGTGGTGTGACCTTTGTAGTTGCTGTATGTTTCACTTTGCTTTTGTAGGGAACTTGGAACTTGAATGTAAATTTCTATAGCATCTATTATTATAATATTATTTCTGTATTTTTGATTGAAATCTCTAGGGGCATTTTGAAAAATTATTTCACGAGTTGGCCAA
>OLMO02000275.1:14211009-14250847 GCA_900291935.2 Cassiopea xamachana
GGGCCCACAAATCCTCTCCATCTACTCATTTCAAAAGCGCGTTTGCAAGGTGAATATTTGTGCCATCACAAGGAAACTTCAAGAATTCTAACAGAAACTACCTATATTTTGATTTTCGAAAATAAAAAAATATGTGTCATGTGCTCTTTAAGTTATAGCCAGATTGAAGCAGTTTTAGGGGTGGTACGCAGCCTTGGAATGTTTGATTTATTCCCTGTTTTCAGACAATTTGTGCTAATGTTGTTGGAGCTGTTTTTCAGAACCTTTGATAAGTTTCAGTGTCAAATGTTCCGTATAATTTCATTTATGGACTATAAAAATTGATGGATGAAAAACAGTAGGACTTGCGTATTTTTTGTTTGTCAAACAGATTTTTCTTGGCTTTGGGATGAAGCTAGCAATTTCTTTCAACAACTTGAAACAAGCAATGTTTTTAGGTCATTGTGAATAGTTATTGAATCATTCTACTGTTTTGTGAGTGCAACTCTCTTTTCAGCAGAATCATTCAAAACCTTTAACAGTACGTTCCCCGCAACGGTATCTTGGCTTTTATCCTTCATTTGGAGGATTATGAAAAAATAATAACTGATTTTCAACTGAGCAAAGACTGTCTTTGTTTATTTTGAAATCAAGTTGTTTATAGCTAAGTGTTCTAGGTTTGCTTCCATAGCCAGTTCCTTTTTAATGCAGACTCTGTTATTATTCTGAAGAGCTGTCAGAATTCTTGCCTTATCATCAGCTTTCATTCTGCTGTCGAAGAATGCAAAGCCAGACAATGATCCTGAGATTTACCAAAAGTATTGCTTTAGAATCTTAAGTACACATTCAAACCTTCTTTTAGTTCTCTTGGTAGCACTGAAACTTGAGGAAGAGGTTAAAGTCATGCATTGAAGCATACTGGGGGCATGTTTGCAGGCATAGAAGTGTCCTATGTAAATACTTGTAAAAAAGATGTTCAAGTGCAGCAGTCAATGTTCTTCATCTCCCACGAGATTCAATTCTATTTTGATAAGAAAATCTTGAGTTTTGAATCAATTTAGCCATACATCTTGTTTTATGGTAAGCTCAAGTGCCCTGATTTGAAAACCTCCAGCTCAATTGTCAGCAAAGCCTGATCGCCCCATTAATAGCAGTGGCAACTGAAGAAGTTCTTGGTAAACATCCCTAGGATGTTGTTCAAGTTGACAGCTGATAAGCAGCTTTGAGATCTCTATCTTCTTCAGAGATTGCAGTGTTATTGTAATTAAAGCTTCTAATAAATCATTTGATGTTATTGGAGTATCTGAAATATGATACTCTGAAAATAGTCCAATAGTCACTAATATAGATATTCTTGGATACAAATTATATAGCACGAAATTGCTTAGTCAAAATGGAAGGGTAGGGTTATATTTTAAGTATTCTATTAATTCTATTAATCGAGTTGATCTAAACTACCAATACCATGACCTTCAGACAATAGGGATCGAAACTGAAGCGATATATGAGATGAACTTATTTTTTGCTGTGTTTACAGACATCCTTACTCTGCAATAAATGTATTTACGGATCATTTTTTAGCTACTACAAAGCTAAATGGCAAATGAAGTTTTGTAATGGGTGACTTTAATGTAGACCTCAACTATGACACTCATTCCCCAACTAAAGAGTTTGTAAAAAGTTTTTTAAGCAACTAGTCTCTACCATGCATCAGCCTTCCAACAAGTATCAGTGATTGTTCCTCAACAATAATTGATAATATTTTCACAGACACAGTTGATGCACAATTGATATGTGGAATATAACAACACTTATCTCAGATCACCTTCCGCAATATCTTGTTTTGAAAAATGCTAGTCTCTCATCTCCAAACACACTCCTTGAAATATGAAAAGTCATCTTTCAATGAAAGAAATTCCTTAAAGACTTAAACTGAGCTTGAACTACATAAATGATGCCTCTGATATAGATACAATTCTGTGATAAATTTTAAAGTGATTTAACTTTACTAGTGAATAAGCATGTCCCTTCAATCTTGATAACTTAGAGGTAGGTGAAATTTAAGTAAAAACCATGGATCATCTACAGAATTCAGAAAATGATAAAACTAAGGGATCAGTTTTTAAGGAAATTTCCTCGTGATAAATCAGAAAAAACTTGTAGTTTATAAAAATATTCAGGAACTATGTCGCTAATGAATTAAGGACAGCTCGGAGAAGTTACTTTCAAAATTATGTTAAAGAAAATGGGAAAAATATTTTAAAATATGGACTGGAGTAAAAAAATTCTTACAAGCAAAAATTCTGTCTTTTCTACAATTTATAAAATCATAGATAAAAATTGGAAAATTAAGATCAGATGCTACTGAGATGTCTATCATACTCAATGACTTTGTCATCAAGGTTGGTAGTAGTATCACTAAGTCTATTCATCACAATCCCAAATCACCAACTGATTACTTAAAAAATCGAAACTCTGAATTGATTGTGCTCTCAACAGTCACTGATGTTGAAGTTAATGAAATAATCTTAAACCTAGACTCTTCAAAATGTATTGGATCAAATATCACTCCAGTAAAGCTATTAAAAATTTTAGGGCCGAAAATGTCTCATCCTTTAGCTTCCATGATTAATCAATCTTTTACCATCAGTATTATTCCTTTCACGCTTAAAATGGCTAATGTTGTTTCTATTTTTAAGAAGGGTTATCCCGAAATACCTTCAATTTACAGACCAGTGTACAGACCTCTTTCTAATATTTAGCAAAACGTATGTAAATCTAATGCATAAAAGATTTTTGCATCACTTACAGTTTATATTCCAAGAAAATAATTCAGTTGTTCCTGCATTGATTAGTATGACTGAAGAGATGTGGTCTTCTCTTGACAATAGGCGATTCGGGTGTGGGATCTTTGTGGACCTCAAGAAAGCTTTTGATACTGTTAATCATAGTAACCAAATTAGAGCACTGTGGTACTAGAGGAAATGCACTTAGTTGGTTTAAGTCCTATCTGTCAGACAGTAGACAATTTTTTTCAATAAATGGCTCTAGCTCTACCTTAATGAGAACCACATACGGATTCCAACAGGGATCTGTACTCGGTCCACTTTTATTTCGTATTTATTTTAATGAATTGCCAATTGTTAAGACTAACCTTGCTAAAATGGTCAATAAAGAATTGAAACTTGTAAAAAGATGGTTGGATGTAAATAGGCTTTCCCTTAATATAAGTAAAACTAATTATTTTATTTTCCATTCTTCAATAAAAATCCCAGAAGGTACATCAATAAGGACTGGAAGAAAGCATTTGGCAAAAGCTAAATACGTAAAATTTTTAGGCCCTCTCTTAGATGAATATCTTAGTTGGAAATTGCACTTATCTGAACTCACAAAGAAGTTGGCTAGAACATGTGGGATCTTCTGTACATCAGAAGCCTTTTCCCTATCAATGCTTGATTCTAGTTTATAATTCATTATTCTTACTATTCCTTCAATATGATATTATTGTCTGGGGAAAAGCAGTTACTTCATACCTGGAACCCTTAGTCCTAATACAAAAAAGATAGTCAGAGTTATGGCGCATCACCATCCTCTTTCCCATACGTTGCCTATCTTCAAGAGCTTTGAACTTTAAAGCTTTATGATATTTTTTGAATCAAGCTACTATACTTCGTATATGAATAGCCTAATAAGCTAAATCCCCATTGCTTTCATGATTTCTATTTGATAAACTCAGATGTTCATGAATATTTTACTAGACGATCCTATCATTCAAAACTCTATATCGGTTTGAGTTATTTAGAACTAGGTGCTATTGAAATTTAGGTCCGCTATTGAAGCATAACTTATAGCACTGTAGAGAGTGCGCTCCTCAAGTTAATTTATGAACTAGTAGGAAGACAATGTGCTTCTTGGATTATTGAGTTGCTAATCGTTATGTAGTTAGTTGTTGTTGTGTATTGTATATAGTGGACTTTAAAATAAATTGAATTGATTTTAGAGAGAGAATGGTTAACTTTCTAGAGGAATGAGCGAACCCCATTGTTGAGAAAGCCTTTGGAAGAGCTTGATATTCTGCCCACTTGATACTTTTGGAATACTCATCTCAAATGCTTTCCCAATAACGAGTTTATAACCTGATGGCGACAAACCAGAAAAAGAAGCTGTTCAGCAAGCCTGTCTTCTATTAACGTGCATGTTCCATTCACTTTCCCAATGCTACTTCTAGTAGTTCCAAACTCTTTGATATGGCCTTGTATCTTAACTCGAAATCCTCAGGCTGATAGAGCCTTGCAATGCACTGGAAACTCCATCAGCCTGAGGATTTCCAATGCCTATCTCTAGAACTCAAACTACAAGAAAAATTCTGAGTAAGCACTGCCTCTTCCTGCTTCCTTATGTACATAACTATCCTCCTTTTGCATTTGTTCCACTTTCTCTTGCTCTTTTGCAGCTAGTATTCTATCAACTGAAAAAATGCGTCCATGCTTGTCTTTCTCTGTGCTTGCAGAGGAAAGAGTCTATTCTCTACATTCTTAATTGCGTCTTGAGCCTCAGCACCAGCATTGTAGAAGATATCATCAAGCTTGGCCACATAATCGTATTTCGGTTTTTGTTGAAAGGCAGTTTGCTTGGAAGCGAATTTTGCTTGCCACAGATTCTAGCCAAAATGTTTCTGGAAAAAGTGGCTTGCCATTTGAGCTAGTAAAACTGGGGCAAACTTGGCCTTAATGCTGATAAAACTCGCCAAACCTCACCAAATTACAATTGGCAATTTTTATACAAAGCTATGTGTTCGCCACAGACCCAGCGCAAAAGGGACTAGAATATAGTCTGGCTTGGAATCACTACTCCGTAGGTCCTTTATTGAGCATGCGTTAACTCTATCTGTTTTTAAAGTGTGGCACTCATTATATGTTGACATTCAAAAGCTTGCAGCATATCTTGCCACTCCATTGGGATTTTATCGAATTGTTCAACCATTGCTACGGTGTGCAAAGATAAACTTTCGAAGGATGTGTCAGTTAGATGGCAACTTTCATTTTGCTTTTCAGAGGTGGATCCAATTAGTGACATCCTACGCTTTGTATCCATGATTCTATATGCCTTGGTTCAATAGTATGTTAAGGATACTAGTTTAGCAGTGCAACATAATCATATTATTTAATTTATATAAAAAACAATGGATTAATTGGAAAATAATTCCTGAAATATAGTTCTTCTTTATACGAGCAAGTCAAGGCATCTAAACATAGTAACTTTCAAAGAATTTTGAGACATGTACAGCATATCCTTGGACTTAAATTCGTGTTAACAAAAGTCCTGGAGCATAATTTCATTTACTTCTTCAATTCAACACTCAGTTCCCTTATTTTATAGGTACTGATGCACATAAGAATTGCTATAGGTTTTACAAGGTAATAAAGCAAGCATTAAATTTTGCGAGTTTGGGCACCACCTTTACCTATTATTGTTTGTCTCTAAAATTTGGCCGTTTTTATAACTAAAATGGAAAAAATAAAGGGTGAGACAAGTGAAAATAAAAATTTGATAAATTACCATATAGCTCATTGGCACCCTAGTCTACGTTCTCAAAAGCTCGACCTGCTAGGAAAGCAAACCAGTTGCAAAGTTGTCCGGGAAATATTAGAGCGGAACGGTGTAAACGCATATCATGGAATGAGATTGTTTGAAGATGCTACGGTTTGATTTTGGGCGGCAGTATTTCATTTTTGTTTTGCTCATATACTCTGGAAATGTAGCAAAAGAACAATAACGATTTAACCAACGCGGAACTGTCACTGCGTAGACAGATAGGTTTAATGCTGTCTATGCTAAATACATTGTCAACTGATTCACCTTTGTGTATATTATTTATTTATGTTTGTTGTAGTTCAGTTGTCTAGGCTGAGATGGCCCTTAACTGTATACATGTCTACCAGGAATCACAAAATATTATTCAGAAACTATGCAACAGTAACAAAATGATTATTTGAATACAATGTAGGAACTGCTATCTGCTGACGGCTATAAGAAAAGATGAGAAAAGCTGGTAGACATTGTCACTGACAGGAAATGCTGGTAGACACCATCAACAAAAACTTAGATGCAATCACAGATTCAGTGAAAATGCTACTGCGCATGTCATAGTAAAGGCCTGCATATCATAGCTACTGTGTATACAGGGCAGCTTAAAGGAAAAATATTTTTCCGTAACAGTATAGACGAGGTGCAACTACACAACTGTTGGAGCGGCTAAATATCTATCCGGTATAGTGTATACGAGGCCTGAGAGGTGGTGTTACCCTCATTGGCAATAGCTAACCCATACCAGAGATGCAAACGCACAGATCGCTTTTCAGCTCCACTATATTTGCTATTTTTTGTCATTTCACAAATTAATGTTTGATGTTTGCCCTTTTCTAAGTTTTATCTTTAGCTGTGTACTTTGATCAATCGAAGAAAATGATTGATTAGTTTAGTCACTAAGGAACCGTTTATTTTGGCAAGGATCACTTTTGATGAAAATCAAAAAGTGATTCATAGCACTGTAAGCAGTGTCTAAAAGTTCTAGTTGTATGTAGTCCAGATCTCTGTCGATCCTTTCGCTAAAAGGGTTAAAAGTGATACGGTGAATCGTACCAGTGTTGTTACAGATTCGTAGGAGTAGTGTAGACGGACGGCCACTCAGTATCACTTGTGATATGGATCCAAACGTGATCCTTAGCAGTATAAAAGGGCCCTTGCACTCCTTATTCAAAAGTGTTATTTGCACCTTGCGAAAAATAGTGGTATTCACTCGACCTCACGGGCGAATTTGACTCAAGGGCCACATCTTGGCCCCTAATATCCAGCGGAAAAAGTTGATTTTCCAGCAGGCCCGTAGCCTAGGTGGGGCATGAGAGCTAGGCCTCACAGAGGTTCCAAAATGTACCTTTGTGCCCCCCTTGTAAATTTTGATACATCAGTATTATTTGTCTGTTTTTCTTTTTTTGCATGTTGGTCTTTCCATAAGATTATCTCATTATGCATAGGTTGGTTGAGTCTTCAAGCTTCGATTAAAGCAGAGTGGTGGATCAGTTTTTCTTCTATGCATAGATATCAGTGATGAAAATAATTTACATCTCATTTGGAAAGGTGTATTGTCCCGTTTTCTAGACAGTATGAGCCAAAAAATGTTTCTCTTTTTACTAACAACCTTTCCATTCCACATTCCTGCAGACTGTTGTACCTTGCCTGTTCCTGGATAGCCTTCGGCTATTCCGTCTATCTTTTCTTCCTCGCCTAACGTCACATTGGCTACGGGCCTGTTTTCCAGGGAAGCCATTGGAAAAGTATAGTTTTTCACGAAAAAGTTTATGGAAACTTTGTCCCGTGCAGTCAAGGGAATCTTTTCAAAAAGTCCATACAACCCGGGAAACCTCTGAAGTATAATTGATTTCAGAGCGAAGCCACACATTTTTATTAGGTATTTGCCTGTTATTAATTTTGTTGTTGTTGTCAACTTGTTTTATTGGGATTCTCTCAATCTAGTGCATGTAAACTAATATGAATAGAGGAAACAATTTCATTTAATTAATGATGTATCATTTCATATTCACCCTGCTTACATACTGCACTTGCAAGGGTTCATTGGACAGTACAGTCTATAATATGTTAATCCATAAATGAATCCTTGCAGCACAAAAGAGCGGTTACTAGTAGGCTTTATCATATTTTTCAGATATAAATGAGTGTCTCAAGTCGCCATGCCAGCAAACATGTAGTAATCTAAGAGGGTCATTTGCCTGCTCATGTCGACGTGGGTACAGAAAAGTTTCTTCAGATCCTAAAGATGGGCGCTGTCAAAGTATGTGTTACTTCATAGTTGAAATGATTGTGAATTTTTCTTCTAGAAAAGCTTGGAGCAATCAACTGTGGTCTACACTAAAGACTAGCTGCAGCACTTCCCCTTCCCCCTTCGACACTCCCCCCTCCTTGAACCACAGTTGCTTGCAAGAAAGTAGATTTTTTAAGAAGATTTGATGGCTTTTTGAATAGCTAAAGCATTGGTTTCCCAACTGTGGTCTGTGGACACCTTTGGAACTGCGAGGGAATTTTTTGGAGACAGCGGAAAGATGCTGAAGTCTGCAATTTATAGACTTCTAGGTTATTCTTAGCACAAAGCTATATGCGGCAAACTCATGCTTTCACACTTTTTCGTAATTCCCTGTTATAGTGTAATTGCTACTTATGAGTAATCGTGATTGTCATCTTGCATCTAATGGGAGATGACCTCAAACAGCTGATGGCATACCTGTTCGTGGATGAAGAAAGAGAATGAAAGAAAATCAATTTGGAGCTATCCAAATGCTAGGATGTCGGACAGGAGTACTTTCTTCCGCGTGCTATCTCTTGTAGAAAGCTGCCATGAGCTACCAAGTTTCCTTGAAGGTGTAGTTTCAAAAACATTTCTGGGGGCCTAGCTCCTAGACCCCTTTTTCCTCTTTACACGAAGTGGTTTTATAGAGGCAAATATGTCTTTTATTTGCTGATATTCATGACGTCTGGTCCACATAATTGGGCGTCTAGAAAGTAAAAATGATAACTCAACAAGAAAAGGATGTACTTCATTGGAATGCCTATATATTTTAGAATGTGGCATGAGAAATTTTACCAGCTATGCACATTTTGAAGCAATCTCTCCTCGATAGGACTGCAGGTAGAAAAAGCATGTAGCAGGGGGTCGCCATTTAAAATATTTTCAAACGTTTGAGAACCTCTGAGCGATGGGCTTTGCCTGATGTTTCTACACTTTAAGAAGTCTGCGCAGAATTGGGACATTCCTAGAACTCTGAGCATTCCAAGTATTTTTCATTTCATTTCATTTCATCATAAAGTTTGTATTCAGTGTAGAGTTTTGTAAACCTGATCTACAAACTGCCTTGTTAAAGTCTAGAATCTACTTATAATATACTTCCTAATATGATAAAATTATATGTGTAATTTAAAGCTAGATCTTATATATAATGAAGAAAAATATACCAGAAATATATAGAAACGAGAAAATGTATATAAACGAGAAAATGGAGAAATAACAAAACTAGTTTGAAATAAAAGCTCTTGGATATATTTGTTTTATTCTTTTGCAAAGCAGTTGTATGAAAGCCGAGTATGTTCTGGCTGCTTTAGCCTTGTCTACTAGGTTATTCCAGAAATGCACCACTCTTTATCCGAAACTGTTTTCACCCATAGAGGCCCTTAAATGGGAATGAGCAAGTCCGTTGAGAAATCTCCTAGCTGCTTGCTTTGTGTATCTGATAGCTTAAGAAGTAGTTCTTTCATATAGAGTAGTGCCTCATTATTAAGAGCTTTCTATAAAACCTTTTGTTGTATACAATTTTTGTTGGAAAAAGGGAGTGAAACTGAAAGTATTAAGAAGAGAGCACTTTGCATTTTTAAAGACAATTCATTCTCATGGTGAAATGGGCAAGGGTATTAGATGTTGTAGTCAAAGCAAGATATCATTTTTGAAGGCAAAAAGTGCAAAGTTCAACAATGAAGTTGTAGAAATTCAGGCTGGAAATACGTCTGATTTCAGTAAGCAGCTAGAGACTTTGTTTCCTGATAAGAAGTACCAGTCAAGAATTTATTTTCCAGTAAAAGTCCAAATTCAATAGTTATGTCTCTCTTGCGAAATTGGATCAAGTTATGACTACATTGAAAAGTTATGTATTTAAGTAATTAAATATTTAACAGCTTGAAGATTTTTTGGGGATCAGATGCAAATTTTTATACTGCCACCAAGAGAATTGCAAAACTTCAGAAGTATAGCAAATACGGCTGACAGTACTTCCTTTGTTCCCATACTCCTGCGTATTGGCTACTGACTTTATGCCTTAGGACAGTAGTGTAGTACTAGCATTTTAACAAGGGGTGCTGAAAGCAGATTTTCAAGACCATGCCCATAAGAAGACAATGCCCATTAGAGCACTCTAATTTATTCCTTGGTGCTGCACTGAACTCCAACTTTGTGCCAGGTTATAGTCAGACTAATTGACTGGAGAGTATGGGGTGTAACACCCCCTCTAACTTTCAAAACTTAGGAAAATTCAGAAAAATTGGGCCATTACATCGTTAAGATCAGGTAGTTCTTGAAAAGTTTTGTGCCAGATAATGCTTGTACAATAATTGAAAGCATGTATAGTTAGCATTTGCTGTATTAACTAAAATCAATCTTAAAATAGCATTTTCCAGCCTTCTGAGAACCTTTATTTTGAAAAATGTTTTCTGGATCCAACCATGGTGAGCCTTATAGTAGACTCTGGATACGAAAGATTATCTAACACAATTCCTGTAAGTCCTGCATATAAAAGTAGTAAAATAGCTTTATTGTGTGCAAAAATCAAATTGAAAATAGCGTTTTCCAACCATCTGAGAACGTCTATTTTGAAAACATGTTCTGGGCCCAACCATTGTGGGCTCTATAGTAGGAGCTCATTAATTACAAGAGAATATCTAGCAAATAGAACATTTTAGGTAGTCATGCTTACCCTCCTACTCCTTCCGCTTGTAAATAGGCAAATAAATATTGCTTTAAGACATTGGAATAAATAGTGAGGCAGTGGAGCAAGGTTGAAAAATTAAAGAAAAGTTTCTAAAAGGGTTCAAAGTCAAGGGGCTTTGCCCTCAAAACTCTATATAATTTTAGTAAGAGGGGTTCCACCCCAAGAGTTCCCAGCATTTTGACCCTGGCCCAATCCCCTAGATTTTTACGCCTTTGGTACAGCCTTCATATCTCCCCGTTGTAAGTTGGTCAAAGGTCCATCCCTGGAATAAGTCACCCACTGATCAGTGGTGTCACCTTGAAAAGCCCATACGGATTCTGATTGGTCTATAAAAGAATTTCACAAGCGAAATGAACAAAATTTAACTGGAGTCAACTTTTCCCCCTGAGAAATTTTTTCACTCAAACTCTCAGCAAAATGTCACTGCGCATGCCTGTGACGAATTTTGCTCGAACTTGTTCGCATTTCATTGGTTGAGTTTTGTCTCACTGGAAAATTGCTTTTAGAGGCTATTCACAAAAGGCATCCACCAAAAAGATGGATTTTAGACCCATCTTCCCCATTGTGTGATATTAATAATCAAGTACCCTCTTCCACTCCCCTGGACGTCCACCCATTTCAGTGTAAATATCTAAATTATTTTCCATGAGCTGGAGCCCAGTCCTTGAAATTCATGTGAGATAGAGCACCGCTGACCAAGCACGTCAATTTTTTTCCGCCTTGAACAAGCATGGACAACACGTTTTTTATTGGAGCTCACAAATAAAGGAATCCTTGGAAATCTTGCACATCATCTCAGGGAAGTGAAACTTGCTTTTATATTCGTTTTGCTTTCTTATGTTCCTATTTCCAAATTGGGCACAAATATGGATGAAGATCACAATGACAATCAATCGTTTATACCTTCCGTTGTAAGGGAGGAAACAAATGCTACTGACATCCAGAATCATGGGACACTTTCCCAAACGGATGATCTTGAAAAGCAATTTATCACCTTACTAAAGAAAATTAAACCGGATGTATTAAAGCCTGAAATCCAGCATGAATCAAGTGATTCATACATGCTTGGAACAAGTGAGCCAACTAGGCCCATTTTTTAATGGAGAGGAAGCCTCGTTCGATAGGGTGAGAGGAAAAGCCCCTTATAATGGGAGAAAATTGCTCCGCAATAAGAGAAACAACCCTGTTAAATTAGGAGATAACAGTGCCTCGGCTTGTTCTAAACCGGTTAACTCTAGAGGCGATGAAGTTGGAGAATATTACTCCTCACTATCTGAGGAGGCACCTTCAGAGGACGGAGACCGTCTATCGGTCATGGCCTCTAATGCAAGTAATTATCATTTCAAAATTTGACAGATAAAAAAGAAGCAGATATATCGCTTTTGAAAGCACGTAGCAATATATTAAGAAGGAATTACCAATCGAGTAAGGATTCATGAAAACCACCTAAAAGGAAAAGATGTAGTCAAGCGGGCCAACCAAGTTCAGATTTGAACTTACAAATTGAAGAAGAAATAGTTCTTGAGTATGATAAATCTCATATTGCAAATAACGAGGAAGGCCCGGAAATTTTGAAAGCTCTAGTGGAAAGAGTTGACCGCTATTGGAGGGAGGAAGCATTAAACCTTGGCACTGTCAAAACCATCGTGGACGAGTATATCCCAAAAATGTGACGAAATTCATTATACCAACCCTCAATGACGAGATAAAAGAAGCAGTACATCCTGCTCTTCTACGCATAGATCAGAAGTATGTGGCAATGCAAAAGACTTTGATACATGCTACGTCTGCCATGGCATGCATGGCGAACTCTATCTTGTCTGCTGATAGAAAGGGCCATATGCAGGATTCGAAAGCCTTAATAAAAACATCTTTAGATGAAATCACAATATTAGGCCATAGCCACAATGAAATTAATAAGAGAAAAAGGGAAACTATCTCTTCAGGGCTCAATAAGGAAAGCAGACAAAGCAGCACAAAGACTATTGACAACAGCCATAAGTTGTTTGGAGGGGACCTCAGTAAAACTCTGAAGGAAATGAAAGAGGTTAAAAAGGTGGCCAAAGAAATTCCAATCAAAGGTCATCCTATGCACAAAAGAGAGGCTACTTTAACCAGAGAAACTATGATAAAACAACAAGCCATTGGAGAAACCAACATCAACAACCGACAAGAGGTAGAGGAAGTAATTGTTTTCGGCGGGGCCGGAAAACAAATTGAAGGGGAAAATCCAGCAATTGATGGCTGAGGTAAGGAATCATCCAAAATTATTTGTAAATATTTACCAAATATAATAGAAGTACTCAATTTTCAAATGATGAGTAATAAGGCTGGGAGCCTAAAAAGTTACTTGCAGAAGTGGCAAGAATTTACGTCAGATCCTGAAATACTGGATACAGTATCAGGAATGACTATTGAATTTGACGATGCACACAAGGCTCTCCAACCAAGAGTAAACCACTGTTCAAAATGGGAAAAAGAATGTATTGAAAGTGAATTACATGCACTTATGAAAAAGGGTGTTGTTAAAGAATCCTTTCCGGAACAAAGAGAAATTCTTTTTGCCATTTTTTGCGCCCAAAACAGGATGGCTCCTTTAGACTTATTTTGAATTTGAAACAAGCTAATCAAAGTATAGCAAATTTTCATTTCAAAATGGAACCAATACATAGCGTATTAAAATTAATAAGACCAAATTGCTATATGACCTCAGTAGACATCAGGGATGCCTATTATTCAGTTCCTATTGGGCAAGAATGTCAAAAGTATCTTAAGTTTCAATTTCTAAATAAACTGTATTTCTACACTTGCCTACCCAATGGACTTTGCACAGGGGCTCGGAAATTTACCAAACTACTTAAAGGTCCGCTGTCTTGCTTACGACAAAAAGGTCACATTGCTTGTGCTTATATTGATGATATCTGCAATATTGGATATTCTTACAAGGAATGCCAACAAAATATTGCAGATACTATATCCCTACTGGATTCCCAAGGATTCGTAGTACACCCAGAAAAATCTGTTTTCATTCCAAGTCAAACGTTAGTATTTCTTGGATGTATTATAAATTCTGTGAGTATGACTGTTACTTTAACTAACAAGAGAAAGCAAAAGGTGAAAGATGCATGTATCACCTTGTTCGAAAAATCCTGCCATAAAATAAGGTATGTCGCAAAAGTCTTAGGCCTGCTTACATCCAGTTTTGTTGCAGTAAAATATGGCATGCTTCACTATAGACGTGTAGATTGGTGTAAAACACAATCACTGCAATGTAATTTTGGGCAATGGGACTCATATATGAGCCTGACTTCTGAAGCCAAACAAGATGTGGCATGGTGGCTTAACAACATAGATACTGCCACAAATAATATCTATGTACAAAACCCAACACATTGCTTAACATCTGATGCCAGCAAGATAGGCTGGGGCGCAACATTGGGACAACCAAAACTGGAGGTCAATGGTCAGAGGAAGAAAGTGAACTGCACATAAATGTTCTTAAACTCAAAGCTGTACTTCTTGGCATGAAATCTCTTGTTAGAGTGACAAACACTCATGTAAAAATACTCTCTGACAATATAACAACAGTTCATGCAATCAATAAGATGGGCACTTCCCATTCAAATAATTGTAATCAAGTAGCTAATGAAATATGGGATCTAGCCAAATCTAAAGATATATGGATCTCAGCGACACACTTGCTGGGCAAGTATAATGTTGAAGCAGATGAAGAATCGAGGAAGAAAGATAACAAAGCAAAGGAAATACATCCCATTTACAAGAAGCTTCAACTTCTGGCTTGTCATATTTCCGCGAAACGTTAAAAGGACTTGTCCAATGCTTCCATTGACATAATTTCAAGATCATTAGCGGATGGAACTAGCAAACAGTATAAATTATATATAGACAAATGAATTCAGTATTGTAATAGAAATAAAATACCAATTTTTAAAGCCTCGATCGTACAAGGTATTGAGTTCCTCACAAAATTCCAATGGAGGTTGTTCAACTATAAACACTGCAAGGTCGGCGCTATCGCTAATCCTAGTACCTGTTGATGGTTATACTTTTGGAAAGCAGCCGCTAGTATAAAGATTTATGCGTGGAATATTTAAACTTAGACCATCTCTTCCAAGACATAACTCGTGTTTTGACGCTGGTCACGTATTACGATATCTACAATCAATGGAACCAATAGACAAAATATCTTTGGAAGAGCTATCTTTGAAATTAGTAACGCTTTACTGTTTGCTAACAGCACAAAGAGACCAGACACTTGCAAAATTAACGGTCACGAATATGGAATTAACTGAGTCTAAATACACATTTTACGTATCACAATTTTTGAAAACTTCTAGGCCGGGGAATCATTTGGCACCATTAGAACTTAAAAAGTATCCTTTGGACATCAATTTGTGTCCAGTAGCGTTAACAAAGCGATACTTGGAACTCACGGGACATTTGAGAGGTTTCAAAGCTCCACACAAACCGGTGACTACACCAACTTTGTCAAGATGGTGCAGGAAAGTTCTAAGGCTGGCGAACATTGATAATGATTTTAAATCACATTCGACAAGATCAGCAGCTACCAGTGCAGCCTTAGCAGCTGGGGTTTCACTAAAAGAGATCAACAGGGCTGCAGGATGGACAAGTTCCATTGTTTTTGCAAGGTTTTACAAACGGCCTATTACAGAAAATTTTGGTGAAAAATTGCTTCTGAAAAAGTTGAATACTCCGTAGTAGAACAGGTTATATTCTTAACAACGTTTTGTTGAATAGTGGAAGACCTAGTTTAGGGGGTGTCTAGATTATAGAATAAAATTTAGATTTTATAACATTTACTAGGCAGGGCCTGCCTGTTACTTCAAAGGCAAACATGATCTCTATTCTGACTCTAAATATATGTAATAGATACCAGGTGACACCCTCCGATCAATGTACTTCTACTGTAAGTGTTTTGTTGATTAACTGCTGTTAATAGTTAGTGTTTGTTTAGTTATAAAATCAATCATATCAAGAGGATAGAAGCCATCACCATTCTTGTTTTAAAGTCTCACATGAATTTCGAGGACTGGGCTCCAGCTCATGGAAAATAATTGAGAAATGAAGCGAGCACCTACCGGTGTGAAGATTGATTGCAATTCTTTTCCAGAGTGGAGCCAGCCCGAGAGTATTCAGGTGCCCACCACTTCACAAGGTTGTGATTATTCCCTTCCCAAACATGTAATTGTTAGATATTCTATTAGAATCGTTCTGGCTCAGTCTTTAAAGTGTTGACGTGCTTGGTCAGCGGTGCTCTATCTCACCTGAATACTCTCGGACTGGCACCACTCTGGAAGATAATTGTAATCAATCTTCACACCGGTAGGTGCTCGCTTAATTTCTCAATTATTAAGAAACATCCCTGAGACGAAATTAAATAAATAGCTTTACAAATGTTCTTGGCATTACAAACTCTCAGACAGAAAGTTGTTCGAATATTTATTTGTACCAAATCTGGTGTTATTTGGGATTTTTGCATAACTTGCGTATGAAAAATGCAAAGATAAGAAGCAGCAGAAACTATTTTCATTGTTTACATTTCATCTAATATTTACAATAAATGTATAAATTATGAATTTAACTAGTTAGCAACCAACTTATATTGCTTTCTAGCAAGGGTCATGTTTGGTCCCTGTAGATTGAGATGTTTTCTAAAACCTTTTTCAAAATGAACACTTGACTCATGTTCTCTAGTGTTATCAGGAATATCATTACTTTTTGTGACAACGGAGAAGTATCATAAATCCTCAAATAAGGCCCCCCCCTGGGGCTTATTCCCCAAAAATGAGTTTTTCGGTGGTTGATGTAGAAACACTGCATAATTTTCTGATTCAACTAAATTAGAAAATTTTAAAAAGGCTAATTCAAAAAAACATTTATTGGTCAATAATGATTTCTTCATTGTCATCAGAAAAGTCATATTTTTTTGCTTTTTTAGCATCATTTAAAGGAAGTAATACTGTATAGCCATTTTCCTTTGGATGCTTTCTTGAAAGAAGATATTATTCTACAATTTTTTTCTCTCGACTAAGGCCCTATGGTGGGCTTATTTGCAAAATTTATTGTTAAGGTGGGGCTTATTTGAGGATTTATTGTAAAGCTTTTCTTTGAATACTCTTATCAAACTTCAGGATTTTGCATATCTCTTTAGTATCTTGTACCATACCCAGAATTAACAGATTTGTAGCGAAGTTTTAAACAAATTTGTGGTGAAGCATTTTAAAGAAAGAGCAGGGTCTTTTTTAACATACAAACTCGGGGACAAACAGCCCCCTAGTTCTTGAAGTTGCCCCCTAGTTCTGGACATTGCCCCCCAGTTAATGGAGTCTTGCTCCCGGAATTTAGTCCGTTTTTCCAAGAGCCTTACAATAGAACAGAAGGAATTGCTTTTGAATAATTGAACTATGGCTCAAACAGATGCAGCAGAATTTTAAGTCCTTACTGCTAATGGCATGCATGGTATTAGGAGATGCATTTAAGCGAAAGTATAAAGCACTCTATCAAAAATTTTCCTGGGGGCGTTGCCCCAGACCCCTTTTCCTTTACCTGTTACAACAGCGAGAGACATCAAACTACTTGCTACTAGAACTGGTAAATGGTCTTCACCAAGACTCTTATTCAAACGTATTTGCTGTTATGAAACATTTGAATTTCCAATTAGAAAATGAGATAGATCATTTAAAAATATCTTTGAAGGGATTTTTCACCAAAAGGTGCTCCCCTCAAACATGTTCCCTTTATAGGGATTTGCCCCCCTCCAGTAAACGTATCTTTTAAAAGACTGGGACAGAGGCAATGCAAAATTCTTGCATTGCACGATTCCTTGCCAACAGCATACGAAAGAGTGCATGTATAGGAAAGGACATTTGCTAACTTGCGGCTCCGTAGGTAATATTGCGCAGCGGTGGATTTATTGTTATTAGCAAAGTTTCAGAGCGAAGCGTCGACGATACCTGTTAGCAATAAAGAGCTTCCAGACATCACTTTCTTTCTTATTCCAAAAATATAAATATGGTTCTGATACAGGCTGAGTATTGAGAGGCTATGAAAACTATGAAAAACAAACAAAATTTTATTAGAACCAAACGAGCTGTTTATGAATTGCACCTCTGCAATTGAAATTTATTGCCTTATCTCATAAGGGAGGAGAAAGTTTCTCAAAAATTCAGATTGAAAATACAGGCAGTTTGTGCTAAGAAAGAAGTTTTCACATCAGCATATGGCGTGAAAATTTGTCTTTAAGCCTCGATGTGTAATTTTCTGATATCGTGTACTAGACAAGTACCATATTACAGGTACTACAGCATACCATTGCACGATCAAATTATTGCCGTACTGAAGGACAATGGATTGCCCAGGAGTGGTTGTTTTCAAATTGAAAATACTGGTTCGAAACGTGAAGAAAACGTAGGAATAATTCATAACGGAGTTATCAATAGTTAATTGGGCTATTATCATGAGCAAGTTTTTGATTTTTGCTCACATGTTTGGCTACAGAATGGAAACAAGAAGAAATCTGCTGTGAATTTTCCTTGCGACCTATGAAAAGGAATAGGTTTCGCAGGTGAGTGAAAGGCTATACCCATTTGTCCAAGCTCTTTTTCACATACTTTAGAATTTTCCCAAACAAAAGTCAAGGACTTTTCCTGTTGAGCAGGGTTCCTATAGGTTTTTGAAAAGGTTTATTCGCAATAGGTCTATTTCCCTTTATGGTCTCCCCATGAAATTGCTTTCTTGATTTCCCGCTTGTTTTTCCCACTTGCTTTTCCCCATTTATAAAACCTCCCGCTGGGACATTTTATTAACAAAGGATGAGACATGATGTCTCGAAACGTATTATTATCGTTCGTGTCGATATCGTTTATGTCATTAAACCGTGTATGTCTATTGGCTAAGTCCTAATTTTGGTAATTATTGGAATCTTGAAATAAATAAAAGGGAAAAGATGTTTTTCGTCGTGGCTGTTCTCTTGAACTTTGTAATTCAGCTGCGAATCCCAAGAAGGGTTTTCGAAAGTTTTGAAAAATTATGAATTTGATAGCACTGTTTTGCAGGGCCTGGGAAGTATGGAAAAGAGAAGTTTTTCACAATGGCTATGGAAAAGTTTTTGATTTTTGTTTGGCAAAATTCTAAAGTATCCTAAATTTGATGTAACCTAGGGTGGTATCAAACAATGCATATACTATGTTTGTTCATCTTATTAGGGATGCCGTAATTGATCGATTAAGCCCACATTCATGATTTAGCCTCTAGTCCCAAGTATTCCCCCTCCCGAATAAGCCCCCACCCTGAAAAGTGATTTTGACAAATAAGCCCCCACTTCCGAATTAGCCCCCATGTAGTCGTGTAGAATTAAATTAATAGCTAGGTTGGACTTTTCTTACACTCATTTGTTATATGAAATTAAGCAGTGGTGTCCTGGCTATTCCTGGCAGGGGTGGCCAGTAACTTTTTTGCTCCTCCTTTACCAAGAACTAAGCTGCTAAATAGTGATTGCTTCACAGCCATGGTGGGTACTATGGGTGAAAGGACATTGCTGTCCATCGAATGTCATAAAACAGTACACAAATGGAAGTATCCGAACAACTTCCCAGTGGGTTAGAATTATTGTCTTTCTAAGTGCTTGAAAACTTGTAGACTGGATAAGGTATAAGTTAAAGGATGTCATAGTTATAGTGAGTCGAGTAGTAATAAGGAGGTTGTAATTACGCGAGCAGAGTGAGCAAAAAGTTTTTTGAGATCACGCCTTCTAAAACGTCAGAAAGCACCCTTTTTAAATTGGGTGCTTCAGTACATTAAATCTTATCTCAGCCATTTATGTCTGTTTCAACTTGACTTAATGCTTCTTTAACAGTAGGGTATCCGGCAAAAATACTCTTTTGCATTCGTCATTAGCATCATAGCCAGTGTTTAGAACTCATGCTTGTAAATTAATTTTCATACATAAGCTGGAGAAATATGCTTATGCATTTGTAGAGATTTCCCTGTTTTTTACAGCAATAGACTAAAATGAAAGAAAATTCATGATACCTAATATGCCAGATACAAGTTCGATTGCGGGACCAATGTAGATAAAGCTATCAAAGATCCGGTGTTCGGAGCCTCTGACGGAAGACGTTAGATAATATATACTGTCCCCTCAAAGGCAACTATAAGCTAGATTTACTAATACTAAGTTCTGGATATGAATCCAATGCAGAGGACTGTATAATTAAATCAAATACCGTTATAAATTTGGAAAATAAGAGGATATCTTTTTATGATACTGCACGAAAACAAGATTTCCATTACAGTGTTCGATGATCCTTGATCGTTTAGATTTATTAGATTCCACTATTTTTCATTGGCAGTTTTCGAGTTCTCTTTTCTTGCCAGAATCTTGCTCAAAACATGCACCCAAAACATAATCCACATACATAACGCGTGACTAAGAGAAAATAATGAAAATAGAGGCTGGGGGTGGCGCTCACTATTTTCCACAACAAAGGGCTCTAATTCGATACGCATTTTAATTGGTGAATTTACTACCTGCGAGTTACATCCTCGAGGCCGCTTGCTAGTTATAAAGAAGATTAGTGATGTTGAAATATAGTTAGATATACGATGAAATTTAACTATAAAATTGTTATTACAGCTGCCCTTCCGTCTCATTTTCGAATGTTTTCAGGCATAACTCGATTTTCTTGTCTACATTTTTCCTGTTTCTGCATTCTTTACTTTTCTCCAGCACCCGCTGAAAACTCTTTGCCTGGCCGCCATTAATATTAAGAAGTTGGTTACCTAGTTACATAAGGAATTCAGAACGTGCTCCAGCAAGAAAGCGTTTTAATGCTTGGAATCTTGTAAACTACCTGCTTCCCACAAGTTCTTGATAAAGTATCCTGTCTTCAAAAGAAAAATGTAGTCTACAATGGTCATTTCGAAGAAAGTTTCCGACCATGGGGGGAGTGAGCTCCCTTTGCATCAGAGCCAGCGGGCTGGTCAGTTATTCGAATTTCCAGCAATTTTCATTGTGGCTTAGAGTATTAGAGAAGAAGTACTAAACTACATAGTTTTAATTGATATCAATCCCTTTTTTCACATTGAACATAAGTTTCGATACTTTTGACACTAGTTGTAAGAATGTCACATTCAGAATTTGGATGTTTTCTTTCCTTATCTTGCAGTTTCCTAACTAAACATTTGCAAGTATTTTAGTATTTTGTAAGAGCAGCATACTTTACCAGAATAATAAGTCCAAATTCCCATTTTCTCTTTTTCAATCACCATCACAATGAACTTATTCCCAGGAGATATTCTAGGAAATATGTATGAAGACATGACAATTCTATTGGAAAATGTCCAACCAACGTTTCAGGATCCTCTGATTTAGAAACCCCAACAGCATTTTTGTCATATTCCATTGCTTCTTCTCAAGTGTCAGTTTTAAATTTTAGTTTCTGTCCACTGCATGGTACCCAAGCATCTTTGTAAATATGATGACCACGAATAGCTGTCTGGAACGCAATTTAATGATTTTCTTGACATCTTTTTGATCGTACATTTGTACCATTTAATCTTTTGTTTGATTAATTTTTGAAACGATTTCAACTGTGATTACTAGCTGCCCAAGTACACTACGTGCTTAAACTTGCATACCCGCCGTTTCTTTGACAGTTAAGCGAATTATCATCTAGGTTCAATGTACTTGATCATCAGATTATTGTTGATGAACATAAGTTGTCTGCCCACAGGTACTTTGGGAATCTGTACTGTTGATTGTACCCTTGCAGAAGAGAGGTGGAAATTCTATTATTCAAAGATAGTTATTCGTGTTTTTTGCAAAAATTATTAAGCCCTCACTCCCAGATAAGGTCCCCTCCCGAATACTCCCCCATCCTTAAAAATGATTTTGACATCTAAGCCCCTAGGAGCTTATTCGATCATTTACAGCAATAGTATGCATAATCTACCAAAAATCGTAAAATATAGCAAAGAAATTAATGTTGTTTTCTATTTTCAGTGGGCTTCCAAATGCGAATGAAATTGTTTTAGGAAGTTGAGGAAATGTTTTAAGAAGTTTGATAATATTGCTTCAGAAAGGTTTTTTAAATATTCAGTAGTTCTTACAAACTCTGATCAAACGTGCTTTAAGTCCCTGCAGTTGGGATAGCTTGCCTTGAAAGAGCAGTCTACACAATTCCATAGCGAAGATAGCTTTCAAAAAGAGCTTTGTAGCTTTGTTCATGTTTTCTTTGTATTAGGATATTCTTCAACTTGCTCAAGAGTCTTTTTTTTGACCCTTTTGAGTTTGCTTTTGACGACTTTGTATTGCACTTTCCAGCTAAGGCTTTAGCTGATCCTAAAGCCGAATCTCTACTAGGCAGAAAAAAGTCGTGGTGGGCAATTTTTCATTTCTGCAAGGAAAAAGTACACCATCTCCACATGATATTTAATGTGCTCATGTTGTGATTTGAAAATGGCTGCCATAAATGTGAGGTTTTTGCTTCTACTTTGAAGAGTTCGTATAGTTTGCTATTTATTGTGGAGGAAGAAGCAAATATCGCTAAGAAGAATAGCAGAAAGGCGCTGCTGGATCAAGACAATATTTGCTGAAAGGGAACAATGGGGTGTATATTTCACATTAGTCAGAGACCTTAGGCTTTTTGACTATGAACTGTTTTTAATAAAGTTACAACAAAGATATGTTAGTTCATTTTGCCAGATCGACAACTTATTGTAACACTATGATACCTTGGTACTGGAGATGCACACACAACTATAGGTGCAAATTACAGAATGAGTCCCACAACCATTGGGAGAATAATCCATGAGACAAGCTGTAGGAAGCGAATTACCTAACAGCTCCCAGTACAGCGTACGTGAACTGTGGCACACCGCAAGGATTGTGCCTAGATCCACTGCTATTTTTGATATACATAAATGATTTGTCATTACAAAGCACAACAGTGACTGTATGCAGACGACACCAGCATATTGTTCTCATTGAAGTCTATAGCCAAGATAAATGAAACAGTTTATTCAGACCTAAAAAGGATTCAGACTTGGTTGGTAGGTAACAAACGCTCCCTTAATGTTGCCAAAATGCACAGTATGATCCTTGGTTCCTCGATAAATTTAAAAAACCAGCATATGGACAATGGAGAATCTGAGATCAATCTCCATGTAAACGAGGACAACCTTTTCAGGATTGGATCAAATCAGTACCTAGGTGTTCAGATTGATTCAGAACTTAAATGGAGAGAACACATAAATTTTGCTATAGGTAAAATTTCCAGAGCAATGGACTTGCTTAAATGTGCTAAAAATTATCTCCGATTAGAAGCAGTAAAAACCATATACACAAGTATAGTTGAACCGCATTTCAGAAGCTGCTGCTTGGTGGGGGTTGTTGTGGAGAAATCCTGCTTGATATGCTGCAAAACTGTGCTGCCCCAATAATTACTAACAGCTGTTACGATGCATCATCTCTACCTTTGATTGAAAGCCTAGAGTGGTTAACTATAAAGGCAATGATTGTTTTGAAACTGCAACTACAGTTTATAAATCTCTCCATGGATTAGCTCCTGAATATATGCAGCTAAGTTTACAAAATTGTTGGGAATTGGTTCATACTCTCTCTGTAATACCTACATGGATCTTAGAATACCTTACTTTACAACCTCTTACTGGCAACGCTGCTTCTAATATTGAGGTGTGAAGGTTGGGAAGAAACTAAGCACTGAAATAAAAAAATCAAAGGGTGTGAGAGTTCTTGTTTTTTTTGTTCAGTAAGTAACGCCTGGGAATAGCCGAAGGGCCTATAACAAAGCCCCCACAAAGGAAAAACTAAGAAAAAGATGGGAAGTGTAAGTAGAAAGGGAGACAAGATCAAGTTTGTTGATGTTAGATTTAAAAGATGGCAAATTTTAGGAGTCAAGGAAAGTAGGTTTGGATTGTTGATGAGACGGATACCTTGAGAATAGACTCTGTCAAGACGAAGGAGAGAAGATTTAGGAGCACCTCCCCAGAGAGTCAGCAGTACTCCAGAGAAGGATGAATCTGGGATTTGTATATAGTTACTAGTTGAGAAGATGAGAAATATCCACGGGCTCTAGAAAGAAAGCCATGTTTCTGAGATGCATGCTTTGCGATGGAATCGTTGTGGGGTTTTCCAAGTGAGATTAGATGAAATTGAAAGACCAAGTTGAGTGATAGAAGATGAAATGTCCAGTTTATGGCCGTTCATGAAATTAGGGGGGAAATCTTGGTGATGTTTATGTGATATGACCACCTGTTTTGTCTTTTCTTCATGTAACTTAACAAGGTTGTCACTACCCCACTTCTCTACATTTGGCAAGTCATTGGTGAGAAGTGAGGCTAAAGTGTTACAATTTGGTGAAATGTTAGAATAGGCAAGGTGTTGAGGATTAGATGAAAAAGATGAACTTAAATAAGTGTCATCAGCAAAGGAGAAAATACTGGTAGATGTAGAGGAAAGCAGGTCATTTATGAAGAGGATGAACAGAACAGGGTTATAGCAGAGCCCTGAGGTACACCTGAGTTGATACAATGAGGATTAGAGAGGTAGCCATCGACCCTAATTGCAATTGACCTATCAGATAGAAAACTAGAAATTCATTTAATGAGGGTGTGGTGAAGATCAAACACTGGCATTTTAGCAAGAAGACCTTTGTGCCAGATGCGAGCAAAGGCCTTGGAAATATCAAGAGAGATCACTCTACTCTCACCGTAGGATTCTAGAGCAGAGGACCAAGCATGAACAGCATAGGTTAGAAGGTCACTGGTAGATCTGGCTTGTGGAAACCCATATTGATGATCAGAAAGAAGGCTGTTTGTTTCAAGGAGAGCAAGCAGTTGTTTGGTGATAATGGTCTCCATAGTCGTAGAGATGAGAGAAGTGATTGCAATAGGGCAATAGTTTGAAGGGTCAGATTTGTCACCTTTTTGGGGATAGGGAAATTGTGGGTGAGATTCCAAGAGGAAAGGAAATTACCAAGATTCTAGGAAAGTTGGAAAAGCTTGTTGAGAACAGGAGCGAGTTCAGGGGACAGGACTTTAGAACTATAGCAGGTATACCATCAGGTCCACTAGATTTGGAGGTGTTGAGCTGAAGAAGGACTTTCCAGACTTTGCATGTAGAGAAGTTAATAGGGGACATTATGATGGTTGACGTGGGGTAGAGAGGAGGTTGGAAATCTTGGTCGTCAAGATTGGAATTGGAAGCAAAGGTTGATTTGAAAAGGTTAGCTTTAGCGGAAGGAGTGCATGAAGATGAACCAGAGTTGTTTTTTAGAGGTGGAAAAGAAGAATGGCAAAAGTTTTGTGAGACAACTTTAACTAAGGATCAGAAGGAGCAAGATCCTGTTTGACATGAAGCAATTTTATTGTTAATGCCTTTAACAAGGGAGGATTTGGCATGATTGATGGTTGTGGAGCATAGGTTACGAGCTTTTACAAATAAAGCTCTTGAATGTGGAGTTTGGTGTAGTTTCCATTGTATAAAGCGGTGGTGTTATGTCTGATGGCTTTTGCATATTGTGAAGTGAACCACATTGGAGATGACTTTTTGCTAGTTTATAGGAAGTGGCAAAAGAGGAAGGATCATTAGACAAGCCAGAATACCAGGGATAAGCAGCGAAAAAGTTTCAAAGAGAGTCCCAGTCAGCTTTGCTATAGGAGAAAACTTTTTGAGAAGAGGAAGATCTATCCTGGTGGGAGACAAAGTTATGCTGTAATGTGATAAGGCAGTGGTCAGAGTTACCAAGAGGAAAATCTAGAATAGGGTTAGAGTATATGTCTGGGTTTGATGTAAGAAACAGATCGAGTGTATTTGCCTTGTCCCCTGAGCGATCAGGGATACGTGTAGGTTCTGATATCAATTGTGACAGGTTATTCACAATGGCAAAGGCCTCTGCATCACAACCAGCAGGGCTAGTAATATATGGAGAGTGGGTAAGCCAGTTCGGATTGTAGACAGTGAACTCACCAAGGACTGTGATTTCAAAGCGTGGAGATTGAAGAGTAATTGTGTCAATTGTCTTAGATAGATGGTCAAATAGAAGTTCATAGTTAGTTGAGTTAGGTGAGCGGTATAGGGTGCAAATGAATTTTGAAGTGTGAGGTAGGGAAATTTTCATCCAGATGAGTTGAAAACTAGGATTAACAAGGTCAAATTGAGGTAGACGAGAACATTGTACATCAGAGCGGACAGATGCACAAGCACCAACATTTGGGGAGAAAGAGGAGAAAAGCTCATATCCAGGGTATTTTAGATGAGGACAGAGAATGGAGTTGTCATTTGGGTCCAGTGGTTTGATTTTAGTTTCAGTGAGGAAGAGTGCATGAGGATTAGAGGACTGGAGATATTGGTGTGCAGAGTTAAGATTGGAGGATAGTGTACGAATATTGCAAAATGAGATGGAAAAGAGTTTAGAATGTGCCACATTGATAACTGCAATAGAGCTAATATCTGTGTGAGTGAGAGGCATAGTAGGTATACAAAATGAATGAGTGATGATTTGGTCGGTCAAAGTGATAGAGGCAGCACTTGTCAGTGAGCCTATAAAAGTTCCCATAGCTATCCTGTGGCCTCAGAAGGGCCCCCGGAACTGCGAGCTTGGAGTGGCTCCAGTCGCGAACTGGCATAGCAGGTAGTCGGAGATTATACACCAGCTGATAAGGCAGCCTCCCAAAGCGCTGCCAAGGGTTTGGGCCTCTGTACTATCTGACAGCAGGCCTGCAGTCCACCTTTTCCAACAGTACCCTCAGGCATAGCAAGGGATCAAATAAGCCCAACTGCTTCCCACTGCAACTAATCACAGTAACTGTACCTCTTCAAATTTTTTTCCAACCAGAACATATTGTATATTAATTTTCGTTTATCTTGGTATTGAACTGTATGTAGATTAGCTAGGATTTTTGACAGGGCATATTGTAAATCAGTTTATCTTTTCACTATTGAATGTATTACCCTGTATAAATATTTAAACGTCAATGAAATAAATCAATCAACAGCGGCTGCATGGGAAAGAATTGCTTGGGAATGTGAAGACCTTTGGAATTTTCCTCATACCATTGAGAAAATTGACGGAAAGCATGTAGTGCTGTTTTAACCTGCAGGTTCTGGTTCATCATTCTTCAACTATAAGGAAACTCATAACATTGTCATATTGGGAGTATGTGATGCTAAATACATATCGATTCCTGTTGATATAGGAGATAGTGGCTGGCAAAGTGACGGGAGTGTTGATAACAACAGTTACTACAGGTTGAATAGGCACGAAGAGTGATTGAAACACCTTTGGCACTGCAGCCCATAGATTCTGTGTGTTTCACAGATCAATAATTGCATCGGTAGACAAAGTAAAAGAACTAAAGGCTGTGGTAGCACTACACAAGTTTGTTATGCCTGAAAGTGAGTTAAATAATCCAAATTATTGCCCAAAAAACTACACTGATGTAGATGGCCCTAATGGTTTGCAGCTTTGTGAGTTGAGACATGACAACCAGAATAGGCAAGGCATCTTGCCTATCAATAACAATACATCAAAGAACTACTCAGAAGATGCTCATATGGTGGGGGATAGTTATAAAGAATATTTCAGCAATGAAGGTGCAGTGGACTGACAATTGGACAGGGTAAACAGCACCCTTTAATATTATGATATAAATGAATCATAACACTCTGAACTCTATGCTTTGATCACTTTAGCAAATGTCATGTGATCGGAGTGTTCAAATGACTATCTGCATTGTGACCTGAATGGAGCAATATTAAGATATGTCTCCATCAGAAAGCTCTTCAACATTTGTTGTATCAACAACATATACTAGTACCGATTCTTCAGAGCAAACAATAATTCAAAGTTTATGGGAAAGAAGTAAATGCTATAAGTTTTTATGTAAAATATTTACCAGAGGAAATACTAATAATTAGTACTCAAGCATTGTCCTCTACATTCCCAAACTCTATGTCATAAATTAGTGACCTTATTTTTATGTTGGGTAGCCTTTTCTTCTTCAATGGGAATCCCTTTAGAATAAGTATGAGGCATTTGCAATACAAGTTATCCTCACGGTTCAGCAGATTCTTTGTGTTGTTCTTCAATCCTGTTGATTATTTTGCTGTCAAGTTCTTCCATATCTTTAAGAAACATGATATCTGAATTCATAGAAAATAATGAGCTTGGTGCCTTTCTCTTTGTTCCTCTTTGTATTTCAAGTAATGGTGGGCTTTCATTGCATCTCTCCCCATTACCACTACTTGAAGGTGCAGATGAGGATACTGTAATGCCAGGACTTGGTGTGGGTGGTAGAGGCCTTTGCATGATCACCTGATCTTGGCAGAATGCTTGATTGTCTTGCTTTTGCTGGAGCAACTGTTTGCCTGATCCTTGTGTGCTAAACAAGCTTTGCTAATTGTCAAAGCACATGGAATTGTTCTGCACTAATTGTGTTTGAAAATTTTCACTAACATTACTGTCAGTTTCCAAGTTTCTAACCTTCCATGCAGAAATGACATCAACCTAAATATTTGTAGGTAGGCAGAGTAGAGTGGGCAGCACCTGATCTTGTTAAATAACATCTTCTCTCGAGCTGTCTCTTTAAACTATCCTTTAGATTTTTAACGCTTTTTGCAGGATTGACACTTACAGTAAATCAAGAAGATAATTAGATATCAGGTCAGAATGCTTCATCGACAAATAGAATGCCTTTACTAGTAAGAATATTAAATTAAAGAAAGATACTGGAAGCTTAAAGCCAGTAGCAAGAAGTCTTGCACAAAAAGTATGAGTTGGCAGGCAGCACAAAATATTTGCAGTAATAAATAAAAATTCAAAATTGTTGTCCTGATTCGAAATTAAAATAGCTGCATAGTATACACCAATTCAACGTAAGCGGCTGCCATTATGAAAATAGGTGTGCTGAGGCTTGGGTTCTAGTTTGGATGGGTAAAGGCCATTTTAAAAGCGTAGGAAATCCTGGAAATGGGCTTGGCAATTTAAGTGTTTTTCACATTTTTGCTGTTTACTGTTACCATGTTGATGCTCTATTATTTAGAGTAGAGGCTGCCATAAGATATGGTTTCACAAATACAGCCTGTGCTGCAAAGGCAATTGAGTGACTGCCAAAGTGCAAAAAATGTGCTGCCAATGAGAATGAAAGATATTGACTTAGCAGAGATGATTTTGGCAAATGTGGGGAAAAGGATGTACTCTTGTTTTATCACCCAGTAAGCGCAATGACCCACTTGCAGACTGTGGAGTGAAACTATTGAACTTAAATGACGTAGCCAAAGCTGTGGCAGATATTGAAACTGACATAACTTTGAGATCAATTTTACTGCTCATCAAAAACAGATATCCAGCAGATGTTCTACTTTCTTTCCTCAACCAAAAATTAGCCAACTTTGCAGCAGAAAAATGTTTAGTCCAGGGAAGTGCCCGGCACTCCTTATGTTGCCTTGGATTGGTAACGTTTCATCAAAGTTTGAAAATCAAATTAGTAAAGCCATTACATCTTGTTACTATGCTGTGAAGCCCCGTGTGGTTTACAACACTAGAGTTATGCTACTATCTACTAAAGAGGACTGCATTCTTACCACTCAAAAAAGTTGTATAGTTTATCAATTTTTGTGCCAATATGGTGCTCAGTACGTAGGACGCACTACACAGAAGCTAGCAGACAAAATACAACAACATGTTCCCACGAGCATCAGAAAGAAAGGTAATGCCGCAAGAGAGGAGCCACCTCATACATGTAAAAACAACAAATCTAAAATTACTTGTGAGTTGGCCATAGGACAACTCCTTATTGCAAATCCAGAATGTGCCAAAACATATATAGACAACAATTTTCGGATTATTGGGCAAGCAGATTGTCTTTTCATTTAAGTGTTTTGGAATCTGTTTATATCAAGACTCGAAACCCAGTCTTGTGTAGGGAAAAAGAGCTTCTTTTCTTATTACAATTCTTCAAGTAAACAATGGTTAATAGGTCCTAATTGGCAACTCTTGGGGCGAATTAGAGGCATCCGATCACATGTAACCACATCTTGATATATATTTTGGTTAACCTTTAGGTCACCATCTGAGGTTTTCATACCCTGATTAGTGTTGCACAAAAAAAGAAAACGCTTTCACTATGTGAAAAGAATATTGCCGCTTTTTCATGCTGTGGAAAAGCAAATGACACCAGAAAATATTTCTAAAATTGAGCAATTAACAACTGATGAGAGTGAAACCATGATTTGGTACATGTGCCATAAATATGTAATTACAGGCTCAAGAAGTATGATGTTTTAACAAAGATGAGGGAGTTACAATGGGATAGTACTGCTGCTGTAAATTTTTGGCCTTCATTTAAAAACTGTCTGGCTTGGTTCATATACACCAAAATATATCAGCCTTGAAATGGTTTAGAGCAATGGAAGCAAATGCCGCTAGTGATTTCCACACATCATATGCAAAACAACATCAAGACTTTAAGTTAGCCAAATGTGGCTTATTTCTCCACAACGAATGTCCATTTCTGGTTGTCAGCCGAGAAGGTATAGTTTCATGTTCTTGTTGTGGGAAAGCTTGCTTGGAATTGCAATGTCCAATGTCCATAAGTTATACAACACCATAAGATCCATATTGAAAGTAGCTTAATTTGTTGAGAGATGATAGCAATAAACTTAGCCTTAACCATCTTCACAAGTACTAAACACAGTGCCAGGTTCAGATAGGGGTGACTGGATAAAAAAGGCTTCTTTTTTATTTAGACATCTCATGGATACTTTTCAGAGGAGATACACTTAAGTGTAGAATTATTGGAGCGAATTACTAACTTGTTTGCACTATTTTATAGATAGTAGTACTTAGAGTCAGTTTTTGGCAAATTGAGCAAAAAAAAGTTGTAATTTTTATTAAGTTATGAATATGAGAGCATACACACTTCCTCTCATGTGAAAACAAAACTGTCTGTCCCTATTTCGTACAGTTGCCATCACCATTTGTAGATATTTGTGCGTATTTGGAGATGACAGAAATTTGATAATATTCATACAAAATTTTTAAGGATTTTTCTCTAAACTAAATTCTTGAATTATCAAGTAAGGGCCAGAAAATGGTAGAAACTTTGCTTAGATAATAATTTATTGCTCTTTAGCTGATAACATCTTTATTTTGAGTATTCAGATCCTTTAGTAAAAAGCTGTTGTATATGCATGCATGTCAGATCCTAAGGGGGCTGGGGAGTTGTACCCCACATTTTTGCAAGTGTACTATACCACAGAATAAACTCTATATTGTGGCTAAATCATGCAGTAGGTAGCCTATCGTATCTAAGATAGGATGCATTGTGATATTCAACAGATCTTAGAGAATGATTGCTATTTTGCTGACTTGATTAGTGATGGTTTAAAGTTACACAATGCTGAACATCTGTGAATAATGTCATCAGCATGAACCGTAATAGTTGTTGGTAGAGGAGATTTAAAAATTCTACATATTTTAATGCAATTAATTGACCTCTCCACTTGTATCCTTAAGTTTGCAATATATGTATTCAGTAGAGGTCATTTGGATGTTCTAGCACCAGGAGGCACATATAAAGAGCAATATTGGAAAATTAGCTCTTCTGGAATTTCAAATCCTCTGTCTGCCATCACCTCATCATCACGTTGTAACAGATGACAAGATCCACTATCTGTGCAAATGAATTTATCAGTTGCTCTGCCCCATAGCATGATGAAACAAAAGGAATGAATCCAGTAGGTGAAATTGCAATTAGAAATTTTAAAGTGTTATGACTTTTGTACTCTATCCAGGTTGCTGCCAGGGCAAGAAGAGATTTAGGTTGCTCTATGTAGAGTTCTGAGCAATCAATGATGCACTATGTTTTGGAATGAACTGTCTTTGTAAATATTTGAGGTAGATGCTCTTGTATAGATTCTTTAGGCAACCATGCTAGCATACAGTGTTCCAAAACTTTGCTGAGGAGTCTTCTATGTAGCCAGAGCGCTTCAAGCTGTACAAGTGGAAATTCAAAAACGGTCTGCAACATGCTCATTTAAAAGGCCAAGCCTGCATCGAAGTAGAACCATTAGGAGCTCATCTATGTGGGAAAGCAACCTTTCTGATGACATATGATATCTTCTCTTAGTGCAATATGTAACTTTTCAACCATGCCAGTACTTAAGCGTATTGAGATATGGCAACAGCAGTGAAAATATAGCATTGAATAAAGCAAAAGTTCATATGCCAGTATAAAAGTTCATCTTCTTGTCTGTCTTGATTCTGCTGTGAGAGAAAAATGGGGTTGTTTTAATGTTTGAGTTTTTACATTTCAACAGCTTATTTTCTTTTTTGAGTGTATCAAAAAAGAACTTATTTCCTCAGTGATGCAATGATTGAATTTTTATCCTGACCTGATTCACAAAGTGCTTGATTCTCAGACATAGCATAACAGTGATCAGGAGATACATGCAATGGAAATCTTGATCTTGCAGATATAGCCTCGTTGTTTTTATATTCTCTTCCCCAGCCAAAACAGTTGTTAAAGATAGCGATGTAGCTGATTGATCAACACTCTTTTGCTTCTTTTCTATGGCACTTTCAATAGAACTCTTCTTGGTATGGGCCTTGGTAGTGCTTTATCTCTCAGTTTCAGAGTTATATCTGCATTGCTTTCTGTTGGAATACCATTAACGATGTGATCAGAGCATATTTGATCACTGCTGCATGGCTTCCAAAGTCTTCTACATCTCTTTTCCGTCTTCAAAGATCTAATCCATCTGTCCCTTTTCTCAGGAATATAATAGGCCCTGGAAAGTAGAACAATTGGGATGGTGGCTCACAACCGCAATCTGTATGGGTTTGACCAAAATGAATATCACAAGAGCTATTCCTCCACCTACTAAGACGATAACTGCTATCTGTACATCCAATAATAGCACAGTTACGTTTTCCCGTCTTGAAATATGCAGAAAGGATTAATATTTTGATTAAAACCTTGGCAAAGTCTTAAAGCAAACAATAGGTTTATGAAAGCAGAAACTGCTTTCTACCCCCTACGCTTGGGTCCAGGCCTTAAAGCACTCAAATTCATAATGGCAGCGTGTTATGTTGAATTGGTGTATTGAAAAGCGAAGCATGACCATCATAAAATCAAAATATTCTCCAAGCAGAGAATTACGAATTCCAAGCATTTTGAGTAAAATGAAGAAGAATGTATGCAAATTTGTCTTTTACTGCATACAGGAAAATATTTGTGATTCATTTAAAGAATATTTCCACAGATCAAAACATGAAACATTCACTAAAAATAACAGTAACATTTTGGCACTAGCACTCCTGAAGTTAAAATTTAGACTGAAGTCTTTTGCTGTTATTACTGGAAGAACATATAATGAATTGCCACTTGATTCTAGGACAGATTGAAACTAAGACTGCTTTCGTATTGTATTTAAATGAACATTTCTCTTAAAGAATCTCAAAATATACGAGTTTTAAGTTAAACATGTATGCAGATTAAATTTTTTCACCGTTTTCCTATTTGCTTTACTTTTCATGGCAGGACCCTCAAGATAACTGCATTACAAGCAAGTTGATAGGTTATCCTGCTTAGATATTGGTATTATTTATTATTTTACACAGTGGGATTGCACCGTAGAGGCATGGAGTCTTAAGAAGCATATATTGAAGAAAAATGCCAGGCTGTGATCCAAGAAATATTGTACTTCAACATTCCTAATGCAAAAAGCTAAGAACTTACCTTCTCTTTGAAAAACCAGATATCTCCATGGATTGGTTGTTGCATTCCTGCCTTTTTATGTTTTATCATTTGACTCCCACAAGCACCGAAATCTTTCAGCTTCAATAAAAGCTTCTTTATCAAAATCTTCAGAGTCTTCGCCATCACTTCCTGTTTCCTCTCCACTTTGTACATATTCATTTGTAACATTGGCCAGTGTGCTTTTCCCTACTTTTGTGAATATTTTTTCATAAACAGTGAACGATTTCATTGTTTATCTGTCAGCGACCAAATGTCGAGCAGCTAAATGTAGGACTGCCTTCTACTTTTCACCCTTTGAGATGTCATGGGAAATTTTCCGCCTCGACATTTTTCACCCAATGGAGATTTGGCTTAATTCCCAAATGTTTTGTCTTCTCAATCCTTTTGATGACTTCAATTTTAAGGAAAAGATCTGGTTAATCATTGCCTACTATATTCACTTTTCTCCTATGGCCTATAGGCATATATTTGCTTTAGATAGTATCTAAACAAAGTTCATTATCTTCATTCAATTCTATATTTTTTCCAATTTATTTTTCAGATCTGTTGGCCATTAATTTGAGTGTTCTGACGTCACATTTCCTTATATATCATAGGCATACATTTCTTCATGCTCTCTAGGAAATTCTCAACATCATTCATGCACAATGTGAAAGGTGAATGTCCCAAAAGCAGCCATGTGGACTGTATTGCTCTTACTTATAACTATTTCCATCAAAGTAGAAGAACTGGTCCTTGAGTAATCGTCAAATGTAAAAAAAACAAAATAGCATTTTAGAATCTCTCTCCTTGCTACTGATACTCTGCTTTGCAAGTAATAAGCAGACCTATTACCAGACCACTTATTGGAGTCTAGAAAGACTAATATCTCATGTCAGTACTTTCCAGTAAAGCGCAAAAATGGAAGCTAAGCCTTCGTATCTAATGGATAGTATGAACAGGTTTGTTTGACTTACCTCATCCTCGTGTATTATTTTATAGTTTGCTTGGCACTGAAAGGCTTTTTATCAGATTTTCAGTAGTCAGAATTTCATGCTTGTTTCTCTAGAGCTTTTCAACAATAAAAAGGTGTGTTAATATATATATATATATATATATATATATATATATATATATATATATATATATATATTTATATATATATATATATATATATATATATATATATATATATATATATATATATATATATATATATATATATATATATATATATATATATATATATATATATATATATATATATATATATATATATATATATATAATCTATATCCAGAAGTTCTCCGGCCAATAGACATAAAAAACAGTGATTATTTTCAGTTTGCAGAAAACTAATAAAATTTTCAAAATCAATATAAGGTGTAACGGAAGATAATTCTAATAATGAAGAGAACTAAAATTGTTGAAAGTGTTAGATTTTTAAGAAGAAATTGTAGTAAATTGTGGCCCCTCCAACAAAATATGTAAAGCCTCTTTTGTTTTTAGTTGATGGCACATTTTAGCTGAATCGGTGATTTTGAAGCAGGTCTCATTACAAGAATCTTTATACGTTTTAGAACTTTGCAGGTGTTTATAAACGTGGGAATTTTTATCTTTGAAGAGATACGTTTGAGCTCTAGTGGTAATGTGTCGGGATGTTTCACCATCATATGCAGAATTACATCTCACACAAATGTTTTATAGACAACAGAAGAACAGAGTGATCTAGGCACAGAGTCTAAGTTGCATCAAGTCGTTGATCTTAAAGGAGGAGAATGCTAATTTAATTGTAAGATTACTGCAATATCTTTTGGTTAATGTGCAAACTTTACGCTGGGCAAAATTGGAAGAAGGAAGACATGGTAGCTTAAAGTAGAGAGTATCAGTATTATCAGATTGTACAGAATTACCATTATTGTCAAGATATCTTTTAACTATCCTATTTCTTAAATTTCCAGGAAATTGATTCCTTTTGAAGATGTGTGTGAACTTTTTGACATCATTATTAAATGAGAGTTGAGAATTATTTATTTTGTAAGCTGTATCCACTAGAGTATGGATGAGCCCTACTTTGGAAGAGAAGGAAGTAAAGCTGAAGAAATTAGTGAGCGAAACAGTAAAAGCCTTTTTCCCATAGGTGGATGTTGTGAGAAAAAAAGGATCATTATATAAAAGTTTCTACTGGAGCTTAAAAAGAAATGTAAAATTGATAAAGAGATATACAATTATATTTATCCATCAAGTTCGCAACCAGCACTTATTTATGGTTTGCCTAAAATGCACAAGATAAACGCTCCTAATGAGGTTCCACTGTTTCGGCCTAGTGTATCTTCCACGAACACTTATAAATATCATTTAACCAAATATCTTTGCAATCCTCTGCAACCTTATATACATAGCACTTACTCTATTTCTGACACTTTTTCCTTTCCAGGAACCCAACACTATCGATCTTTCTAACAGATTTATGGTTTCTTTTGATGTTGTTAGTCTGTTTACTAATATTCCTCTCAAAGAGTCAATTGATCTTGCAGTATCTTACATAACTGAGGGAAACACTAAATTAACATTTTCTAAGGCTAAACTTGTTAAGATCTTTTCAATTGCTACTTCTCAAACTCATCTTCTGTTTAATGGTAAGGTGCTTGACCAAATCGATGGTGTTGTGATGGGCTCCCCTCTCGCACCTGTCCTGGCTAGCCTATTTGTTGTGTCTGTAAGTGAAACACACAAATCAAACAAATAGTGTTATTAACTATTTTATTATATTCACTGGCTCAATTACACTATAAGACGCTGTACATTTACTATGTTCGTAATGCTCACATCCAACAATTGATTATCCTCGAGAACGCTACTTTATTTATATACATGCAATAGAACCTTCTAGAAAGCTACAGAACATTAATTACGTCATATATCATATTTAGACTACATAAGATTAGTCCCTAAAGTTCTGGTAACTGCGTCTAGAATATTATCCTCGAGAACGCTACTGTATTTATATACATGCAATAGAAACTTCTAGAAAGCTACAGAACATTAATTACGTCATATATCATATTTAGACTACATAAGATTAGTCCCGAAAGTTCTGGTAACTGCGTCTAGAATATAGGGGAATGACCCGCAGGAATACTCAGTCTATTTACATATCGGATTAATCTTACGTCATTAGTATCTTTGGCCATAGCACTATTCATATGGCATCATGAAAATATATGGCTCAAACACTATGAAGGTCTTAATCTTTTCTATCAACGACATGTTGATGATATTTTTTGTGTTTTCAACAATGAGAATGATGCTAAACTATTTTTTGACTTTATTACTCACAACATCCTAATATCAAATTCATTATAGAAAAGGAAACCAACAAGGTTCTGGCATACCTTGTAGTGTGTATTGATAATAATAATCCTTCTTGTCTCAAATCTTCAACCTGTTGGGAAAACGACTTTTACTGGATTGCTCACTAATTTCTTCAGCTTTACTTCCTACAACGTAGGGCTCATCTGTACTCTTGTAGATAGAGCTTACGAAGTAAATAATTCTCTAATTTCATTTAATAATGATGCGAAAATGTTCACACATATCTTCAAAAGGAATCCATCTCATGGAAATTTAATAAATAGGGCAGTTAAAGCATATCTTGACAATAATGGTAATCTTCCACAATTTGATAAGAATAATACTCACTACTTTAAGCTACCATATCGTCCTTTTTCCAATTTTGCCCAGCGTAAAATTTGCACATTAATCAAAAGACAAGCTATTTTAAGTGTCTACTGTATGCGGACATAATCTGCAACTTTGCCTTGAAAAAGAAAAATGTGCTCCCACTTACATGCATGGATTGATGACATCAGATGTTGCTGTGAAGGGCCATGTGACCCCCTGAGGGACGTGGGTGGAATGCAGAGCAAAACTGTTAGCACAATTTGCGAGAACTGATTGTGAAAAAATGCTCTCAATTCTACTTTAGGCTACACGGCTCTACATATCCTTCCTTCTTTTATTGAACTGTGTAGCTTAGCATAGGTTTGAGATCATTTTGTCGCAATCAGTTCTCGCAAATTGTGCTAATAATTTTGCTCGGCTATCCAGCTACGCCCCTTAGGGCATCATGTGGTCCTTCACAGCAACAAAAGATATCATCAAACCATCTGCAAGTGGGGGAAGTTCTTACTTTTCAAGGTCTTGTTCTCAATGGGTACCCCATAGTTGTCTATGCGGGGGTCCATGTCAGGGTTTTTTATGTAAACTTTAGAAGCCCTCAAAATTACCACACATTTTGGACTTTCACTGTCATAAATCTCATTGAATATCTGAAGCATTTTTTTACCATATTAGAACTAAAGAACTTGGTTTTCTTTTGCACTTCAATTCTCAAGCTCCAAATATGAAATTGTTCATAAGCTGTAATTCTCAGACCCTAGATATTTAATTTTGTCTTATGCTGCGATTTACACACTCTTAATACGAATTTCTTGTAAAATCTCAGATCCCAAATATTGACATTGGTTCTCCTGTATAGAATAGCAGAGAGGAGCCCTTGTGCCTTCTTTCTGCATGTAAAGTATACATGTTAAATCAAATCTTGGGAGTATGTTAAGTTTGTTGTTGCTAATCAAGGGGTAGTTAGAAGAAGGGTGGTCACACCTGCAAACTTTGATGATCTTGTCAGTACAGTTAGATTCAATTACTTTTGGTGGTATATGACTGCATGTTTTACTATTACATGGTGAAAAGGGAGTTAAAAATACCCTTTATTTTATACATGCACCCCATATTTAAATGAAGGTCTTGCTCATAAAGCATGGTTTGTAAATTCAAATAACTTTCATTAATTCACAGCTTTGCCAGCTTACATCAGTAAGTTGTTGCTTTTCATCCCCCAGAAAAAGAGGTTATGTGATGCCACTGTTTCTGATAACCAAACATAGGATTAAACAAACTTAACTCTGCCTTAACTGAACAATAATGACTGTACCTGGGACATAATTAATATCATAGACTTAGAGGATAACCAGAAAACTATGAAAACTGTCCTGCAAGATTAATTCCACTTAGTAGCCAATATATTTTGCTATATTATATAATATGTAATATATAATTCTCAATATGCCAAAATGTAGGTGAGCAACACCAATGTTTCTGAAATAATTGGGTGAGATGCAATGCTAAAGGAATTTCATATAACCTCAGGTAATAGGTATACTCATTAAATTTTTATAGATATTAAAATTGTTTACAATTAGCTGTGGCATAAAATACAGTTTCTTATTCTGTAGTTGGCTTGGCAAAAAATGATTGAGAAGCACTGAGTACACAAATATATGAAAAAGTATATAGTCTCCAATCTAACTCTGCCAGAGAATACAACACAAGCAGCTCAGTCCACTATAGTTTGCAGTGTAGATCATTCTGCATTGATTCTGAAATGAATTTCTGTCATGTCCATTTGCACAACAGCCAGGACCATAGTAGACACCGAATTGCCCTTAGAGACCAAGTCCTCTACAGAATACAGCATCCACAGCCCCAACTGTCACAGTGTGTTGTACAGATCATTAGGCATTGGTTTCATGATGGTATTCTATTGTGCCCTTCATCTCATCATAGCAATAGACAGAAAAACCACTGTTTCGCTAAGGAAACATCATGTGTTGCCATTCTGCTGACAAATAAATGACAGGTTCAACATTGTGTATAGTATTCAACCACTGTACATATCAACTCCACATTTGTGAACCTTTGGGTCATTCAAGAGTGTGCAGCTACACAGTTGAAGTTTGTAGTTCCCTACCAAGCAATAAATGATGATATGAGATAGCTTCTGATATCAAGAGCAAATGGTCATTAACGATACTCTAAATGCCTGCAGAACTATGTCAGTATTTCAAAGCACATAAAAGTGCCACCATGACTCACAATAGAGCACAAAATGATACCATTGTTCATAGAACGTCCTGCCCACCTTTTCAGGAGAGAGCCTAATAGTCATGTAAAGACGACATTGTAAGTAAGAAAGTGAGAAAAAACCATAAAATAGTCCCCATGATAAAAATCATAAGCACTTTGCCCATACATAAACTTGACCACCTGGGCTACCTATGAAAGAGCTTTCACTTCCAAATTAAAAGCAATAAATTAAAAAAATGGAAAATTGAGAGATGTGATTCCTACAGCCCCTCTAAGTGAAATTAAATGGTCCTCATCATAAACCCTTGCCCTAAACCACAACCATTTCAATAAGCCACCAGCAGTACCCCTTTTATCAGGGTAAAATGCAAAATGTTTGATAGGCTCCCTCAAATAATACCCCTGACACTTCACTAAAACATGTGGATCCTATTTATGTACTTAATGGCAGAAGCAGAAACTACATGAAACACTCTTGTTGTTAATGCGAAACTGCAATTATATTATATATATATATATATATATATATATATATATATATATATATATATATATATATATATATATATATATATATATAT
>OLMO02000275.1:14250926-14299650 GCA_900291935.2 Cassiopea xamachana
TATATATATATATATATATATATATATATATATATATATATATATATATATATATATAAATATATATATATATATATAATGGCATACTACTATCTATCTAGCAAATGTCACACGCCAGACTTATTGGAACAATACCCACCTAAGAAAAAGCATTCACTACTGTCTGAAGGAGCAATTGTACTTTAACAACACAATCCTACTGTTTGTAGCAGTTCTAGCATCAAGGAAATAATTTCATAGATATGCTTCTGTAGGCTAGAAGCTTTTAATGATAAGCCTCAAATGACCCTCACCCCATAAATGATAATTGTAACTTTTGCTACTAGGATTATCTAAATTCTGGTTGTCATAATGCAGATCAAGTTTAATAAACTTAGCACTTTGTAATAGACATTTGTAATAGACTTACTATACCCCCACCCCATTTTCCCTTGTGCTAGCAAATGGAATAAGGAATAATATCGGTAAAAGTTTGGCCTAGGTATACAACGAACGCATTAGTGTGTGTGGAAACATCAAATCAGGGAAGGCAGAGATTTAACACCACAATTTAGAGCCAACAGAAATACAAAATAGCAACAATTCAACAGAAAAACTATTTAGGTTATTACAGCAATAATATACATTGCCCGCAAAATCTAAGCTCAAGTCAAAGAAATGCCAGCCAAAGATTCTTAGTTAGCATGAAAGAACTTACCCTAATACACAGTACCCGCAGCAGGAATAGTTCTTCAAATCAACACCACAACAAATAGAATAAACGATGAGCAGTGTCTTCTGTAGTAGACAATGCAATGTCATACGGTGAAAGAAGATGACTTGTCACCTCACGTTAATACTCTTAACGGCTCTCTTTCTCTATCGGACATATGACATCTCGAGGAATGACATCATAAAAGAACAAAGTCAATTTTCTCACGAAAAAGTTGAAAAGACAAAAGTACAAAATATGTATCAAGAAGAGGATGCAGAGAGGGCCAGCACAATTTGTAGGGTGATAGAGCAACAGATTTAGGAGGAGTTTCTCTTAGATGGTTTCCCTCATGTGCGTTATTGGTTATGCATATTATATAAAGCGGTTTGTAAAAGGGTGCCTGCTGAGTGCGGGCAATCCCACCCCACCTGAGATCTGCTAAATAGCCTTGGAAAGACAAGACATAACTTTCAAAATGGCGAAAGGTCAAGAGGTCAATGGGTGAACTTTCCTACCAGAGCACAGCAGTAAAATACGGGAAAATGCAACGATAGAAGTCAAACTCACTTGTTGTTCCTGGTTCTGGTTCCTTACTATCAAAAACTGAGTGTCTGGGTCACGTACCTACCATGCTGAGGGACAACAACTACTGTACATAGCACACAAGGAACTACCTCTAGCAGGCATGCAAAGTCAAAGCTAGACAAAATGGATGGCCTATAAACAGGGGCGGATCTGGAAAATTTCATGACTGTCGCACATAGGGTGTGGCTCGTTAGTAGGCGTGGTCAAACCAAGGAATTCTGCAACTGTTGGCTGTGGGGCTGGTGAGGATAGTCCAAATAAATTATACATTTTTGAGGACGTAAATATTACACCATAACACACTTATAAAATTAGGCCATGCCAAAGAAGTACTCATATAATTATAATTTCTAATTGTAATTATAACCCTAACCCTAACCAATGCTCTAACCCACTACAGTACTCAGAATTATAAATGAGTCTCTGCTAATACCTCATGCTTCATTATAAGCAGGGGCGGATCCAAGGATGGCTGGGGGTCATGGTCCCCTCCCAAATGGTAACATTTCCTATATCAAACAATAGTGTTAAGAAACTTCCAACAGAACAAAGACAATAAAATGAATCAGATGGGCCCCCAAAGTCCATACCAAAAGTATTTCATGACGTATTTCACAATCCATGTAACTGAAATGACAAGACAAAAATGTGCTTTGAGCATGGGGAATTACCATTCTCAGGATCATTCCCCAGCAATATGAAATATGATCCTGAAAGGTACCTGCTCTCTGCAAATGATTTCAGATTGGTTTCAGGCACGTTTAAGGAGCAAGAGAACATAATTTAATATTGAAAATGATATCTCGAACTGTACCTTGCAGCTACGACTCTTTCATCACTCATAACGCGAAGGCATGCATCATTCTTTGGAATGTCGCTGCTAGCTGATAAGTCTTCAGCTAACAGGATTTTCTTCGATACTACGGCACATCTGCCGAGCTTTGCTAATTCAGCATTATAGATTGCCTCCAACGCGTTGTAGTTCTCTTCTTCAATAAAGTGCGTTACTTTTTCCATTAAATCCGTCATAAGATAATAAAGATTGCGACATGAATGGAATGCTGCGGCCTTTCATGTGCTAAGCATCCTACTAACATCTATATATCAAATCTATTTTAAGATTGTGCGACAGCACTACAAAGCATCCTTTAGGCATACGGTCGCACAGGAAAACGATATGATTGGCTTCCTCTATTCATATGCAAATTGTGTGACAGTGGTGCGACAGTGGTGCTACAGTGGGTAAGAAGCATCCTGTGCACAGACATCTTACTCTATCTATTGGGATTCAGTAAAAACTGTAAGATTTAACAATCCGGAATAAAGATTACAAACATGGGATCTCCCCTTTCTGACTAGCTCCTCCACAGAGTAGGAAAGTGTACGACACTTCTATATAATTCCCTACCTACTTCGAGCAAACAGAAAAATCCATCTTAGAGCTGATTCGATGAAGTACAAATTAAAAACACTTTCCAAGTGACTAAAAAGATTGATGTGCAGCTGAATGTTGACTGTCGCATGTGTGACCTGTGTGACAGTCTAGATCCGCCCCTGCCTATAAATGTTAGTTATTAAGAAAGAGAGAACTTACCTTTAAAAACACAGGGCCAGCAGCAGCAACAGGTCTTCAAAGAAACACACCAAAAAGTTAGCAGAAATACTATGGCAATGTCCGTCCTCAACAGCAAAGAAAGTACTGTCTTTCAAAGAGTAATCAAAGGCAGATGTCATACTGCTAGAGGAGATGAGCAGGTGCTTCTCACGGCTGCCAGCAAATCTCTCTCTTTGCATTGCGGATATGACACCGATGCACTCATATCCTCCCAATCCAGCAATGGCACCAACATAAGAAGCCACATTCACAGGATGAAAAATACCTGGAGAAAGTGACCAATCTTAGTTATGAACAAACTGCAATACTGGGGAAGGGCTAGGCCAAACTCCAGGGCTAATCTGCACACCCACCCAGGAGGAGTGTGGATCAGAACCCCAGTGCATGTTCGACACACCCAGAGCCATATTTAGCAAGAAATCCCTTTGTTCTCCCTTTAACCCCAGGAATTTCAGATTGATTATTATGGAGGGATCTTAGTATATATTGATTTAAAAGGGTGCCCCCCTACACACTGTTAATCCCACCCCAAACTGTGATCTGCAAATTAGCCTTGGAACTCCACATGCCTGTTCATGCTGAGCATGGTGATGGATTGATGGCATCATATGTTACTACAAAGGACCACATGACCCCTGGAGGGGAGATGCTGGAGTGCAAAGCAAAGTTGGTAGCAATATTTGTGAACAATGATGGTTAAAAATGACTGCAAAGCTATGTTAAGCTACACAGATTAATGAATGAAGGAAGGAAGGTAGATTGCCTTCCAGGCCAGAGCTAAGTCATTGCATGAACACCCTATTGGCCGCGTGTGTCACCCCATAAAAAGTTTCCTCTTCAGCAACAATGTTAAAAATAGAAAATCCATAGATTATTAACAATTGAAAGATAATTATGCACATCGTATGTACTGAATGTAGTATTCTGTAATCTACAGTACTGAACCGGATGTCTCCCCCTACCCCCACCAATCCCCGATGCCAGATAAATAAAAAAGACACTTTGTAGCATTGGTTGTGTGCTTCTAGTAATTAATGAAATGGTTCCATTTATACAGCCTCACCCAAAAGCAGAAACCTTGTATGGATGCACCTAAAATAGCCCTAACCCATTAGATAAAATTTTGTCACTTCCTAATTTAAAGTACCAAAGTACATGCACAAATTTCAGAAATATGGTTGCTAGAATTATGTTAACAATAACTTTTAAATAAGGAAATATATAAAATGGATATCATAAGATAGCCCTTATGACAAACACTCGCCCTAAACAAATCACACATTCAATAAGCCCCATACATTACTCTTACCTCTGTGGAGAATCTTATAAGGTCGTATAAAGGCCTTGTTACCTTAATCAAGACTCCCAGTGACACTAAAGAAAAACTCACATTCTTCGGTTATGATGATTATAATTCTCGCATAATAGCCTCTTGTCCGGCTCCTGATCTGATCTGAAAGCTTCAAATCGATCGTACTTATACTAAACGTGAATTAATCTATGTCATGGAAACGATATACAAATAACTACGTCGTAAACTAAAAATGGCTTGAAACAATGGTATGATATAATACTAAGGTCAACAGAACATTCCAGAGATTTAATCTCCTAGGTAACATGATAAGCAAACAGCAGCTAAATATTGTCAATGATGGAAGTGTCTATAGGTCCATCATTACGTAATGTCTATTTTACCACACCCTTCCCCTATTAAAATGTGTGTACAGTTTAATACGATATTCTTTAGTCTTCCTGATCTTCATAAACATTAACCGCAGCCATTTGATTCCTGGCTTCATCTCTAGCCTTCCTCGGTAATCTCGCTCTTGGTCTGAATTCTTCGGCCCTCGGGTTCAACTCAACATTGGCTGCACGGCTTTCTCCTTCAACTTCCAGATCGCATACTAGTTGAAGCGGTCGCTCAACAACGTAACCATTTCCGAGTTTGATCTTCAATCCACGTGTGACATGATCCTTTCCGATGACCGTTCCAACGTCTCTTCCAATTCTCCAACGGGCTCGGTCTTTTATGTCTTCTTTCAACAACACGACTTTGCCACTCTTGGGGATTTTAGTATCATTTCCACTCTGGTTACGCTTCCTTTCCTCCAACGCATACAGATACTCCTTCAACCACCTCTTTCATAGCTGTTCTTTACTTCGTGCAAGAAGTACCAATCTCTTGGGAAGTGTTTCGTCGTCCCCAATTTTGTTACGATCCTGTTCAAGCATCTGGGCTGGTTTCCCTCGGATTAGGATATTCGGTGTGATGACTGGCGTTTCAAACTCTTCACCTTGATAGCACAGGGGGCGATTATTCATCACGCATTCTATGTCCAAAAGTGCTTCTTCCAACTCTGCAAACCTCAGAATACTCCCGTCAATAGCCTTTGCAAGACTTCGCTTCATGGTGCCTACCAGCCGCACAAAGAATCCTCCCCACCATGGTGCCCGTGACAGGTTCAGTCTCCAAATGATTTTGTCCGCTGCTAGGAAATTCATGAGCGTCTCATTCTTCTTGAGTTTGTTCAGCCATTTCTTTGTTGCGGTGAAAGTCTTGCCATTATCGCTTACTATCAGTCTGGGTGTACCTCTCCTTACAACGAATTCTTTCAGGGCTCGCTGGAATTCCTCAGCTGTCAGGTCTCTGCAAAGTTTCAAATGCACGGCTCTGGTAGTGGCGCAAGTAAACAGGGCAATGTAGGCTTTCCCAATTGTCTTCTTGTTGATTCGGTACTTGATTGGTCCTGCAAAGTCTACGCCGGTGGATGTGAATGGATGCGTCATCTGTGACCTGAAAGTTGGTAGCTGCAAACTCGGAGGTGCTTCCAATCCCTTTACTCGAAACCTCTTGCATTTGTGGCAGTTGTGAATGACTTTCTTCACCAATGTGCGTAGCTTGGGTATCCAACACCTTTCTCGAATACAGCTCATTGTCACAGATACTCCCCCATGCAACATTCGTTTGTGACTCTGTTCAATTAGCAGCTTCACAAGAGTGTGGTTTTTTGGCAGAAATATCGGATGGTAGTTTGGCACTCTTCCCTTGCATCCCCATATCCCCAGCTGATCCTTTTTCAGTGGGACGTCCGATCGCATCTTGTCATCTTGCTGTGCCTCCTTTATCCAAAATCTCTTCGCTGATCCTATCTCTTCTGTCATCAGCATCCCTGTCTGTTTCTCCTTTCTGCGAGTGTTGTTTACAAACCGCTGTATAAACGCTGTTATTTGTAAGGTTTTCCAGAGTGTATGCTTCTCCTGAAGATCTCTCACTTGGTTGGCAGAAGCATCTTCTTTGGATAACATTTGCCGATCCTTCTGTGGCAATTTTTCAGCTTCTGTTTCCTTACTCTCTCCGATTTCTGGTTGAATAGGCCAGTTTTCTTTGGTTGACAGCCAGTTTGGTCTGCAAAACCAAAACGATTCCATTTGTGCTGGAGCGATTCCCCTGCTTCCCAAGTCGCTTGGATTTTCACTGGTTGGTACATAGTGCCATTCCTCAATCTCGCTGCTGCTGATGGCCTTGACTCGATTGCGTACAAACTGACTCCACGTGCCTTTTCCATTCAACCAGTGCAAAACCGTAGTGCTATCCACCCATTCATGAATCTCATCAATTTGATAGTCTGTCACTGCTTTTTTCACGCAGTTGATTAGTTTACTCAGTGTTTGTGCTGCTACAAGCTCTAGGCGTGGAATGGATTTCTCTGGTGTAACCCTTGCTTTTCCTGTCAGCAGGTGCTGGCTTGGATTTTGATTGCTGTAATGAGCGATCACGTAAACACATGCTGCACTGGCCAATTTGCTTGCATCTGCAAAACCATGCAATGTAATGTGCGTTACTTCTCCTTGAACAACAGTTCTGGGTACACTCAGTGGTGGACACTTCATCAGCTTCTTGATCCAATTCTTCCACAGAGCCTCTACTTCACCATTGATTTCTTCATCCCATGCCAACTTCTCTCTACAGACTCGGCTATACAATATCTTGGCGATTATGATTATTGGTGAGGTTAGGCCGAGCGGGTCGAACACACTATTGATCACTGACAGCATCTTCCTTTTGGTTAGCACGCCTTCATTTCCTGCGTCTGCACATTGAGATAGGCTGATTGTGAATTCGTCGTTCTTCTTGTTCCAAGGAATTCCCAAAATTTTTGTCTCACACGATTTTTTACCAACAGCTGTCTTGGCATACATTGTTGCATCTTCTTCTTTAGATACACTTGCTTCTGCTATGGGGGCTTCTGCCTCTGGAATGTTGCTGTGCCATTTGTGCAACTCGAAACCACCTTCCTGCAGAATCTGTGTTGCCTCCACTTTGAACTTGAGTAGATCTTCCCGTTTATAGCCTCCAAACTGCACGTCATCCACGTACATGTTCTTCATCAAAGCCTTGACTGTTTCTGGAAATGTCTCTCTGTACTGGCTGAGGTGTTTTTCCAATATAGCCCCAAGGATGTATAGGCTTGATGCTGCTCCAAAGATGACACGTGTGAATCTGTAGGCAACCATTTCCCGCTCTTCCATGGTTTTATACCAAAACAGACGTTGTGCATCTCGATCAGCAGGATCCAACTTTATTTGCAGAAATGCTTTCTTGATATCACCAGTGATACAAAGTCGTAGCATTCGGTTTCTCAGCAGTATATCCAGTATCAGTGGCTGCAACGGGGGTCCCTTTTCCAAGCAGTCATTTAGTGAAGGGTCAGCAGGGCTTGATCTGGCTGAGCAGTCATACACAATCCGCATTTTGGTGGATTCAGCATCTTCTCTGATAACCGGTTGATGAGGGACGTAGTGGACGTTTTCACGGCTAGGTTCTTCTGGAATGGGTTCCAAAATACCCTCTTTGATTTGTGCTTCCATCACTTCATGGTACTCATTAAGTTTCTGCAGCCTTTCCAACCGTCTTGTTGTATTATGCAACCTGGCAACGGCAAGCATCCTGTTGGTTGGCAGCTCCACATGATCTTCCTTCCATGGTAGTCTGGTAGAGTACGTTCCATCACCCAGTCGTTTTAGGCTTCTCCTGAAGTTTTCATGGAATGTATCTCCTGGTCCACTATTTGTGTCGGCCAATCTGAGGACTTCTATCACATCTTTTCAAATTCCTCCTTTGGGGACAGCATCATAAAGATTCTCTCAACTTCTGAATCGGCCTCCATGGTCTTTCCAGTTACTGTCCAACCAAGCATGGTGAATTCAGCGCCTGGGTCAACATCAGGATTGGTGCCCAAAACTGGAGTCTCGGTGGTCTTTATTCTCTGTTAGTCTGCTGCACCCAGAATTATATGAACAGGCAGTTTCCCCTCTCCTGTATCCTTGTCACCGAAATGTAGATGGCTCAAATGGCTGCATTTCTTCTTCAGGGCTTTGAGATTCGGATTGGGTAGGTATGTCAGGATGTCCTTCTCACCATTTATGCAGTTAAGCTCTAGGCTGTAGTCCTCGATCACCTTGGATTGAATGGACACTTTGTAGATTTGCACACGTCTCCTCACAGTGCCATACATCTGCTCGATGCTTCTTGTCTCTGTTTGAAATGGTTGGAGATGTAATCGAGTCACTAGGTTTGTGCATATGTATGAGCTGCTGGCTCCACTGTCTATCATGACGCGTGCTTGGATTCCGTTTACCATAGCCCTGATGGTTGCATGAAGCATGGTACTGGTGTCCAATGCTCTTTTCCCCATTTCTGGGGGCTGAATACTGCTAGTAGCACTTTCCGATGTCGTCCCATCGCATAGGGAGGTGTGATGTCGGCCACCGCACTTCCTGCACCCTCTGGATCTACATTTTGATGCCATGTGCCCGAAACCTGTGCAGTTGTAGCAGAGCCTTTTCCTTTTTACGATTTCTCGTCTTTGGGCCAGGATCAGCACTTTTGCTGCAGTCTGAGCTTTTATGGTTTGTAAAATAGCAGAATACACAGCTATTTGCTTTTCCTTGTGGTCTATCAATCGAATTTGCAAGCATCATTGTGTCCCTTGGTTTCTCGTTCATCTGGTGTTTGTATCCTCGCTTCTTCAAGGGGTTTGCTGGGCTCATCGTTCCACCAACTGGAAGGGGGTGTCTGTCCACATACTTTCCCAGATTTTCGACCAGTTGCTCAAGGTCCTATTCTTCCCACTTGTCATCCTTCAGTGTCAGTGCCTCCTTCACTGGTCCCAGTTTGTCCATCAACGTGTAAACCGAGCTCTGTGTGCTATCCAGTCTCTTCATCGTCACAAGGGTGCGAACGATTCTTGCTAGCTTGTTGTAGAAGTCATGGACTCTGGCCGTGTGATGTATATTTGTTATTGTTTCTAACCCCTCGAGTTCTTTTATGAGAGCTTTGTGAATCTTTATGTCCTTTCCGTAGATTTTTTCTAGGATTCTTTTGGCCTCCATGTAACCGTCCTCTGTGTGGGGCAACCCGAGAACATCTTCTTTTGGCTTTCCTTCTACCAGCTCCAGTAGGTAGTTGAATTTACTGATGTCTGCTATACTGGGCCTGTCTACCCCGATGATGAACTGGTTCCAAAATCGAAGCCAGTCTTTGTAGTCTCCCTTTGAAGGGCGTTATTGTGTACTTCTGCAATTTGACTGATTGCAGCCTGGCCCTGCCTTCCTCTGTTCTTTTATTTGCCATTTCCATCTCCATTTCCAGCTTCTTACTATACCATTGTTCCTCTCGTTCTCGTTCACGGTTCTTCGCCTCCTCCTTTTCTTGCTCCCTTCTTCTATCAACAGCCGCTTGTTCTTCCATTAGTCACCGTTGGTGCTGCAGTTCCTCTTTTTTCTTCTGCTCCGTTTCCTTCTGTCTGAAACCATCCAGCTGTTCTTTCACCCTTTTCCTCGTGCTCCAAAATTCTTTGATCTTTTCCTTCTGCCTTTTGTTCCATTCCCGTACTTGATCGATTGTTTTTTCCTCCTAGAGCATTTCTTCCGTGGACCTGTCTTTTGACATCTCTAGCTTCTTTATGATTTCGCATATTCGTTCATATGCCACCTCGATTTCCTCCCTTTCGCCGGATTCCAATGCCTCTTCTACGTCTTCCAGTACAACTTGACCAGTTGTGATTTCTCGATTGTATTTCGCCTCAGCTGCCATTTTGTCCCAGTTCTCCTCGACTTGATGAGTGTCCTTGCAAAGTCGCCACTTTTAGTGTGGAGAATCTTATAAGGTCGTATATAAGGCCTTGTTACCTTAATCAAGACTCCCAGTGACACTAAAGAAAAACTCACATTCTTCGGTTATGATGATTATAATTCTCGCATAATAGCCTCTTGTCCGGCTCCTGATCTGATCTGAAAGCTTCAAATCGATCGTACTTATACTAAACGTGAATTAATCTATGTCATGGAAACGATATACAAATAACTACGTCGTAAACTAAAAATGGCTTGAAACAATGGTATGATATAATACTAAGGTCAACAGAACATTCCAGAGATTTAATCTCCTAGGTAACATGATAAGCAAACAGCAGCTAAATATTGTCAATGATGGAAGTGTCTATAGGTCCATCATTACGTAATGTCTATTTTACCACACCTCCGACTATCAGGGTTACCTATGAAAATGCTGTCACATCCTAATTAAAGCTACCTAATTACACACGCAAATTTCAGAAATGTGGTTGCTAGAATTAGCGTAATAATAATTTTAAGTAAGCCAATGTGCTCAGCCCCTTCAGCATAAATAAGTGGGTCATGAAATTATAATTCAGATCCCATACACTATTAAACCGCAACAAAAATTTGCAAACAACATTGCCCCACAACAAATCAAACCCTAGAAATTATGCTCTGCTACCTCAAGGTAAATAATTGGTTCATGGAACTATAATTGAGCACTCATTTAGTATAGGTATACACATCAACAATCTGTACACAAAGTTAATCCCACAATATCAAGCTTTAGAATACTAACCCCGGCTACTTGAACATAAATACTTGGGTCATGAAATTGTACTTGAAAACCCAGTCAGTATTTCAGTATTGCAATACCCTACAAAAATCTGTACTTATTCACACAAAATTATCTTTCAATATTTCAAGCCTTAGAATATAGGCTCAGATACATGAGCATAAATAATTGAATCGTAAAGTGGTACTTCAAGTCCTATTTGGAATTAGACATCACAGCAAATTCTACACATGAAGTTACACCTGAATAAATAACAACTTAGAAAGTAAGCTCAGCCACTGGAGCATAAAAAATTTTACCACCAAATCATAATTCACATCCCATTCAGTAGTGAACTACACACCGAAAACTTGCAAACAACGTTACCCCCAAAAAATCACTCAGTGACAGCATTATAACAAAGTTATGAAGGTATACTTTAAAACTCATTTAGTATATGAATGTATACCAAGAATCTGTACACAATGTTAGCCATAATAAATCAGACCTTAGAATAAAAGCCAAGCCATCTTAGCGTGAATAGTAGATTAATGAAGGTGTAATTTAAAATCTATGTAGTATTGGAATGCACACTAAAATTCTACTCATGAAGTTATCCCTGAATAAATCACAACTTAGAATGTAGGCCCATCCACTTCAGCATAAATAATTATGTCATGAAGTAATAATTCATATCCCATTCATTCTTCAAATACATATCAAAAATCTTCACAGAAATTAAATGATCATAATGTCCATAACATTTATTGAATTTAGGATTGTGTAATATACAATAATAAAAAGTATGTGTTCCCCTCCAAATCCGGAATTTCAGTTAACTTGTAGGAAGAAAAAGCCCTTCTATCATGAAGGAACCAAATTCCAAGGAATTATGACAGGTAGACATTCAGTAAACAAATAATAGTTAGTTCAGTAGCTTCCCGAACAGAAAGTAAACACAAAATCAGTAAAACGGTATGTAAAAAGAATATAAAATATGGAAATGACACTTCCAATTCCAAGCAAATTTGTTGCATCCAGGCCAAACTTAAGGCAGAGAGAGAAAGACCACACTACTTTCATCTTCCACAATGAACAGCCAAGAATTCTTTGTTGTCACATCGCATGGATTTAGCGATTACATTTAGGAATGATATGAGGAAGAATTTAGCCTAAATAGACAAAGAAGTGATAACTGTGTTTGGAACCATGAAATCGGGAAGGAAGAGATTCAATACCGCAATTTTGAGTCAAAGTGATACTCATGATAAAGAAAGATGAAAATTGAAAATGGCAACAGGTCAAGAGGTCAACAGTAAAGTTCTTCTAAGCCTGCACGGCAGTATAGTACGTGAAAAATAATGGATTCCTCGAAGCTTAAAAGTACAGACAGAACTCAAAATCGCTTATTTTATCTATTTGTTTATTGTTTACTATCAAAAACTGAGTGTCTGGGGTGCCTACCTTCCAAGTTGAGGTTGAACAGCTACATTGCACACGGGCAAAGCAGCTCTAGGCAACACGGGAACTCCACGGTAGATTCAAAGAATGAACAGGTTAGTGTTTTTTAATGCTTACTATCTAAAACTGAGTGTCTGGGGCACGTACCTTCCAAGATGAAGTAGAAACGCTACATTGCACATGGGCAAAGCAACTCTAGGTGTCATGGGAAGTCCATGGTAGATTCAAAGACTTAACAGGTTAGTGTTCTTTTATTGTTTACTATCGAAAACCGAGTGTCTGGGGTGCCTACCAAAGTGCTGAGTTACACACTTCCACCTCTCAGACAGAAAAATTTATGATCGCTTACCTATAATGAACTAATCCTTCAACCCTTTAGAATCAAGGCAAGCAATGTACTACTACTTGAGAGAGAAGAGCCACCTCTTGGCATCGTGATTACTTTGAATCATGAAAGTAGTACAATGAAAAATGATCGCAAACCTACGCTAGGCTATACAGGAAGGTAGAACTGTGTAGCCTAGCGTAGATTTGCGAATCATTTTTTTACAATCATTAGTCGCAAATTTTGTTTACAATTTTGCATTGTAACCTAGCCACGCCTCTCTGGGGGTCACATTGTCCTTTGCAGCAACATGTGATGTCATCAATCCATCACTGTGCTTGGCAGGGTGTCATTTGTTCAGTCAAAGTGTCATGTGCTGTTGTCCATCCAATATTGTCTCAGCATTAACAGGTAAGTTATGTCCTGTCTTTCCAAGGCTAATTTGCGGGTGTGTCAGGGGTGAGATTGCCCATGATCAGCGGGCACCCTTGTAGAAAGCTATTCCCTCACATCATTCTCCTGCAAGTTAAGCATATACTATATCCTGTTGAAGATTGAAAATCATAGAAAACTCATGTGATGCTTTGGAACTAATGACACAATGGTAAAACTCAACAATACCATTCAAGTCAAGTCTTCACTCCATTGAAACTTTCATTTGGAAATAAATACTAATAACTGTGATAGAATATGTGAAAGTAAAGCAGAGAGACTATAAAATGACATCTAGTGATGTATGCTACCATGATAGCTAAAAGCAATTCAAAAGATAAATAATTATGAAATACATAATCTGTTATACATTATCCAATAATCTGAAGTATAAATGTGATCAAATGTAGAACAGCTGATTTAAGTAGGAATGGAAGCAGATCTCAATAGTCAGGAGTATAAATGGTAACTAAGTATCCTTAGGTAGCAAGTCCTCTAGAAAATATAGAATCTACCGTCCTTCCATCATACTTTGCTGCAGAAACTATAAAGGATAGAGTATCAAATGGACTTCTGCACTTTACACAAATACTAATTTCTTATTAGGGCAACAGCATGTCTTGCCATCCTATTGACAAATGAATAAAAGCTGCAGGAATGTCTACAGGAACCATACATTGAATTCACTTCCCTTGCATGACTGGTTTAGGGAGTTTAGTTATGAGCATGTTGACAAATCATTGTTATTTATAATACCTCTTCATCCTGAGAATTACCTATGAAGAAGCAATACACACTAATAAAGGAAAAAGTGGGCAATAATCAATTGATAATTGATAGATATTCGGTGATTGCTACCCTACTCTAGAGAAAGAAACATGTCATGAACATGTCCAACAACTCTTAAATATAATCTGTCTACTCAGGCTGAAATTCTTGTATTACACTGTCAGCTGGAATTTGTAAATCTGAAAGGTAAGTATTCACAGGATATTTCTTGTACTTGCATTTGTTTCATACTTCACAGCATAGCTACTTTGAGAAGAATTGCAAAGTCCAAAGTAAGGAATAGTTAATAGGTTCCTATGAACACAGATATGAAACTTTCATCTGTACTTGTATGAAAAAGGAAGAAACACATTTCCACTGAGTTACAGATTGCTCACAGTATACTATGTAGAATCATGTAACTTCTATACAATAAATAAACGTGCACTGAATATTCATAGGGTGGACTCCACTATAAGAAGAAGGAATATTCTAAAGCAAGATAATCCCAATGCTTAAGTCCCACTGACAATAAATCCCCATCCATGAAATGTGGTATAATCTATCTATACAAATAAGTACTCTACAGCAATGAGCAAGGTAGCATAGAAGTTAAAGCGCATGCCTCCCATGCGGAAGGTCTGCGCTTCGAACCCGACTCGATGCCCTGACTGGATGCTCACTCACTGTTCACCCAGCAGTAAATGGGTATCCAGTTGGAACACTGGGTATATAAAGGCGGCGAGGAAAGGAACTGGCCAACCTACCTCACATGCCGATGGCTCAGGATAAGTGTCCTCTCTAACAGACACTCCCATTACGTATGAAAGTATATGGGACTACCTTTGTTTCTTTTTACTCTACAGCAAGTTCAGGAAAGTGCTAAAAACCTCCGTAAAAATGCATGTATTAAGTAAAAACTGCTAGTACGTCTCCTGAAGTAATATCCAGTAACACAGTATAAAATCTAGAGAACATTCCCTAGTTACATGTTACATAAAAAGACACTCTGTGTAGAATTAATTGCATATTGCTGATATTCCATGATAGTGCTTCAGTGATATAACTCCATTCTACAGCAAGAAATTCGTAGTAGCCCTACACAGTGACTGTAATATTGGCCATTTAACTAACCTAAGACCATATAGTGGCCTATTGCAAAGCATTCAGTACCTAAACATGTAATATTGACCAATCACTACACATCATACTACATGTAGTTTTGACTATGAAGTCTTTCAGCACAAGTAATATATGAAAAATTCCATAGACACACATTTATTCAAACTGTTTCCTCAGCAAACTCAGAAAAAGGGCAACCTCACTGACATAAAAGCTGTGATTGAAGTACAAAATTGCTAAATAAGCTTCCTCAAACGAAATTTAATGAACAGCCTAAGCTAACCTCTCTCATTAAAGCCCAATGTTCACCCTCAAAAAATATCTATTCATTAGCTGAAAATAGACAATCTGCTGGAAAATAGAATAATTTAATTGTAGGTGATGCTATGTCATCTCTTGCAGACAAATATGCTAAAGAAAATATTTACTGTGCAAAGTTTCAAATATCAATGCAATAGCAAGGCTTGAAATACAATGTGCAGACTCCATATAACATAGATTGGAATGTTAAGACAAAGTTAAAAAGATATTAACCCTCACACTCATAAATGTGAATAGTCAACTATAAGTACTATATTGCAAGGAAGCTATTCCCTGCAAGGATAAGAGGCATAAACAATAAAGACATTTCAACAATACCATGGGTAAAGAGAAGCTTTCAATATTCTTAGAAAACTGGAATACACTCTAAATCTCCACTCTTGCAAGCAGCCAAGCATCAGTAAATCACACACTAGAATGAGAGAGTTCCCATTCTTTACGTGTTAGAATGTACACCAAAATCTGTGCAGAAAGTTACCCCTCAATACATCAAAAGTGAGAATTCAAGCTTAGCCACTTGAATAAATAGTACATGAGAGCATAGGTTCTGTCAATTGAGTGTAAATAATTGCTTCATGGAGTTGACATTGAAAATCCATCAAGTGTTAGAACACACACTGCAAAACTCCGCATTTGTTCATAAAGATTTATCTATTGATATAGCAAGTCCCAAAACATTTGCAAATGTTCACATGTAATCCTCAATAAATCAAGCCTAGAGGTTGGCATAGGAGTTCACCCACTTGAGCCTAAATAACGTCATTTTTGATTAATTGAAAAGAAACTGCTTATAGGCCCCTTCAAATTATATCCAGTAGCCCCAATTCAACAATCTAGTGATACTTGTATTGTTGCTTTATTGCTAAAACCTTATCCACAGCAAGAGTTTATGTGCCGCCTCAGACATTCTCGATTTACTAAACATCTAGGATACTTGTATAGTAGAAACACCTGTTTACTCCCACCTATTCCATTCAACTACAATATGTTACTGCTGCAAAATTAGGAAGATCTAAATTCTTCAGAAAACAGCTCTCATCAAAATAATACATTGCTAATAAGCCCCTCCCCATAAAATTGGTAAAGATTTCTCAGGTATCTAAAAATTAAGAAATCAGTAAATACAAAGAAGCTTTGCTACCATTGGTTGTCTACTCCTAAGAATGAATGATACTGTTACTTTGCTAAATTTATGAGCCAACTGAAATAATCTCTACTTCTGATTAAGAGAAAGTGCCTGAGTTATCTATACAGAAAGAATTCGTAATTAAGATGGCCATTTGACGAGCGACAAGGGCAATTCTACATAGTTTGTCCTAACTAAAACAAAGACACTTACCTGTTACTTTTCAGAGCCGATAATTGTGTCATGGCGCATAAAATTTCTTCATAAAATGCTTACGTTTTCCCAAGACGTTAGCAATGCTCATCTAGCCTCCTAGATCCTAGGTTGAAGAACTAAACGCTAGGGGCATTCCCTGTCGCTTGCGCAATTGTGAATTCTACTGAGCTAACGGTACAGTTTCTGTTAAGAATGTGCATGATTAAGTTCCCTTTTGGTACATGTTCAGAATGCAGTTAATACCACAGACTGCAGACACTTGGGAGTTTCACTAAACAATCGTCATTGTGTTGAGGAAATCATTATAAAGCTAGGTGCAAGAATAGGAATAGACATTTCTCATGTAGTGAGCCATTCCAAGCCACTAACTGCCGCACCTTACAGAAAGAGGGCATCAACTCCATGTTTCTCATTTGGAGGGGGGGGCGGGCAAAGGCTCATCAGCACAAATGGAGTTTGCTTGCAGTTCCGCATGCTTTACTGAGTAAGATGCACAACAATATGGGAAGCGAAAAGTAAAGCAAACTCCCTAATAAAAAGCGAACGGTCATGCCAACAGCGCACAGTTTAGCTTACCTTTATACGCATCATCAATCCAAATGCCAAGAACAAATATGAGAATGCTGAACACGAAGTGACACCTTAAGTCAAGAAATGATATGCGTATGGGGAAGTCCCTTTGCCTATCATTGAACATAAGAGAAACCTCCTGTACAAAGTAATCCCGTTCGCAAGACAGACAACTCTCACATTTATGGACATTTTGAGCTAAGAATAATTCCACAAATATTAACATGTACTTCTTTACTCTAGACTACGCTAAATCTTTTCACTAAAGCACAACTTGGGGAGTAAAAGTTAACTGCAACAGCCGGTTGCCACGATTACACTAACATCTCTAGTCATCTGCAAAACAAATTAGCAAAAATTGAGGACAAAGTACTTATAAGTGAAAGGACAATCCACGCAAAGTTTTATAGTATCAAACAGCACTTTCCCTAATACAATACAAGAAATACTTGCATAGAACTAAGCCCTATGCAATACAGTTTAGCGTCTAAGTAGTGCCTGGGCCGAAGTAACAGCTATATTGCCACACATAGCCACATAGCTTCTGGGATGGCTGATAAGACAACTACCAAGAGTTGCAATGTAAAATAGCACAGATCTTCAAAATAGCCGATTCAGGAGGGCAAACAGCTACGCCCACAGGTAAAGGTCATAGGACAAATACCCATCTCCTTTCTCACTTCACTTGCTTGTGAGAAAATCCTTATTCTAATTGAGGGCAGGTCAGTAAGAAATTGATGCAAAAGTTAAGGAAAAGAAAGTAAAAAGCTCACCTGGCAAGATGTACAGCAGTAGTCGTAGCAGCGCAAAACTAATGGCGGCCCTTCTTTCATCTCAAATGTGTCCTAGGGTAGAACTAAACGATTGAACAACGATCCTGATCGACAGGAAAAAACAATACAATAAGACGCCTGATGAACAGAAATCTCTGGGTTGACGACAATAAATCGAATATCGCGGCGAAAAGAATTGATTTTCTCAACAAAAAAGATACACATAAAAAATTCCAACGTTATTGGGTGTCTAGAGTGCTGGAGAAACGCCCACAGCCAGGCTACAGGCACACCTTTGTAGCAGTTTTGGCGGCCATCCTTACGGGTGGATGTTTGCAGCCCCTTTTGCAGGCCGTTAACGTCCTGACACATTTCAACTTACACATTTCAACTTACACATTCTTGAGAGCATCTTTTCACAGATAAAGATTCACACGTTTATAAACACCTGAAAAGTTTTACAACATATAAAGACCCTTGTGATGGGAGCTGCTTTTAAGTCAACGATTCAGCTAAAATGTACCATCAGCTTAAAATTAAAGAGGCTTTACATATTTTGTGGGAGGGGCCCAATGTCAACAATCTGGTCCAGAACTACCATTTTTCTCTAACATTCTACGACTTTCAACGATTTTCATTATTTGAACTATTTTTCATTACACCTTCTATTAATGTTGCAACATTTATTAGTGTGATCTATTTAACAATTTAGCATTATGGCAAGTATAGGAACTGAAGATGGATAAAACTCTGAAACATGTGTTGCAAACTGAAAAATATTTTCATCTGTTTGCGTCTGATTTCTGATTATATATATATATATATATATATATATATATATATATATATATATATATATATATATATATATATATATATATATATATATATATATATATATATATATATATATATATATATATATATATATATATATATATATATATATATATATATATATATATATATATGTATTTATGTATGTAAGTATAATAAATACGTACGGAATCCTTGTATGGGCATAGGTTTTAAATGTTGTGCACGTGAAATCTTTCGCTGACTTGATTAGTTGGTTTCTCTCTGTCCATTTGCAAAGCGCTTCCATAGTCTTTGGGATTTCTCCCCTCTGCCAATTATCATTTGATTTTTAATTATTTAGACATAATATTACTTTTCTATCTCTTTCTGTTTGTATATGAGTTTATATAATTTATTAAAATTTTAAATATTAACATTTTAATCAATGTTTAGACATCATGTAACCCCATCAGGGGTCAGGTTGATACCTTCTTACCTGTCCAGTGTTGCTATATCATATCCTGATATTCCTTCAACTTACCTATGGACTGTAATGCTTGGACACTGGCTATGAACGTTTGATGCAATTCTTGACTTTGCCCATAAGCATTTAAAATCTCACTTTCTTTTCCATATTTTAATTTAAAAATGTGTTTTGTCCTCTAATATCCTTCTGCGTCGTGATTTAGATATCCAGTATTCATATAAATAAAGTCGTACATACACCACCTAAAATAAATATGATGCACCACTGAAATAAATAGGGGAAGTGAGAAGGTTTGAACAATACTTCTGGTCTGAACCCTGGGGTGACCTAATTGAAAACAGACCCTATGATTTTTTATGTTCTATCTAAGTAGTATCTACTCTTCCGTTCAATTAATTTCTTTAAATTGAAAAGTTAGCTACTTGGTGAATATTTTGCTTGTCATTGTTTGTGCAAGATTGATTCCAAATGCGAAATTAGTCAACGTGAGTATCCTTGCTTTAAAGACGTCCTGTTCTTTCTGTCTTTGTTTTTGTGTTATTCTTTTAACGCAATGTGAAATTAGCATTGAAAGGCAAGTATACTCTTGCAATATTAACGTGCATCGTTTGTCTGGATAAGCAACTATTGGACAAATTGAATTTTCTTCCAGAATTGAATTTAACAAGACATCTAGCATATCATGTGAACAACTACGTGGAAATTAGGAAAAGCTTTTCACTCACCTGTGAAGCGTATTGTTTTTAATATGCCGTAAGGAAAATTCTCAGCAGATTTCTTCTTGTTGAGTGAGAAAAAATAAAAAGTACACATGATAATAGCCCAAGTAACTATTGATGATTCCATTATTTGACGTATTCCTATGTTTTCTTCAAATTGTGAACCGATATTTTCAATTTGAAAACGACGACTCCTAGGAAATCCACTGTGTTTCAGTACGGCATTTATTTGTTTGCACAAGAGTATGTTGCAGTATCTGCAATATCGCACTTGTCTCATACGTGATATCAGCAAAGTGGACATGGAAGCTTAAAGACCAATTTTTGTACCACATGTTGATCTGAAAACCTCTCGTAGAGCAAAGAGAATTGCCAGTATTTTCAGTGTGAAGTTTTGAGACATTTTCTTCTCCCTTATGAGGTAAGGCAATAAATGTCCATTGCAGAGGTGCAATTCGTAACTGATTGGTTCTAAGAAAATTTTCCTTCAGTTTTTCATAGTTTTCATAGCCTTTAAACATTTACACTGTGTCAAAGCCATGGTTTTAATTTTAGAATAAGAAAGAAAGTAATGTCTGGAAGCTCTTCATAGCTAACAGGTATGGTCAAAGCTTCGTTATGCCACTTTGTTGATAAAGTAACTCCGTCGCTGCGCAATATTACCTACGGAGCCATAAGTTAGCAAATGTCCTTTCCCATACACGCACTTTTTCGTATGTTCCAGATTAATTTTTCCTCTCCATTGCCTTTTCAATTTAAACTTCCATTGTATGCCACTGGAATGGATTATTGTATTCCAGCCATGCTGCTTATTGTTTTTTGTTTTTCACTTTACTCGGTCAGTACTATCATCTTAGGATGCCTTTGAGTTTCTATCTTCCACCTGCAAAGATTGAACAAGAATAGATAATTCCTATAAACTTCTATAGCCCAAAGCAATCAAGGTTCCTATAGATCTGCTAAGGATAGTCCATTTTACATACAAAATAGAACTATATCATCTGAGGGATCTTTGGTGTGCTCATTGGACCATCATATTGTTTGGCGAATCAACATTTCACAATGATTCTATGACTCTTATCTTCTCCAGGTCACATTTATCACAATGCTTATGACTGGAAATGCAATCGATGGTTTAGATCATGTAGCTTCAGTTCTTCATCGCCTTTGCCTCTTCACTGGATTGCAGTCAACCCTAGACCATCCATTGTATTTCTCACATTTCTCCTTCGTAAGAGTGCTGTAAGTCATAATGAAAATATGAATGAAAATATCTTTACTTTATAGTGTATATTCTTCAGATTCATCATGAATGATAAGCGCTCTAGCAGCCCTGTGTAGTAAGCTAAATAACGTGAAGTATCAGCATTCACCTCTTAACGAGTTGTTGAATAGAAAGTTAACGGCAACATTAACCTAATGTTATTTTCAATTAATAAATGCCAATATTTTTCCTTTCACACTCTGTGAGCCATGAAGACTAGTATTAGCAGTTCAATTCAAAGCATGCAGACACTCAGGCATCTAGCGTAGCATTAAATTTTCAACAAATTGCGTTAATAGGCCAAGTTGTATTACTAGCATAGTTAACCTCAGTCATTTTTGATATCAGATAATGCTGAGGCCAATTGCTTCCTGAAGAATTATGAGTGAAGTCGACAGTCTACCATAGCCTCTTTAAGGAAACCATAACCTAGGAGGGCAGATGTGGATGGGGGCTTCCTTCCTTCCTTCCTTAATTGCCGAGCCTGTTCCAGGCATTGGCTGCCACTCTTGAGTACATCTTCCATCTGTGTCTGTCATAGGCGTTGTGAATGATGTCGTTTGGCTCTCCTTGAAATCGGGACATAAGCGACATTCGTTGTCTACCTTTGTTGCGTTTCCCAGCAATCTTCCCCGTAAGAGCAAGGTTCTCTAAGCCTTGTTTTCATACGGTATGACCGAGAAACTTCAATTGTCTCGTAAGTATTGTCTTGAGCAGGGATCGCTGACATTTGCATGAGGACAGCACTTTTTCATTCGTCTTCATTTGTTTCCATGATATTCTGTTCATTCGGTGGAAACACCACATTTCAAACGCATTGATCTTCTTTGCAAGGGGTTTAGAAATAGACCACGTTTCTGAATTGTATGTTACTACGGGTAAAACGTAACAGGTTAGTACCTTGTTCCTAGTGGAAAAAGGTAAGCTCTTATTACACAGAAAGGATTTAAGATCGTTAAACGCATTTTTGCCTTGTGCAATTCTGACCCTCAGTTCATAATCATCCTTGGCGTTAAAATTAACGTGCGTTCCCAGGTACTTGAATTTTTCGACTTGTTCTAACTGTACACCATTAGGATCAGTTATCTTTAAATTGCATTTCGAATTTCTGCTAACTCGCATCACCTTGGTTTTCTTCAAATTGAGTTGCATTGAGTACGTGGATCTAATCTCGCCAATTTTATCAAGCACCGACTGAAGTTCTTCTTAACTAGTTGAGATAAGGACTGTGTCATCAGCATAATGGACATTGTTAATTACTCGTTCCCCAACAATCAGTCCAGCGTAATTGTCTATTCCTTGTATTAACTTCTCGCTGTAGAGATTGAAGAGATCGGGTGACAGGACACATCCCTGTCTCACACCTTTGCTAATGTCAATCTCTTTCGAGACTTGGCCGTTATATGTAACAGTCGCGGTCCACTTGTAATAGACCTCTTGGATGATTCTCAGGTCTTTATCTGGCATACCAATATCATCGAGCAGATGAATTACTTCATTGTGTTTCACTTTATCGAAAGCTTTTTTGTAGTCAATAAAGCACAAGAAAAGGTCTTGTTGCATTTATACCGATCTTTCCATTAAGTTTTTCAAAACAAAAACAGAATTTCTGGTTCCACTGTCCGGAGTAAATCCAAATTGGGTGTCTGAAGTCTGTGGACTGATGAGATTCTTTGCCCTTTTCAGCAATATCTTTAACAAAATTTTCATTCCGTGACAGATCAAGCTGATTGTCCGGTGATCTTAACATTCATTGGCGTTAGAGGACTTGGGAAGAGTGATGAAGTTTGACTTTTGCCAGGCCCTTGGTATTTCACCATAGTTGTATAATTTGTTCTGTGCCTTGTGTAGCAGGCTTGTACCCTCTTCAGAGAGATGTAGGAACATTTCTGTGCTGACACCATCTGGTCCCTTGGCCTTTCCGAGTTTTGTTTTCTTGACCGCATGTTCGAGCTCGCTGAGCAGCAGTTCATCCCCATCCAGTGGTGGAGTGAAGAGGAGGGGTTTATCTATCCTACTTGCATCGCTATAAAGCTCTCAAACAAACTCTTCCCATCTGCACATAATCTTGTTCGAACTTCTAAAGAGCTTACCGCTTTTTGATTTGAGACCTTTAATGCTCCTCTGCTGAAGGCAGCTTCCTTTCAGCTTCTTAATCAGTCGGTGAGCTTCTTTTGGGGACTTGTTGTTTGAAAAATGGAGGATTGAAGCAATTGTTGTTCATGTAATGAGCTTGAATAGACCCCCAACCATGTAGAAAAGGCCATCTGTTGGATGGTTAAAGCATTGCAAAATGTTGTACATGGAGGGGCCAGCATAGAAACTGGATGGGTAATTGCCCCCTGGTTTATATATTAAAGTAGTCTCAGTAGTCTACTAAGAAGGGTCTTTCCGTCTCTTTAATAGTTAAGAGAAGATCAAAGTGAAAAAACCTAGTTTCGTATTTTAACTATATTGAAAGAGTCAATGATCAGGTTATGTCAAAGTTTATAGAGCAAAAGAACTGACGAATTTTATTAATGCTTTAGGCAATGAGTCTGAAATTGCTTTGCACAACACCTGTGATCCAAAGTCTAATTCTAGCTTGTTGATTGCAGGTTTTACCCGTGTAATATACGTTTTAGATAGCTACGCAAATAAGCTGATAAAATCGAAGCCTGTGAGCTATGGCTCACGTGCGGTAATGGATTTAGAGGTGGGCAAAGCCCCCACCCTAGCTGTCATCAGGTCAGCCAATTCTCAGCAAAAATAGACCAAAGGCTAAGTACACATTTTGGTTAATAAGAAAACCACTTTGTTGCCTGAGCCTTGATTGCCTTGTGAGGTTTTTTCTGATGAAAAACGCATGCACGTGACAAATACTCAGCTACTTCTAATACGGTTAGCACCTTTGCCCTCCTGATATTTGTTCAAAGTGCGCCACTGGTTATTTGATCTCAACGAAGAGCTTTCACTTCGGTGATAAGAAGTCAGGAAGAAGTGTAGTGATACTAATCTGTAATAGGAAAGCACTCTGCCCTCCAGTTGAATCGATGTTGTACCAAAAAATGAAGCAAGTAGCTTGAGTTTTTCATCGTGCCCTAATAATTAGGTCTAACTGACATATATGCATGATTGGTGCTAGCAATTAGCAGCAAGAGAATAGTTTGCTACGGACTAGCAGCTCAAGATACAGCTACCAACATAGCAGAGTCAATCTTGACACCCGCCATTTGGATCCCTTTGAACTCTCCTGACAGAAGGAGAGATAAGAGATATTGTGCTGTTTACTGTAGTTATTATAACTTACATCTATTTAATGGCCGACAGTATTTGTAGACTGCCTCTTCAGAATGTTATTTTTTTTCTTTATGCTTTGCTATATGTAGGTTGCATAGGAAAGGTATGTTTTGGTAATGAAATGGATATTTTGTTCATAGCCCACTAAAATAATAGTCTGAACTCACAAATATTGGCTTTTGTAGTTTTTTTATAGGACACAGTGGCGGCTCGTGCTAATGGGCATTATGGGCAATGTCCCCCACCGAAAAATAAATAAAAAGAAATAACTGTGCTATAACTAAGAACTGAGAAAAATATAAAATGTTATATCCTAGCATGTTTCACCAAGCATTCAGGGGCGCGAGATTCGATTACTTCTAATTGGTTGACTTGAGCCTTGTACGTAAGCATTTAAAAATGATGTCATTTTCTGGGCAAACTAGATTCTGCCCTTGGAATGGGCTACCTGATATGCGCAATAGCAAGGATCAAAAGCAGAATGCCGAAAAAAGAAGTAGCCGATTGGCTGAAATTGACAAAATTTGGGCGAGAAACATTTTGCCCTCTCCAGTACAACAACAATGACCACAACTGCTCTGAAATCTAAACATGCCAGGGACGTTCTCTCTGAGCATGTTAGCTCAAAAGATCTCAATCAAACTACTCGCAATCTTCAGTAATACTTGCTGATCACTGAACTCACTGGTCAATACTGCAATCTGAGTTGTTGAAGGTAGTTAAAGTTCTTCGCCTGTGTCATTAAATGGAGTATTGGAGGAGAAGCATCTAGGCCCTCATAGCCCGCGTCTTGCAACAGGATCTTGTATCAAGACAGTTTCCATAAGCAATCAATGGCGATTGACTACATCAAGTTCTACGGTGCTTTTTAGATGGCAGTACTCAGTGATTCACTGCGAAATTTGTAACTTAGGAGCATCACTTGATTTTATAACTCAAATTTTGTTTGGGACTAATTGCAGTTGAAACATTCATTTATCACATCATTTAGAGAATATTTTGGTGTTCAGGAATATTTTATCTGGAAGGTTTGTGAATGGCTTCAGTTAGTTTGCAGCGTGCCTTAAGATGATGCAAAATCTATATCCATTAAATTGGTTAGCCATCTGGATATGATTTTAAATTTATGTTTGAAACCTTTGAGATTAAATATCTGTGATATTGAAATTGTTGGTGGTGTATTATCACAATATCTCTTAGGGTTGAATTCACTGGACATCTTAGTTCAACCACCTTTTGAGAGTGATTCTTTTCAAGCTTTTAGGTGTAGAAAATACTGTGAATAGTTTCTTTTCCTTGATGCTGTCCACATTCAAATTCCTCTATGGCATAAGCAGTTCCATTACCCCCAACTTGTAAAATCCAGGCTAACTTGTAAGCTCTCTGATGCTGGACTGTTTCTAAGGGTCATCATCACAATTCTATTTAACTCTTTTGAATGAACAGGATTTTTTTAGCCCTTTGAGAGTAAAAAGTTACATTGGGAAATCCAATGCCTGAAAACATGTTGAGTATTTTGTCTAAAGTTGCTTTAGATCAAGCATCAACCAAAATGTAATTGATGTTTTTCACAACTTAGAAATATCAGAGCTAAGTCCCTCAGTCCCTCATATATTGAATCAAAGACCTCTAAAATTGAAAGAAAATCAAAGCATTGGTAGAGAGAACTTTGATACTTCCTATAAGTGCTTGCATTAACAGTATTCTCTTGAAAGTATTATCATGAAAGATGCATAGTTTTATTCGTTTTATTTATCACAACCCTCAGAATGAATGCTTAAGGAGACACGATAACTGCAATATGCTTCATTCCCCTACGATTTTTATCCACTATAGGCCAGAAAAAGTCATGGCAGTATTTAGGGTGTGGCTCACCAAAATATTTGGACCATGCCCAACTTTTGGACACTTTCCCCCACTCCCAAGAAGAATTGTCACCAGCCACTACTGCTAAAGAGAGGTAAAACTTACTTGAGAAACACAATGTCTGAGGATAGAGTCAATGCTTTGGTTCTCAATGGACTTCAATCAAAATGTGATTGATCTGTTTGCCCAGCTCAAGAATAGAAGAGCTAAATTTCTTTTTAAGTAGCTCAAGAGACTCTATGGATGTTTTAAAGTTGCAAACCAACATATTATATTTGATAGTTTCTGCTTACATCACCTAGATTCTCTTTGGAGTCATGTGGCAAAAGTATATCATTGTAGACAATTTATACTATTTAGTGTTCATATAATGAATACTTCGAATTACAAAATAGTTTTACAAAAATTTATCTGCCTGAATTGATTATATCCCTCTAAACAGCAGAAGAGACAATAATGGCTGTTGATGGTTGTTATTCTTGAAGCAGATGTAAGCAATAAAGTCTCTTATCATTTTTCTGATTACATTCATTTTTATGAGAAACACGTCCATAAGAAACATGAGGCTGAAAGTAGGGAAAAGTTAAGAAACAGGCAGGCTGAGTTTCAAACAATAACTTTAAAGAGTTGTTTTTGTAAGTAAATGTTTTATAAAACTAGAAAGAAATTGAATTTAGCATCCATTACATGCCTCAAAAACCTGAACATCCTTTTTCATGAATCATAATTGCCTAAGCTGGGTTATTTTTATCACCAGAAGTCTTTATATTTAAGAAACATTTCAGGCTGTATTCGACAAACTATTAAAAAACTTCTAGGCTGAAGCCAGATAATTTATTTCTTATTTGAAAAGAAAACGCATATTTTACAATCTGGAGGTAAAGCTATCCAATGTTATTTTTTGGGAGTGGCTCCCTAGGATATATTCGACCACACCCAGTGTTTCAAAGATGTGCCCCCACCCCCAGCGAAAATTGCCTCAAGCCGCCACTGATAAGACAGTAGTACCTTTTAAGTTCAAATCGCAAAAATTGTAAATTTGTATTTGATTCTCATAGCTGAGATGTATAGGGCTGTGGTGTTGAAATGCTTATGAGATTTACCCATTCTCACGATATACAAGATGATCTATGTTATTTTTATGTTACTAAGTCTATAGGTGATTATTATGAAATTCAGTTTATCAGGTTGTACATAGGTTAGGAATGGTTGAAATTCCTACCCTGAGCACTTGGAAGCAAGTCTTGAAAGAGGAAAATTTCCCAAGTTGATGTTATCAAAGCTAACTGCATTCATTTTCTACAAGTCCACAAGGGAGAAAAATAAATCTGGTCTTTCATTTTTGAGGAGGTACATTATGGATCAGTATTTATTTGACTCATCATTTGGTACCTTTATTTGAGCAGTGTCAAAGTGTTCCATATTGAAATATTCAATTCCTCTGGACTTTTCATCTCCATATTTGGTTGATATTTGTGATGGCAAACTTTCAATTCGAAAAGTGTTATGTCAAACTGTGAAAAGAGACAGATAACATGCCAATCATTTTCCATTAACTCTGCGTAGAGCTATTGCTAGATAAGCTAAGGCCATAATAGTAAAGGAGACTTGAGAAGGTCATGATAGTAAAATATAGTTTATGTATAAAGACTGCCATAATACCCAAAGGGCCAACAAGAATAACTAAATAATAATTAACAAGAATAAACTTCACTAGGAGACCCCTGACGAAAACTATTTCCAGGATGATTGTTGGGTTTTTCATTATATCTCCAAAAGTGCAGCAATCTATAGAGTCATGTAAGCAACAGTGATTCAATTTTGCTGAAATGAGAGAGAAAACTACAGTGTTTTGTGCAATTTCTCTTTGAGGACGTTTTGATGAATATGGAGCGGTCAAGAGCCTCTCCTTAATCTTGACTAAGGGTCATTCCATCTCAAAACAGTACGCAAATTTCAGTATTGTAACCCACCATCGCAGAATTTGTTCATTTTTGGTACACATGAACATATCCATGAGGTATAGAAGTTCCCCAAATTTCAGCACAACATCATTATTGGTTCCAGAATTACGGCATTATGAAGTTGGCATTTTCTGAAGCAAACATGTCTTTGCGGCCGTCATTTTTACTACACCTGTTCATATAAATTTATCTCTAAATTTTGATAGAGTCATCCAATTCATCTGAAATTGTAAACACAAAGGTAAGTGAAGATGCTAACTTCAAATATGCAATCAGTGTATTGCTGAATGGTCACTACAGGTGACATTTGTTAGTGTGAAGCCTGAAAATCAATTTCCCAAAAATTGGAAATTTGACCCCCAAAATAGAGATGTAGATGATGTGATAGAAAGATTCTGGAGTCATATTCGAAATCAGCACATCTAGAAACCTTGAAATCTGGCAAATTTTTAAATTGTATATGCAAGACAACCAGACTGCATCATTTAATTTAAAGATGCTCATTTCAAGTACTGTTTGCATTATGATTATGATGAGTGAGTATCATTAGGTGGTAGTATTTGACTTCAATAGGTGATTTGTTTGCCTATGGCTTTATTTTTGTATCCATACTACCAGGGTTGTAGAAGAGGAGGGTCAGGGTGAAGGTGGAGCCCCCTTTTACTTATTTAGGGAGGGTGGGCTCAGCCCTCTTAACTTTCTGGATAATTCTGACTTGAGTAGGTGATGTGTATACATATGGCTTTATTTTTCTATCTATACTACCAGGGTTGTAGAAGAGGAGGGTCTGGGGGTGATGGTGGGGCCCGCTTTAATTCATTTGGGATGGTGGGCTCTACCACATTCTGTGTAATTTAAGGTAGTGGCTACAAAGGGTCTATTGAAGGTTTTCAGTTAGCATATGCTTTACACAAGCTTGAAATTTTAATTGCAACAGTCAATGTGATTTAATTGTTTTCCTCTGTTATATATTTGTTGAGCATCTTTGATTTCCTCCGAAAAAAAGTAAAAGGATACAGCTATGAATGCATTCCATAGGCTATAGAGAGACTATATCACATCATCTACATCTCTATTTTGGGGGTCAAATTTCCAATTTTTGGGAACTTGATTTTCAGGCTTCACACTAACAAATGTCACCTGTAGTGACCATTCAGCAATACACTGATTGCATATTTGAAGTTAGCATCTTCACTTACCTTTGTGTTTACAATTTCAGATGAATTGGATGACTCTATCAAAATTTAGAGATAAATTTATATGAACAGGTGTAGTAAAAATGGCGGCCGCAAAGACATGTTTGCTTCAGAAAATGCCAACTTCATAATGCCGTAATTCTGGGACCAACAATGATATTGGGCTAAAGTTTGGGGAATTTTCATAGCTCATGGACATGTTCATGTGTACCAAAAATGAACCAATTCTGCGATGGTGGGTTAAATGACTGTCCTGATTTGACATGGCATTTACAGTTTCCACCCAAATCTTCCAGCTGGAAAAAATACTGCCAGTGACAATGCTACCCCTTAGTGCCCCTGTAGATATTGTTTATGCCTCATGTTTGTGCAGCACACCAACTTATTTTCATCTCAATTGCATCTTAAAGTAAGAGTAAATCATCGGATAGCTATATAATTTGTTCCTTTATTGAAGTGTAGCTCCCACTCGACGAAATACTCTCCTGTGCTATTCCATGCACATTGGCAAGCAGCTTTTGAATCAAAATTGCAATATCAGTAGATCACTACTAAAATTTTAACCATATGATAATGAATTGCAGCTTGATAAGACAAGGAAAATAAATCAATTACCTATAAGTTAGCATTTCTGTGAATCTCTCGGTAATTTTTGAAGGTACATTGTTCTTGCCCTAATGCATTACTGAAATATTACCGGCTCTTCGTAGAGCTTTTGATGGAGAAAATGTTTGCTTTCTTAATTTTCTAAATTAAATTATGATATTTATATTTTACATAAGATGTCAATGACTTTTGAAGCAGGGATTACAGTGATACAAGTTTCCTTCTCAGTGGTTTATTGCCGATATTTTCTATATTTTTGTATTAAGTATATTATTCATTGTACAAAGGAGCTCAATTGCTCTAGTTTTCACTGTTCTATTCAACGTATGATGCTCCACTCATTGGGATCCCCTTTTGTGGTTGTTTGCTGTGCTTGTTATGCAACATAGCTATGTAATTGTTATGCTGTGCAGCATAGTACAGATATAGCACAACTTTCTAGCATTAAAAGAGTTATGAAGGAATGCAATATGAGGAGCAGTGCAACTTTCTTAATGAAAGTTATTGTGTTAAAACTGTATAACCTTATTTTTCAGGCATTGGTTTTTTCGTAGAACTCTGTGTAATGTAATACCACTACTTATCTTTAGATATTAATGAATGCAAGACCAGCAAGATGTTGTGTAGCTGCGCTGTTGCGAGAAGTGACTGTAAAGCCAAGTGTGTAGATACCATTGGAAGTTACAAATGCCAGTGTAGTACTGGCTATCAACTTGTTCATCGTAAAATATGTAAAGGTCAGTATATATACACGTCAATTTTTTCAGAATTTGATTGAATGAAAAAGTTAGGATTAAGTGGAATGTTTTTTTTGGGATTGGATTAAATGAAAAGGTTATGATTGAATTCAATCAGTATTTCGGGATTGGATGAATGAAATGGTTAGGGTTGGATTGAAGAATAAAGTGGAAACGATTGGACTGGGGATAACAATACTTATTGGATTAAATCAAAATACTGAGATGTTGCAACAATATTCACCGATTGAATTGTACCACAACCGACTTGTCTTATTCAGAAAATACACTATGATGAGAAAAAACAGCGAAATCTCCTCTTTGGTCATGTGCTTTTATTTTGATACTCAATAGGTAAAGTGAAATATAAATATGCTGCTCTCACACAGTGCTTTTTTGTGCACTAATTAGTCTTCTAGAAAAGTCTGGAATTATTTCGGCAGTGCAAAACTTCAAAAATTATTTCATTTCATGTCATTTGAAATCATTTCATGTCATTTTAAGTTCTTTATATAGGGTAAAGTGTGCAGTTTGAGGAAATCTGATTTACATGCTGCTGTGTAAGTCTAACAACTAGCTGCAAGAAATCTTTAAATAAAGACACATGCATATTAAAGTCAAAACCTACACAAAGTAAGGAAATATATACAAGAAAAATATGGAGGATAAGAATAAATGCTTTTGCTCATTGACATTGCCATTTTTGTACAATCATTCTATTCCTTTCATCAGTGCAGTGTCTAGTGGTTTGTTTTTAAAACATTTTTAAATTTACTGTGGAATATTTTGAATGATCAGAAGCAATCACCCCAAATCTTAGTCTGTTCTAGAGCATCCCTTCACCTAGCTAATTGCAGAAACTCTTGTAAGATCCCGCACATGAACCACAGCATGCATAGTGAAGGAAAGTGTTTTAATGTCATGTGTTAGCTAGTTGATCAGAACTTGACACCATAATTTTCAAGGGACTTACTCTTATATTCTACTTTGAGGGTTTGATGATGGAAATAGCTATTATATGCAACATTGTTATTTGAGTGCAACAGTAGGTGATTTGGACACTAACAAGGAAGGAAAGAAGCGATGAACAGAGAAGTAGACATGAGTGCTAGCAGCGAGTTGGATAGAACATTTTCCAGAAACTAGGAAATATCCAGAGTCGTATGGTTTGGAGTAAAATCGTCATGGGGGTTGTTGAGAATGTACCAGCAAAGACTGTACATTAAGCCAAGAAAAGAATTGTTAATCTTTAAGCCCAATAAAGAGAACCATAGAAAGCAACAAAACAATGGCTCATTTCTAGAATTCCTACGATACATAACGAATTCGACAAGGTAGTATCTACAAGATTGGGTGTTAAAATGGATATGGTGATGGTTGAAGGTGTTGGCTTTGGGAATGGGGACGAGCAGTTTTAAGAAGAGGAGTACAATATAGAATTAAAAGATGATAGTTTGGAAGAGGTGGAATTTGCAAAAGATGTAGGAAAACTCATTGTAATGCTGACAGGGAAAAATGTGAAAATGCGTTGATAGCAAAAGGAGAGGAAATGCCAAGCAACAAAAAGATTTCTGGAAATGCAGGAAAGACAGGTAAGAGCTGTTATGGAATCTGAGCGCAAAAAGGGAGAGTTCTTGGTGAAAGAAAAGGAACTCCAACTGAAGGCAGCAGCTGAAGAAAAAGAAAGACTGCGTTTTCCACGTAGTTTGCAGCGTTAAGTGCAAAGAAGTAACAGTTAAGGGTAACAGAACAGAATATAAAAATATATTTGAAAATTTCTAGATAAATAAAGTCACAACATGATAGAAATAAGCTAATCGTAGGTAAAGTTTTCTAATTACTTCCAAACACTTATGCCAGTTGTGTCAGTTTCCGTGTAGTCTATATTGTTCCCTTCATTGCTTTCTCATGTTAACATTCTTCTGAGAAAGTCTTCTCTATTGGTCCATCTCCTTTTATACAAGCAAATATCAAAGATACAACATATTATTATTATATTAACAACATTATATGTTTTATCATTGAAGCGCTTCAAAATCATTTCAAATCCAATTCTCGAAAATCAAAGGAATGTGTTCAAATCTGATTATATTCTATTTTATCACGAAACAATGCGAGAGTGGAACATAACAATATATATTGTATCGATGATGCGAAGGTTAGGCTGAGAACAGCACTATAACTGAACTTAACAGAATAAAATGTATGCTCTTTCTCTCATATTGGAGAGTAGATTTGTAATAGGCCTTAGGTTCTGTGCCCCAGAACCATCCGCGTTGAATTCAGTGATAAGCAGATCATTTGTCTTCATAGATTCCCAGATTCATTGAGATCATGCCCGCAATACATTTCGAATGTAAAGTCATACTCATGAGTACAGAGATAATCGCCCTCCTGATGTTAGAGTAGAAAACCCAACCCCCCTCAATTATTACTTGGAAGTATTTCAATGGTGTTACTTTTTGTCAGACTTAGGCTAAAGAACTTTATCAAAACACAGACGACTGAAAAGAGCCCATCAACATTGCTGAAGAGGAATAAACCGGTGAACAAGTTGAAAATACCGACTGATGATTTATTGCTTTTATCATCAAAGCATATATGTAGGCTTTGATATAGTAATGCTTTGACCACTGCACTTCTCTCTTGAATTATACAGCTTCACACAGCTCTGAAAATGGAAACGAAGTTCCACAGATGTATGAATGCAAAAAGAATTTTCTGTATATGTACAATTTACTGTACTAGGTGTTTCTGATGTTTTCATTTGACAACAAGCTGAAAGTAGATTTATCCTGTTCATTTGATTGAAATTTGAATAGACCAACATAAGCATGGGAGGGGACAACTCGATTTTGTCATGTAATGGCAGCAGGGAGTCAATTCTTTTGTATTACAGAAGAAGGTGGAATGGTGGTAGATTTACTTCTATCTCCTATATTTTCAAGACACTCTTGTTTAGAATCCAGAGTTAGAGAGTTAGTTACAAGTTATGCACATTGAGTCATGCTTGTTTTAATACCCGTGAAAGACAAGTGAAAAGTATTATTGCTGTTTGTCAAATGTTTTGACTAACATTGACCTCGAAACAAAAATTGATATTTGAGCTTCGCTTCGCAGTGAGCTAATTTTAACAGAAAAAGCGAGGAACCAGCCAAAACGCGATGCTGCATTGGCGTGCTAATTTTGGCTTCTATATATTACAGTTAATGAATTATACTTCCTTCATGCTCATTCTTGCAGATCTCATGTTAGCTCTGCTAGTTTGCCCATTCTTCTATTAATATTTTTGGCAATCTGCTGCTTACTTCTATTACTTGTCATGGGTTCGTATTCAAAAACCTTCGAAATTTCAAGCAAACTCTTAGCTATTAAGTTGATTTTTGAAAAGCATTTAGGAATTTAACGAGACTTACCTTTAAGTTTATTTTTATTGTAATCAGCAGGAAGGCGGGAATCTTATGCCCCTCCCATAAAATTTCCCACATCTCTACTACCCTGTATTTCTTCGTTCTTTTGATGATTTGTCTATGTTATGTGATCACACACGCTTTAAAAATTGGTCTCTAATGCATACGCTCACTTTTCATCTGATTACTCTGTCCTGCTGTTTGTAGAAAATGATTAAAATAAAACGTCATCTAGCATTTGAGTATAGTTTGAGTATACCTCACTTAGATGGGACATTTCATGTCGTGTGGTCTTTATTTTCCAATCCATGGTCTAACCTCTCAGTTGCAGTAAATTTTTTTATTTGCTTGAAGTAAGGCCATAAACAAAGTATGATCATTGCCAATAGAGCTACACAGTAAAGTATTGCCGTGCCTTTAGCACTGCAGTTTTAATGACATGTGTTTTCGTGGACAATTCATAAAATGCTAGCTACTGTTTTTGCAACTTCCATTCTCATTTTCAAAAGAAGTGTTCCTTGTTGCAGTTCTGCGCCTTTCAAGAAGTTAGAGTCTACACAGGCAGGGAAACTCCTTAGTAGTTCAAACTCAGAAATTTAACCAGTAGTAGTCAAGAGCTCACCCTACAGACGATGTTTTTTACTTATCAACAGTATTTAGTTGTTGGCAGTAGGATTTATTCATCTGCGGAATCCGTTAATGAAGAAATCTTGTATTGCTTTTAGCAACTGTTTTGTATTCCTTTTAGCAACCGTTTTCTTTTGAATGATACCAACGCTTGCGCAGTAGTCCCTAAAATATCTCACCTAAAAGTTCCAGCCCACTGGATTTTCTTCATATGACAGATATTTATCTCACATGAGTGGGATCCCACCGGTTAGTGCGTGGGATCTCATCTCAGTGGGCTTGCCCACATCTCATATGAAGGAAAGCAATTTATTCTATAAGATTGGCAATGCAAGTGAGATCTCACCTGAGTGGGCTATCCCACTTAGGTGTGCTAGCCCACTTCATGAGAAGGCCTTTAGAGTCCAAAGAGACTACTGTTGCTGATGCAAATAGAATTATTTCCGGTTCCAATTGAACAGAAACAAAGAAAAGTTGTAACCTCTTTTCATGTGGAAAAGCATAGCCCATAATGGTACGTATCCTGCAGAAAGCAAGGAATATATCAACTGTGGTAAAATGAATCACTTTTCCATTGTTTGCAGAGATAAAAACAAGCAGAACTGCAGGCCAGCAAGACGAACAAAAGGTAGCTAGAAAGCTGTACACCCTCTCAACACTGCCGGGTTCATCTGATGAGGACTACATGTATGCAGTGAATAACAAGGCTAACAACAGTCTTCAGTAAAATGTCACCATCTGTGGTCATATGGGCCTTTATCATGAAATGTCAATCGAGACTGTAAAAGCAACTCTCTAGTTAGGGACATAAAATAGGTGAAGTCAGCAGAGAATTGATAACAATGTTTACAGCACAGTTGGTAAATGTTTCATGAAAGTTATAATTTTGTGTTTGATTGATATTATTTCAAAATGACATTCGCCATGCATTGTGCCCTTACGTCACGAGACACTTTTTGCCATATTTTTCCAGAAAATTAAGAAATCAGCTAAACTATTTGGGTTTCTTTGAAACTTTGTTTATTGGCATAGCCAAATCCCAAACTATGATTGGTTGGCTCTTAGCAATTAAGAAAAATCTCAAGAAATAAAATATTGCTTAGATTATGCTATTCACCACAGCACAAAAAAGCGGCAACATAATTTTGACATACTGAAAGCTGTTTTCGTCCGACACTCATCAGAGTATGAAAACGTCGGATAATGACCTAAAGGTAAACCTAAATATATATCCAGATGCAGTTAATGTGTTAGGATGCGTCTAATTGGCCCCAAGTGTGACCAATTAGGACCTATCAACATAGTTTACTTAAAGAGTCCCAATGAGAAAACAAACTCTTTTGGTCTACACAAGACTGGGTTTTGAGTCTTGATGTAAACAGATTCCAAAACACTTAAATGAAAAGACGATCTTGCTTGCCCAATGATCTGAAAATTGTCCTCTGTATATGTTTTGGCGCATTCTGGATTTGCGATAAGGTGTTGTCCTATGGCCGACTCACAATTAATATTAGAATTGTTCTTTTTGCACATACGAAGTGGCTGTTCTCTTACAGTATTACTTTTATTCCTGATGCTCGCGGGGACATGCTGTTTTATTCTGTCTGCTAGTCTCTGCGTAGTGCGTCCTACGTACCGAGCTTCACATCGGCACGAAAATTCATAAACAACACAATTTTTTTGAGTGGTAGGAACGCAATCTTTTTTTGCAGATGGTAGCATAACCCTAGTGTTGTAAACCACACGGCGCTTCACAGCATAGTAACAAGATGCAATGGCTTTACTGATTTGGTTTTCAAACTTTGATGAAACATTACCAATCCAGGGCAATTTTAGGTATACCGGGCACTTCTCTGGACCAATTGGTTTTCCAGCTGCAAAGCTGGCTAATTTTTGGTTAATGCAAGAAAGTAGAACATCTGTTGGATATCCGTTTTCGATAAGCAGTTGCTTTATTTTATCGAGCTCTGGGCCTAATTTAGTTTTAGAGCAAATCATAAGTGCCCTGTGAACTAAGGTTTTAATAAGGCTAATCTTTCTTGTCTTTGGGCTGAAGGAATTCCAACAAAAAGAGTTTGTTTTCTCATTGGGACTCTTTAAGTAAACTATGTTGATAGGTCCTAATTGATCACACTTGGGGCCAATTAGACGCATCCTAACACAGTAACTGCATCTGGATATATATTTAGGTTTATCTTTAGGTCATTATCCGACGTTTTCATACTCTGATGAGTGTCGGACGAAAAAAGCTTTCAGTATGTCAAAATCATGTTGCCGCTTTTTCGTGCTGTGGTAAATTTCTGTAGTATCAATAGACTATTATGCTATTCATACTATGTCACGTATATTTCTTACTAGAAATTTTGGACTGCTAAATTGTGGACATAAAATTTAAGACAAAGCAATTCCCTGGATTTGGGCAAAAGTTTGGGCAAAATTCATAATTTTTGATATATGCCGGACATAATTCAATCCAAACTAAACTAACTCAACAAAACTAGCATCTCCCTTTGATGATAGAAGTTTAATAATGTTCCTAAGTTAGTTTAAAAAAAAGTAAATCCATGGTTGATCCTTCATTTGGTTCCATCTTTTTAGGGAGGTAGGGGGGTCTGAGATCGATTTTGAAGTGTTGGTTGATGTGCAATGTCAAAGACTATGATTATGTTGAGTTGTATGGATGCAGGAACGTTTTTACAGTATCAGAAAATCTTTTTCCATTGCAGAGGTATTGATGCCCAAACTTGAGGAGCATGCTTCAAATCAGACCTTTTACCCTATCAGGTGAAGCATTATCAAGTGAAAGTGATGAATTTTTATCTGAGCAATGAAAACTTTGCCTGACAAAATTTCACCCGATAAGGTACTATGTAATGAAATGGCCAAATTTTAACCCTTCTAAACACTTTTGATCCATACAAGACCCAGATTTTTGTTTGAAGATAGATTGTAGGGATATTCAGTCACATCATGAAGGATTCTCGTCTTCGAGCATCGACTTCTGCAGTGAAAAGAGATATTTCAATTCTGTCAAAAACTCCTGAGGCCTCATATTCAGCAGCTGAAGATAAAGAAATTTAAAAGCTTTTGGCTAAATCCCCAACCCTTTGTTTATGTTCAACCCCCAATCAGATTCCCTTTCCCACAGATGCATGTGAGAAATGATAAGCAAATTGTCAGGAAGAACCTACGTAACTAAAAAGATCAAAATGCACATTTTTGTGCAGAGAGTACTCAGTGAAGCTACTAATGTTAAAAAAATTACTAAAAATATTGTTCCAATAATTTTGGGATACTTTTAAGTTCTTGGTAATCAATGTACGTCACGCAACTTTGAAGGTTTCCGCTAAAAGTAAGTTTTTTGTAAATTTTTAAGCTCTGCGCAATCAATTTCTTGACAGACACATTTTGGAGTTCATTTGGGATGTTTTCATTAGCACTTTGGCCTTCTTATCTCTGATATTTTACTTTGGATTTCACATAACTCACGCGAGAATGGCCCATGTGTTCAAATCAACAGTGGATACAGGTGCAACGATAAACGCCATTGATCAGAATTCCTATGCAAAAATGGAAGTGCTGAGTTAAAATACACGAAAATAAGGGTACTTGCATGCAGTATCGTACCACACCTAACAACACCACCAAAGTACCTCCAAGTGATTTGTTATTCAATCGGAAAATACGAGGAAAATTATGATGAAAACTAACCGTAACTAGACATAGGGAAGCACATGCAAATTAAACGAACAACCAAGCATATTACAAGTCGTATGCAGATAATTGCCAAAATGTGAAAGAAAGGGACATTGAAGTTGGTGACACTGTTCTCATTAAACAGAAAGGGAAAGATAAATTTTTGCTTCTTGTTAATAAGACACCATATGCACTAATTTATGGTAAGAAAAAACATAATTAGTTGGAGAAGAGAAACAGAAGCATCGATTAAAAAGAAAGGTGTCTCATTTCAAAAAGTTTGAGAATACTGAAGAGCACCCTGATGACACTGAGAGTGAATTAGATGAGCACCTTATTGGAACCAAGCAGAACAATCAGAACAAACTGTCAATGTTTGGCCCAGGCAACCACGAAGACCACCTGTATGTTATGACCATCCCACATCATCTAGCGTTCTTCCCTAAAGAAATTTTTTGAAAAGGGGAGTGTTGTATTAGAGCGATTGTAAGAACTTAATATTGACTGCCTGTGCAGCCAGACCTATTGTTTTATTTTGATATTTATGTTTTGTTGTTGTCATTGAATCATTCATTGTTGTGTTGTGTTACGAAGCAAACATGCCTTTACTGGAGCTGTAGACTGGCATAAGTGAAATATAGCAAAGTAATGGACCAGGTTTATAGTCTATGGATGTCTTCATAGATATTGATGAATGCGAATCTAGAGGCCATGGCTGCCAGCAATTGTGCATAAACCAGATAGGAGGATATAGCTGCCGCTGTAATCCTGGGTATTGGCTGAGATCGGATAAGAAAAGTTGCCATGGTAAGATGTTGCATTTTATATCTTTGAATGTAATTTTCTGGTTTTATTCTTAAAAGATATTACATTATACGTTCCTACGAAGTTATTTAAAGAAAAATAATGATGAACTCATCCAATATTTGCAGTGCCCATTCTGGCATACGTTCTCTTCTAGGAAAGCTAGGATCGCCACCAGAACTCATTAGCATATCTTTGCTCACTTATTTTTTATTAAGAAGTAGTGACATCGATGCTTTGACATCATTATCGCTACATGCAGATTATGGATTGCAAATTACACCACAAAAAAGCAGCATTTTCTATTCTCTCAAAGCTATGCGGCATTTAGTCAAAAATACAAGTGGCTCTGCCTATTTCGTTCCATTGTAAACATTTTATGTATTTTTCATTTTGTTTGGCAAAAGTTCCTTGCGGTATGATTCAATTTATATTGAGGATTTTTGGCATATAATGTACCAATGAGAAAGAGTCGTGTCATCAGAGTGACCAATCTGGATTTATCTCATTCCTTATAGCAACACCAATTAGAAAGTTCTGTGTAGTACAGAATAGAGAGCCAAGTATTCTGCTGATAGACCTTTTTACACACTATTCTGACATTTTTTTGACTATCTTCCAGATGTCTTCACTGCTTTTCTTTGAAATTGCTCTCTGCAATTTATCAGTTTACTTACCAAGCGGTATTGGCAATCACAGGTCAAAATTGGAAAGCTGGTTTTTTAATATTGCGAGGATGGGATGTCAGATCATAAAACAGAGTTCGGAATGAGCAAGCCCCCGAATTTGCCATAGTCGAATAGCATAATAGTTGGTATAGAGGGCTGGTGATCATGGATTAAAGGATATTTATAAAGGATGTTAAATGATATATCGGATACTAAATATGAAATAAAGTAGAGGAAAAACTATATTTTTCAGGATATTTCATAAACGGTAAGTGATGCAGAAAAAAGTGATTTTCAACAAAAGATGTGGAAGTATACAATACTTAGAATGGCATTATCATTATGGCAATAAGGCGCGGTAGTGACGTCATGATGCTATAAATGTAATATATTTTGTATTGTCTTTGGCACTGTTTTGAGAGGTTGTGTTCATTGGCGACAAGGGGGAAAATGTAAAACGAAAGAGAGGCATGGTAGGTTGCAGCAGGAAGCAAATGTACACAACAGTTGCGCAGAACAAATACTGTGAAAATGTAAAAAGATTGCTGTTTATTGACATTCTTAACATCTTTGTGGTTTTTTACAGGTAATCTTCATTTCTGTATGAACTTGTTGATTGGTCCAGTCATGGTAGGCATAAAAGAGCTCCAACTCGTTGCTAGCTGTGTCAATTTGTGCTCAAATTTGTGGCTAGTTTTGGGGAAAATAGGCTTAAATGTTGCACTCATAAAAACTAAACTATCATGAACCGGTAATACTCCCCATAACATTTGGCGCCAAGTAAGAGAAGTTTCTATGTTGTTTTTAAGATTTACAAGTTCTTTTGAGAGGCCAGGTGGTAATTTTCATTGGCGAAGAGCGAAAGATTGACTACTTTGGGTTCATGAAAAGCAGCGAAATATACACCTTCGGCAAAAGTAAAAGCATTCCATTACCCTAAACAGTAGGGTATATTGTAGGACAATGATAAGAAGGAGGGATGATTCTGCTCTCTTTAGATCAGTGTTTTGACAGAAATTTGGAAAGAAAATTATCAAATAACCGTACGATAAAGAAATATCATGTTGATAGCAAAAACTCTTCCAGTTAATACTTTCTTTATATATGGCTGCTAAATTCATATGAGGCAATGCTCCGCAGATAGCTCCACTGTGCCAACATCTTGACCATATCATGCAGTGTGTTGTCTGAAAGTTTGTTCAAGAGGCCAGGACCATTTGTCTGTAAATATTTAAAATTTGCTAATTTCGGGTGATTATTACAATAAGTTGTAACAAGAACTGGTGAATTTTCCCACTCTGCTGATGTAAGCTTTTGCAGATTGAACTTCGTCCGTTCTGGGCCATCAATTCATGTAACTATAGTGCACATGCGAAAACAGTGTTTTTGGCATGAACCTGGCAATTGGCGGAGCACTTACAACTTTCTGACTCTCTTCTACAAGATCACTTACCACCTTCTGAAAATGGATGCCATAAGCAAGCCTCATTTTACATTTTCCCCTTTTTCTCAATGGCCCTAAAAGATGTAAATGATCCGAAACTGTCAAGTGATATGAAATTAGGAGTTTCTGAATTGCTTGAGTTCTGCTATGATACCACCTCATCTTGTGCCATTTTTGTTGCAAAATAGATGATGCACCAAAAAGTTTTTGTATAATATTTGAACCAGAAGGGGCAGTAATTTTGCACATAATGTAAGCAAGAGATCTTGGTGAGCGCTACTTAGCACTTTAAATTTGATTAAATTCGGTCATGGCATCTACGTCATGGTGACGTCAGAAAGTACTACTTTTTACTGTTGTATCCTTTATCCTGTGAACTAGCACACAGAAACACGTTTTTCGTCAAATTTATGCAAATAATGTGCAATAAAAAGGAAGGGAGTATGGGTGTAGTATTTCCATGACTGTGCCACAATGGGACAGAATGTACATATTTGGCCATAATTCGAGTGCCAGGCAGCTCTAGCTCTAAAATGGTGAAACATGACAGTAAGGCAATAGACAACCTCTGCTTATATGAAAAACCAATCGATGAATTGGCCAAAAATAAAATTAGATTTTTGATAGGGCTTGGCTGTGATGTCATAGTGTAGTCAGACCTTGAAAAAGTGTCCTAAGTTTCAATTTTCATAACTTTTGATGCAGATTGGACATATGTCATCTATCTCAAAACCAGGACTGTATGTGAGTATGCTTTATTGAGCAAAAGTATTTTTTACCAATGTTGTGCCATATAGTTGCAACACTAATCTTTGTTGCAGCACTAATATTGCTTTACCCAAGGCTAGGAAAATCCTGTATGGCATTAATACTGTCAAGTTGGTTGGTCAAAAATTATGGCAGACTTTGCCGAAAGAAATTGTCGTCAACTTCGGTAAAGTTGCAACGACAACAAAAAAGTAACTCCTTTTTCATATGTCATTTCATATATCCATATTTGTAGTTAGTATTTACAATAGCATTAATTGGAATTCTTTTTATTTTGTCTCAAATTTGTTATAGTATAGAATGGTTGTCTTTTTGTGCTTATAATTGCCAGGAAAGGCAGAAACTTTGCAAGGATGGCCCTACCAGTAGTGGAACAGCAAACGTCCTGACTTCATGATCTCTTTTCATCAGTAGGCTGGGATTAAAGCTAGTGGTCCTTAGCTTGGAAAACAACAACTACTTTTCCTCTGGATTTGCAGTAATCTTGTTTTTAAACTACAATGTCTGCCAAAAGTTTTGGAACACTTCCTGTGATTTATGCTATAGACGAACTACAAAATCCCCTCCCCCGTAAAACAATGTTGTTTGAAGGGCATATGACTAGCACGTTTGGGAGAAGTGATGCCTTTCCAAATAGCTAAGGGCCCTGGCTGCTGATTCAACATTGTATGAGGGGGTGAGGGGGTTTACACTCTCATTACTGACAAGGAAATAGGACGGGGGTAGAAACCCCTCAAAACTGTATGGGTGTTCCAACTACTTTTGGCAGAGATTGTAGGTGACAGATACTCACAAAGCAAAATTTATTGTATATTATGCAATATTGACAGAAGATGTCTTTACGTTTTTTATTATTTCTATCGCACATAGACCGATAAATAATACAGACACTTTAAGCTCTTGCAGGCCTTAAACTCATTCCTGAGATGGCATAGGTAGCTACTACTTTGAAAAGCTCTTTAATTTGAAAAGTATCTGCTACTAAATGAATCTTAGCCATACTCTTTAACCTTCATTACTGTTTGTTTTAAGTATAGATCGTAAATACCTTCAGCATTTGAGGAAACTTAATAAGGTATCCACAGCAATGCAGCAACAATGTTCAATATTTGAGCCACCACAGTTAAGTCTGCGGCTAATAAACGCAAAAGTTTTTTCAAAAAAGCATGAAAAACTCTTAGTCTCTCTCTAAAGCCATAATGTATTATAATACCCGTGAAATAAGCAGCGAAAACATGATTTATTTCCTTTTGTGCGTCTAGTATACACTAACTTTCTGCCTTACTAGGGCGCCATTATGGATTTGCATGCCAGGCCACTGTTTTGTATACAATGGGATTAGCCAGGCAGCGCTCTAGTTCTATTAACTCTATGATTCAACATGACCACGAAGAGTGATTAAACAACACCCTTTTATGCCAAGGTTTAGTTATTTTGTCTATTATCTTGTCAGTGTCCTGCTGAACTTGCCTAGGAACATTTTCAATTTTTCTGCAAAGTATCATGATAATACTCTTCCTACTCGCAAAATCTCTGTAAGTAGGCACTTTCCTCAGTCTTCTAATTTCTCCTTTTGTTTTCAGTCAGAAACTTTAGAGCATGTTGTATCAAGCTGCAAGTCATATATCTCAATGACAGTGGATACACTTGGAGACATAACTGTGCTCATCTTTCTTTTCTCCCGCAATCACATTCTCATCACTTAAAAAATGCACTGTTTATGCTGATCTACCTCCCTTTCTATCTCCATGCTAGCTTACGAATGATTCTGTTTGTCATGACCCTATTCATCTTATAGAAGCAAAGATGCTTTACATGCTTGAATTTCCTTTCGGTTTTGAAACAAATACACAGAACATTAATGATCGTAAAGCTGCCATATATTGTCCACTGATAAATAACCTCTCTCCTTCTTATAGTAAGGTTGTGTTCGTCAATCTCTATATGGGTGCTATTTGGGTTATAAGTCCTTCCTGTAATTCTCTTTTTTCCTTAATACATGAGTTACATTTTGATAAGACTAGTGCAAAAAGAATTATAATGAAAGCCATGAGCATCTCTGTTTGAGCCAGCTATTATATGCTCTGTTGTTTAAATAAGATTTGCACTAACCCAGAACTTTTAACTGTTTAATTTCCCTATTCCTTATTCGTTTACATCTACTGTGTTGTTTCACTTTATGTTATGCTCTCTACAAGCACGCCAATTTTACACTGCCATGTACTTGAGAGGTGTATTATTATATTTAGTTAACGATATAGTCAATGAGAAATTTCAAAAAAAGACTATTATTAGAACGGGGAAATCTTTTCAACATTGCATTGAGGTTCAGTTGACTGCGGAGATACATACTATTGTCTTAGATGTTTACGATATTTACATGCGACATACGCCCCCATTGTTTTCGCTCCAATCTGTAAATCTGCAATATAGTCTTACCATTCGGTATATCCTGCAATATCTCACGAAAGTGCTCAATGGATAGACAGCTCCTCTTCGATGCTTCTTTTAAGACGTTCTCTTCACACGATCCTTTTTCTTGACTCTCCAGAAACACATCATATGTAACCATCTCTAAAATTAGCAAGTGTACTCGAGGGTACCGAGCTGCAATGCCTAGTACATATACAAAGTAAAATGCTTACTGAAGTAAGGCTCTTGGCCTTGCAATCCATCTTGTATGTGGCAGAATATTATAAAGCAGAGAATTCTCTATGAATGTCCAAACACACCTCTCCAGCTTCTTCTGGATAAAGAATTCATGAAAGAGATATTTTTAGTGAATATCCTAATGATGAAGAAGCATCAAGTCAAGTTGAAACAGAATTGGGTAGCTGAGATAGGGTTAATTGTTAACTGAATTCACTAAATTAGAAGAGATTTCAATGAGGAAATATATTCCTTCTTTTACTAGAGATTAATAATGAACTTAATGTTTGTCGCAATTAAAAGGGCATTTTCCCACCTTTTAGAGAGCGTGAACTCAACACATTTTTCGCTCACAGAGGGTTTTCCCATAGCTGAAATACTTCCATATTTTGCACTGTTGGATGACATTCTGTTGGCCACATCTGCTAGAAGTAGCCAGATCGTCAATTTGGTAATTCAGAATTTTGACCCCCCTCTCCTCCCAATAATCGTTTCTTGAATCTGTCCCTGCAAATCCTATACGTTTCTTTTGCTATGAGAAGTTCATATGGAGTATGCGTTTTGCCCTTTGTAAGAAGACTCTGCTTGAACTTGTGGGACTCTGCTTAGGGTAACAGAGTATTTTTCTATGTAGATATCATTTTTTCATGATAGATACGCCAAGTATTGCACCTACAATTTTTTTTGTAAGTAAAGAAGTACAGTATGATCTCGTTATAACGTACTTGCTTATAACATACTTTTGGATACAACATAGTTGTACGCTTGTCCCGGAAAGTGTACTTACAAAGCATTTTAATAAATACCCTGCTTACAATGTACCCGCTTAAAACATACTTTTGGGTATATCATACCTTTTCTTTCAACTCTCCCAGCAATTGCCCCTGGATATAACATACTTTTTGTTTAAAGAAAATTGCATAACGTCTAATATTTGTCAGTCTATCAAAGGTGCCAACCCTTCTGTCATAGGAATAATAACCACTACCACCACCTGTTCAATCTTTTGTCATCATGTCATTTTTTGTTTATATATTCAAAAAGTACAACAAGTGTAGGTCTAGCATTTCACTCACTTTAGTCAGCAGAACAATGGAGAGTAGAAAGAGAAAGGCTGTAGGTTTAGAATCGAAGCGAACGATCGTAAAACTAATCGATTTGAACAGTAAAACTCAAGTTGAGATTCTGAGAGAGTTTGTCTTCAGTAAATCCACGGTTAACACAATTTGGAAAGACAGAGGAAATTATTTTGCAAAAAATCACTCCTTTAGCAATGACACCAAGAAGTTGTGTAAAGCGATGTTCGATGAAGTTGAAGATGCTTTACTTTTGTGGCTAAAGCAAGCTAGAACATATGGGGCTCCAATTGGTGGACCTCTGTTGAAACAGAAAGCAAATGAATTGGCCGCAGAATTAGGTCATGAGGGTTTCCACTACAGCGATGGTTGAGATTTAAAGAAAGACGAGAAATTTCCTTTCGTGTGGTCAGTGGAGAAGCAAATTCAGCTCCAATAGATACATTTGATGAATGGCTCTGCAAAAAACTACTGGATCTTTTTGAAGAATATGATGAAAAGGACATATTAATGCAGACAAAACAGGGCTATTCTTCAAGTTGTTTCCTGAAATGACATATACATTCAAAGGTGATAATTGTCACGGTGGAGAGAGAATTGAAGAGCGAATAAGCCTGCTGATTGGAGCAAATATGGATGGCATCGAAAAGTTACTTCTATTAGTAATTGGGAAATCAGCTAGACCACGCTGTTTCAAGAATGTCAGACATTTTCCAGTTGAGTACAAAGTCAACAAGAATGCGTGGATGACATCAAATATTGTCGTAGAATGAGTGGTGAAGCTTGATAGAAAGGAGAACAGTGCTCCTTATTGTTGACAATTGTATTGCCCATGGTCAAGACATTGCCACCAAATTCAATGCAATCCAATTTGAGTTTTTGCCACCAAATTTTACCAATCAACTGCAGCCATGTAACGTGGGTATCATAAAAAAAACCTAAAAGTCTTTTGTCATAAACGCCTGCTGTCAAAACTCATCAGAGCAATTGAAGAAAATAGGAAAGATGACTTTACAGATAATATGTTGGAGTGCCTGCGCTGGGCAAAGTCAGTCTGGGAGAATGTTGTTACCCAAGAAACAATTACCAACTGCTTTAAGAAGGCAGGCTTCAAAAAGCAACCAAGCGAACAACAAGATGAACCTAGGGCCACAACTGCACAAAATGAAGATTTTGATATTATTTTTGAGCGCCTTGCGCATCTTCAGCACATAAGTGCCAATGACAGGAATCTCATAAATGACTCTACAGCTATTGATAAGGAATTGGTTACCTCTCCAATTTTGAGCAACTCCGACATTGCAAAAAAGCTAGAGATGCGAGACACACTGCAGCAAATGAAGAGGTCCAAGATGATGAAGGTAGAGAGGAAGATGCTGATAACATAGCTGTACTTCCTTCAACTAGTGATGCGGCAACTGCTGTTCAAGTTCTTCAACAATTCTTCGAGGTTTCAGATTTCCTTAATGCTGAAGGAATACCGAAGATAGTGAGCAAAATTGGTGCTGTAGTCAACAATATTTGGATAAAGAACACTGTTCAGAAGCATGTTATGGACTTCTTTGAGCCATGTAACTCTAAATAACATTCAAAAATTTAGCAAATATCTAACTTATAAAATGCTGCTGGAAGTATGGTCTATGATCATAGCTACACTGTCAACAACCCATTCTTAATTTCTTCTTATCCGGTTAAAACGTACTTCAGCCACAACATACTAAACCAGCCGGTCCCTTAAACTATGTTATAATGAAAGTATACTGTACAAGAAAATTTAGTGGCTAAACTAAGTGATCTATAAAAATGCTAGCTAAAATGTTGATTGGATGCCGATTGTATCTCGTCATCAAACTTCAATTTCTGACCATACTATCTATTAGCTTTGCTATTAAATTACATTTTTATATTAATATATAAAATTTCAACTTCAATAGCCACTTAGGGACCTATCGGGGTGCATCTCTTTTGACACAGTTTGCAGTTAAATATCATATAAGCCTTTGCAACAAAAATGGCATCAATGGAACTGTAATTGTCATGTGTCATCTAATTGGCATCAATGAAACTGTAATTGCCGGTGGAAGATTTATCTTCATTTTCAAAAGCACAATATTCGTCAGGTCTAGAAAGTCTCTTTATTGGAAACTAACCCATAGAATGTTGGAAAACTTAAAAATTTTTGAATATTTTCTCAACCAACTACTTTTGGGCAAAACTATGCCGAAACTTATACATTATTGTTTACATGAACACGAGCCTGAAAGTTGTTGGAGTATTGAGATCAAATTAAGAGCAAAGCTGAGCCAGAAGCCTTGTTGTGAAATGTATTTTTTGAAATTGATGCAGAAGCTTTTTACTAACAAAGGAAATGAAGCATTCTTTTCTTGTTAACCTGTGGAGAATTGACAGCGTTGAAAATTTTTCTTTGATTTTCGCTAACTGCTGCTCCTTGCGAAACTAGATTCTATGCTAACATTGTCTAGTCATAATAATAATAATATAATAATAATAATACGAATATTTATACAGGAATTGACACTTCAACATGTAATGCTGTTATCAACGTGTGTCCTGATTAAAACCTAACCTACTAAAAAAAATCTCCAAAAAACTTACATTGATACTAATTAAGCTACTTACAACGGCGATAAAATATGTTCCATAAGAATTTAAAAATATCAATAACTAAAATGTTTCTTGAGAAGATTACTGTAGTCGCTGAAGGATTCAGTCTTTCTGATTTCAATGGGCAGTTCGTTATAAA
>OLMO02000275.1:14305445-14319412 GCA_900291935.2 Cassiopea xamachana
TGCACTCATAGCATTTTTATGTGGACCCCCTGAAATCGCGCTGTGGACCCCTGGGGGTCCACCTGGACCCCGTTGGGAAGCCCTGATATATATATATATATATATATATATATATATATATATATATATATATATATATATATATATATATATATATATATATATATATATATATATATATATATATATATATATATATATATATATATAACTAGATTATGCTGTGAGATAATTGTTTTCTCTGCGTCCTTTCAATGTTAACTATAGAGTTGTATCTAAAGGAAACCAGATATTATTTTGACGTCACAGCATATTATTAGTTATCGTAATGGACTTAACTTCTGTGCACATTATCAGGGCCCCCCACAACATGGAGTCTTAGACCATTTTCTCCTATCATGAGAGACCTTGCCTATTTTCCATCTTGTATAATAGTAACCTTCCTAAATATCTTTTTTGTCCTTCTTTTGTATTTGTGCTCTACCTACACTGTGAACATTAGCTTAATGACAATAAAATACTTTATATTTCCATGGGCAAGAATTGTTTCTTGTGATCTCAATTCGATGCTTATGCATGCTGCTAAAGGCTTAATCTATTACATGTTTATCATAAAAGGAAATTGCTCCATTTCTGGGCGGTTTGCACTTCATACCCTACTTGCAAATGCACTTGATGCTAGATTTAGAAATATGTCGAGTTGTGATATTACGATATGACCAGTATAGCTCTTTTCGCAAGATAGTACAAAGTGCTTGCTTCTTTTCCGAGATGTTAGCTTGTCTTGCTATCACACACCTCGATCTTTGAGACCATTGAAGTCAAATTATATCACAACAAGCAACCCTTATGATGTTTTTTCGAATTTCCACATTAATTTTTCAAATGTTGCTAGCAAATGCATGAATACAAGGTTACATCTTTGGCGCTTTATTATGAACACAGTACTAGTCACAATTTTGTTGTTTTGCATTATATAGAGCCTACAGCCTTCTGTTTTTACACACAGAATATATGGTTGCACTCGCATATACTAAAATGTCTTTTGCATGCACTTTCAGAAGGCAAGTACAATAAATTAACCCCATTAAGTCAATATGACATAACAGGGTTCATTTATGCAAAACCTTTTTTCACCATCGTAATCAGCGCCCCCCGAAAACCCGACCTCCCCATTGATTGCAGCTCAATATCTTATATCCTTTGAATTTCATATCAGACAACACTTGGCAAAAGTCCCTGGGACATTTTCAAAAATTATGGAAAGCTATAGCTTTCTCAGCATTTCAACCATCATGCTTTGATGCACCCCCCCTCCCCCAATATTGATGATCTGTTCCTGAAACACTTGGCGTTATTGTGTACGAAACAATTTTCCGTTACCGCATGTACTGATCCCAGTACCAAATATTGTTTAGGGGAAGGAGGGGGGTGAATGCTCCATCCAGATTAAAAATATACAAAGTGTCCCAGGACTTTTGGCGAGTAATGTTGGTTTGATTGGCCAGTGCCCCAGTTGTCAGTGATAACCAATATGGGATATGGGCGATGGTGTTATCTTCTTTTGTCTTTAGATCAACCAAGGCTATCCAGGGCACACAGCAAAAGCTTTTCTAATGCTGTCTTTGCCAAGGGTGCAGCCTTAAATAGTTGCTGGGGCTTTTCTGGTGGTACTGTGAGACCAACTTGTCATGCAAGCAGGAATCAAAAGACTGTTTTCTGTGGCCATGAGTCCATGCCCCTAAATTTCAATGTGTGGCTGCACGAAATTGTCTGATTGCCAATTTATATGGGCCTGTAGACGGTAGCAGGAAGGATGCTGCAAGGTTGGCTATATATGAACTCATGGGTAAAATAAAGCAGCATTCATTTGCAACAGATAGGGCAGCTCTTTGACTCTACGGGGACCCAGTGTACCCACATCGCATACACTTTCAATGTCCATTCCAGCAAACACATAGCTTGGCACCAGAGCAGCAGGTTTTCTACCAGTCTGCAAGCCAAGTCAGTGTTTGTGGGGTGGGTGTACAAAGAAATTGTGACCTATTTCAAATTCATTCATTTTAAGAAAGATCTTAGATTTTGCTTAAGCCCTGTAGCAAGATGTATTAGGTTGTTTATCTGGTTGAAATACTACTAAGAACTTTGGTATTGAAACTCCACTATAGGATTTCTATTATAATGGTCAGTAGATCTGTCAGCTTTTAAATCAGGGTGCTCTTTTCATAACCAGGACAGAAATATATAAATAAAGCTCATTTTACAACTGCTCGTTATATGTTTGAGAAAAATACTACTTCACTTAAATTTTTGTGCATATGCAAATCAATTGTAGACATGTGCAATAAAGTCTGTTGCCAGCAGAGTTTCGTCTTTCCAAGGCTTAGTAATATGTTGAATGAAAAGTAACACTTTACATGTGCAAAATATTTTGTCATTGGAAAGATTTTAGATATGCTTTCATGTATTTGATATATATATATATATATATATATATATATATATATATATATATATACACATATATATATATATATATATATATAATTCCGCTACGCCGGTGACAAGCCCGGGACCTCCTTTGGCAGGGAGGAGGAGTCAAATCTACCAAGACGTCATGACCCAGCGTGGTAGATTACGGGTCAAATCCTTCCAAATGATCTACAGAAATAAGAAATGGCCCTCAGTCCCTGGCAGCAGAAGGGTTGCGAAAGAAGACAGCGGTTCGCAAAACCTGGAGGCAGAGGGTGCGAAGAATCTCCGGTTAAAACAAAGCTGTCAAAGAAATAGAAATAAACGTGGTACCTCAATGAACATCAAAACCTTGAACACAAGGACTTTGAAATGAGAAGATCGTATCGAAGAATTAATGCATGAACTACAGACCATCAATTGGGACATAATAGGTCTATCGGAAGTTAGAAGGAAAGGAATAGGAACGCTCAACCTAAGCGGACATCTGCTGTTTTACTCAGGAACAGAGGACGGAAGAACAAGTGGAGTGGGATTTATCATAAATCGAAAATGGGTGAATCAAATAAGTAACATGCAAGGAATTACAGACAGAATGGCCAAACTAGACATAGAACTATCAAAGAGATATAGCATGCAAATAATTCAAATCTACGCTCCGACAATAGAATATCCCGACGAAGAAATAGAAGAGCTATATGGTTCAATCTCCAGAAATCTAGGGGATAGCAAAAACTATTTCAAAATAGTGATGGGAGACTTTAACGCAAAAGTAGGAACAAAATTGGCAGAGGAAAAAACAGTAGGAGAACATGGATATGGCCCTAGAAACGACAGAGGATCTAGGATGGTTGGTTTTACCGAAAAGGAAAATTTCTTTATAATGGACACATTCTTCAAAAAGAAATCAGCGAGAAAATGGACTTGGAGAAGCCCAAATAACAACACATCAAAAAGAGATTATATATTATCAAATAACAGAAATATCTTTAAAGACTGTGATATAGTCAACCGTTTCAACATAGGAAGTGACCATCATTTGGTAAGGGCTAAAATACACATAGACGTAAAAAAGGAAAGAAAATTAATGACAAACCAAATGCAAAATATTGACACTGAACAACTAAAATTGAAAAAACAAGAATTCCAAATTCTATTATCAAACAAATTTCAGGCGCTATACGTATCAGAGCTAACACCAACCGATATAGATCACACAAATAAGGCAATATCAGAATACATACTTGAAGGAGCAAAAACAATAGGGAGAGAAAAAAGGACTTCACATAGAAGGGTGATAAATGAAAACATAAGTAATTTGATGAAAAAACGAGGAGACATGAAGATCAATGACAACTACCGAAACAAAATTGAATACATAGAACTCTGCAAAACAATCAGAAAACAAATAAGAGAAGAAATAAGGAAAAGAAACTGTGATCAAATACGAGAAATCATAAAAAAGAACAAAAACATCAAGGGAGCAATACAAGGAACCAACAAATCTAAGAGAATCCTGACTTCACTAAGGAAACAAGATGGAACATTAACAAACAACCAGAAAGAAATCATGAACTGCATAAACATATCCTATTCACAATTATATGCAGATGATTTAGAAGACTTACCAACACCAGATAAAGAGGATGATGAAATACCAGAAATACTCATAAGGGAAGTCAAAAATGCCATAAGAAACAGTAAACCAGGAAAAGCAGCTGGTCCAGATGGGATAACAAATGACATTCTAAAATCCTGCGGAGCAGAAACATACAAAATACTGACAGATCTATTCAACCTATGTATAAAGCAAAAGAAAATTCCTGAATGCTGGAAAAATGCTAAAATGATGCTACTACATAAAAAAGGAGATCAGACGGACCTAAAGAACTACCGGCCAATTAACATACTCTCCTCATTATACAAAATATTCACAAGCATAATAACCAAGAGATTAGAGAATCAACTGGATTCCGAACAACCTCAAGAACAAGCAGGTTTCAGAAAAAATTACAACACAATAGACCACATATTCGCACTTAAGCAGACAATAGAAAGATCCAATGAATATGAATTACCATTATGCCTTGCCTTCATCGACTACGAAAAGGCATTTGATTCAAGTAAACACAAAGCCATCTTTGAAGCATTACAAGTACAAGGAGTATCCAAACATTACATAGAAATCATAAAAAATATCTATGCAAACGCCTCAGCAACTATCCACAACGATACAGACACTACTGAAATAAAAATTCTCAAAGGCGTGAGACAAGGCGAAACAATATCACCAAAGCTATTTACAGCCGGACTACAAGAGATTTTTAAATGAGTGGAATGGTCAGAAGATGGAGTGAATGTAAATGGAAGAAAACTAAACCACCTCAGATTTGCAGACGACATCGTGCTAATATCAAATAACACAAACGACCTACAAGCAAGAATACAAGAACTGAACAACAGCAGCAAGATATCTGGCATGAAGATAAACATGAACAAGACTAAAGTAATGTTCAACAAACGAATAATTGCTCAGCCAATATATATTGAAGAACAAGAACTCGAAAAGGTTGAAGATTATGTATATTTGGGTCACACTATTAAAATGGACAACAACATTTTGGACGAAGTAAAGAACAGAATCAATAAAGGCTGGAAAATCAGAAATCCCAATGTGCCTAAAAAGAAAAGTTTTCAACCAATGTATCCTGCCATTTCTCACATACGGTTGTGAAACATGGACTAATAGTACGGAAATGAAAAGGAAACTGCAGATCACGCAAAGAGCAATGGAAAGACAAATGCTTAATATAACAAAAAGAGACAAAAAACGAAATGAATGGATACGTAATCAAACTGGAGTTAAAGATGTGACAAGAAGGATAGCACAGAGAAAATGGAAATGGGCAGGCCACATAGCTAGGACTAAAGATCTAGGATGGTCCATCGAAATTCTTCAATGGATTCCAAGAGACAAGAAAAGACCAAGAAGATGACCACCGAAAAGATGGAGAGACGACTTAGAATCCTACACTGAAACAACATGGCAGAGAAAGGCATACAACCGAAAATTCTTGAGAGAAATGGAAGAGGCCTTCATCCTGCAGTGGATAGAAAACGGCTGAGGTGATAAGGTAATATATATATATATATATATTTAGCTGTAAAAGTTACTAACAGATTTCAACATGGTATAAAGGGAAGAAAGCAAAAGTAACAGAATAAATATAATTTTTCAAAAGGCAAGCAATTTTGGGCCAGTCCAAGGATTATTTTGGCAGCAAAATATAAAATATGTTCGCCTGATAGTTATAGTTATTATTTATGATTTGATAGCTCTTTGTAAAGTTTTATTGAAGTCGAGAGAGTTAAGAAGCTCAAAAAAAGATTCTAAAGAAGATCCTACCGTACCAAGCACCCCTAGAGATAAGTTGATGAACTTAAGTTGCTGAATTTTCGATCGTAGTTCCTGCTGAAGGGGGTTGTAGTTAATAGCTTTTCTATCACTATTGAATTTTATATTTAATTAAAATCCAATGGTAAGTTCAAGAATATATAAAGTATTGTCTTTAGTGATCAAAATAAAATCAGGTCGAAGGTAATCACCCGTGATAAGAGACGGAGACAGAAATGCAGGAAGATCAGTGTATAAGAAAGAAAACTGAAGGCCAGACAATGTGTTTGTAATAAAATTAAGAACTGAGTCATGCCTCCAAGTGCACCTTCCTTGTTCAAGATAGGATTTGTAACTTGAAACAATATGCTGCAACGTCTCCGACTGAAGGCAGATAGTGAATGCCAATGATTGTGTGATGCACCATTTAGAGAGGGTTTTCCGAGTTGCAAGGGTGATTGACAAGTATTTCAATGTGAGGTTGAAGATATTTTGGGCATATTTTTGCACATTTGACCAAAGGCTGGTAGTGCTGAGCCAAGCATGTTTTAGAATAGATGATCATGCCTTGAAAAGTTAGTTCCTCTGTGATGCAATGATGATGTTGGGTTTCAATGGATTTTAAGACATGTTTTGCATTCCCATATTGATCATATTGAATGTTAGTGGAAGTATTTGAATCCTGAAATAAAGAACTAATCAGCATTAGGAGACGATTTTAAATCATTTCGAATTATTATTTGACATTTAATACATTTGATAGAAAGACGGGCGATATTTAAGCCATAATAAGATCCACTAACAATTAGGCCACTGATTGAAGCACTTATGGTTAATTCAAACCATCTATGTGTATACCTGATAACAACACTATCTAGGTAACAACAATATAAAGAAATAAATAAATATATATATATATATAATATATATATATATATTATATATATATATATATGTATATATATATATATGTATATATATATGTATATATATATATATATATTTATACATATGTTTACTGTAGGATTTAGGATTTGTTGTTTATGACTTCGAATGCTGGCTCATAAATTGTTTGTCCAATGTGTTCTTTATTACATCTACTGCACCTTATGGGGCATAGGACATTTTAACATTACAATCCATACTGCTGCTTATTATAAATGGAGTTTTGCCAATTTTAAAGATAATTAGAGTTGGATATTAGTTGTTATAATTAGAGAACATGTGCCACATTTTTGTCATTACATTTTATGGTTGTTTCATGTTTTGTTATTTTTGCTGCAGTATTATGTATGCTTTGAGTATATGCGAATTTTGCTCTTGTTGATATCTTTTTAAGGTTAGGTGGTTGTCTGTAGCTATTTATTAATCTAAGTTGATTTCTTGCTTCTTGCATTGTTGGGCTTGCATTAAGTAAAGAGAATGTTTGCTATTTATTAAACAGAAGTTTGGATGTCTTAGGTTAAAAGTCGAAACGAGGACTAGCATTTTGCTATTGTTAGATTTAGGCTTCTTGTCTTTGTGTAATTTGGTCAAGAGAATGACGTTTGATCTAACTATGCAATGTTGTGTCAGTGTTTCAACGTAGTCTTGTATTGTAAGGTTGGTTTGTAATTCAACTAGTCTTCTGTTTCTTAGTTCTTTGTCTTCAACAAATGTGCAAATCCTTCTGGCTAGGTTAAAAGGATTGTTCTGTCATGTGTGGGTGGGTGACAGGACTTGAAATGAACACATTGTTGACTATCCAATGGTGTGCAATATATATCAGTGCAAGTCTTGTAGTCGTTCACACTAATATGGATGTCTAAGACGTTTATACACGTTTTGCTTGACTTTATTGCAAACTTAATGTTCGTATGTACAATGTCTATTGTAAGATGAATTAGTTGCGCATGCGTATTCATAATTCAATTGTTTGATGCTAGTTAGTTATGTTCTGTTGAGTTACGAAATAGACGTGTCTTTATTGTCTCTCTCTATTATTCTGTGCAAAACCCAGAATATTATAAATGGCGACGAGGAGTAATTTGGTTTGTCTACTGCTATACTTTTCATATTTGCATCCTTGTTTAAAATTTGTTTATGTTTCGAGTATGATGGCTCAACGACTCAATTTAGCACTGATTTCGCCGTATGATCCATTTACTGAGCCTAGCTGGCTCAGTCAAAGAGGGAAGGCATGGCGTCACTGTTTTCAAACCTATTTACTTGCAATGAATATTACAGATTCGACACAACAACGTGCACTGCTATTATATCAAGTGGGAGAACACACTCAAGATATTTTTGATACAATTCCTAATAACGGACAAACTGCTGACTACATCAAGGCCATGAGCAAACCCGACAAATATTTTCTGCCTAAACGCAATGTTACCTACGGAATCTCCCAATTTTGTCAAGCTGCCCAGCAACCTGGTGAATCTGTTGACCAGTATGCCACTCGCCTACGAAAGTTACCTGAATATTGTGAATTTGCCGATATCAATGCCAAAATCCGATCAACAATCAGTCAACACTGTTCCTCACTGCAGATCCGTCAATACGCCCTCTGCGGAGACCAGCTGACTTTATACAATCTCCTTACCAAAGCAAGAGCGTTAGAAGCTAGTGAAAGCCAAGCTAGAGGTATGGAAACAACATTGCATTCAATGAACACATTTCAACACAAGCCAGAGAGAGCTAATTTTATCAGAAATCGCATGAATCCCGCAGTAACCGGGCCATCTCAGAACCAACGTCATTTTATCAATAGTGCTGCAAATAATTGTGGAAATTGCTGATATTTTCTACCGCACAAAAGGCTCTGCCCTGCAAGAGGAAAAAACGTGCAATTCATGAGGTAAAATGAATCATTTTGCTCCAGTTTGCAGAAGCATCCGCTATTCACAGCCACCACATATACCTCCGCGCTGTTCATCTAATGTCTGTACCAGCCACATAGATCAAATCAATGCAGAGCCATTTTCAATGCCTACTCCTGAATCACCCCCTAATAGCAATGATGATTATTTAGTGAAGATTTTGAACAAAAACGTACAAATGATTCTGGATACTGGCGCTTCCACTGACATTCTCGACAAGAAAGCCTTTGATTCCCTCACTTGTGACCATCACGTTGCATTGCAACCATCATCAACGCCGCTTTTTGCATATGGTTCAAATACCCCCTCGAGAACAATTGGAATATTTTAAACCCTTCTGTTGAAAAGAAAGCTTACTACTTCAACTATTCATGTAACCGAGGGTCAATCAGGGTCTCTTCTCAGTTATCAGACAGCCAGTGAGCTTGGATTAATAGCCCTTGATTTAAATGCTTTACAGGAGAAGCCCTAGAATAGTAAGCAACTTGAGGAGCGTTATCCAGACCTTTTTCAAGATATTGGAAAACCAAAAGACTTCCAAAATAAGTTGCACATCGATACTTGAATACCTCCAGTTGCGCAAACCGTGCGTCGACTTCCATTCCACATGAGAGAAAAGTTGCTGCCGCATTAGAGATGTTAGAATGTCTAGATATTATAGAGCGTGTTGAGAGTGCTACCCCCTATGTTTCCCCGCTGGTTGTGAGTCCGAAAAAGGATGGCGATGTCAGACTTTGTGTAGACATGCATTTGCCGAATAAAGCCCTTCGAAGAGAACGCCACCCCAGCCCAACAGTGGATGATCTAATTAATTTGTTAAATGGCGCAACACTTTTTTCAAAGCTTGATTTACGAGCGGGGTACCATCAATTAGAATTAGCACCGGAAAGTCAGTATATTACTACTTTCACGACACACAACGGCCTATGGCGATATAAACGATTATAATTTCGGCACTAATTCAGCAAATGAAATATTCCAACACACAATTCATCAACAGATACATGACATTCCTGGTGTGATAAATTTTAGTGACAATGTCATAGTGTTTGGAAAGGCTCCGGAGGAGCACAACAGAGCTCTCCAAGCCGTTTTTGAAAAGTTCTCTGCACTTGGTCTAACATTGAATAAAGACAAATGCTCATTTGATCAGTCATCATTAACCTTTTTTGGTTTTGTCTTTTCTTCTGCTGGCATATAACCAGATCCAAAGAAGGTAAAAGCTATTCACAATGCTCCTTCGCCTACGTCCGCAGGTGCTGTTCGCAGTTTTCTCGGAATGTTGAACTACTGTGCCAAATTCATTCGAAATTTTAGTGATTTGACAAAGCCCCTCAGAGCTCTTAAAACCAAAAACGCTTTATTCAATTGGACCAATGGCCATGAACAGGCATTTTTGGAAATTAAGCAAGTATTAACCAGTGACATTGTTATGTCGTACTGTGATAAAGATAAATGTACAGAAATTATCACAGACACCTTGCCAATGGTGTCTCTGCAATCCTAACACAAACTACACCTGGCAAAATCGATCAAAAAGTTGTTTGATATATTAGTTGATCTCTCACAGAGGTGGAACGTAGATACTTGCAAACAGAATGTGAAGCCCTTGCTATAGTGTGGGCTATCGAGCATCTACATATCTATTTGTATGGTGGACCCTTTACATTATACACCGATTGCAAGCCCATGGAACTGATATTAAATAATCCTAAGTCAAAGTCTTCCGCGCGCATTGAACGGTGGAATCTTCGCCTTTAAGATTATCAATTTAATGTTGTATACACCATAGGACAATATAAACCTTCTGATTTTTTATCGCGACATCCAATTTCAGATCAAACTTCTTTATCGGACAATCCTGCAGAAGATTACGTAAGTTTTCTCTTGTCACATGCGGTACAAAAAGCCATGAACCTTTCGGAAGTTCAAGAGGCTACACGACAGGATCCTACATTGCAATATTTGATTACGTTACTATGGAACAATGCGCGATGGGACTTTCTCAAGCTTAATTCTGCTGTTTCCCTGCCAGAAAATGTAAGTAAAGAAGATTTACAATTCATTATCCTATTCGCGTTGAACTTCTTGTCTCTAAAGATGAAAATGTTATCCTCCGTGGTTCGCAACTTGTTCTTCCTTTATTGCTTAGTGATAAAGCGTTAAGGACTTGTCTACCTCCAGATCCTTGGCATACCCTGAACATCGACTTTTGTGGCCCTTTTCCCACTGGGGGAATATTTACTTGTCATTATTGATGCTTACAGCCGGTTTCCTGAAGTGGAAATCGTAACTTCTACTTCATCACAAGCAGTTATTCCAAAGATGGAACAACTTTTTGCCACTCACGGTATTCCCAAGATCATAAAGAGTGGCCCACCTTTCTCAAGTCGAAATATTAAAGAGTTTCTACACAAATACAGCTCTGTACATCAACACATAATGCCATTATGGCCCGAAGCTAACTCTCAAGCCGAAAATCAAAACTGGAGGAAGGAGTTACATAAATTCTTGTTAAATAATTGGGGTACTCCTCACAGCACAACAGGATTTGCTCCAGCAAAGCTACTCTTTAATTGCGATATAAACACAAAATTGCCAACTATTGTTAGAGAAAACAAATCAATAATTCACACAGAGTTTGTTAAACGGGACGCTGAAGCAAAGGAAAGAATGAAAAGTAATGCTGATAATCGTCATGCTAAAGCATCTACGATCAACGTCGCAGACACTGTGCCTGTTAAGCATACAAAAAAAATAAATTCACAACGAAATTTGATTGCAAACCATACGTTGTAACAATGAAAAAGGAACTATGATTACAGAAGAAAGAATTGATCACAGATTCACACGAAACATATCATAGTTTAAGAACATCGAGAAAAGTGCCGTTCTAGAGGATTTTGATGAATTTGATGATTTCCTTATGTGCCCGATCAGCAAAACATTGAAATACATGAACATCGATATCCACAAAGAGATAGAAGAAACGTAGAACTATATGGACAAAACATTTAGGACTCTTAGTATGGTAATTGTATTTTATCAATTCTACAAACTTTTGTTCTTCTATATTCACTTTATAAAAGCTGGACTTTCAATTTAAGGCAGGGGAGATACAATGTCTATTGTAAGATGAATTAATTGAGCATGCGTAATCATGATTCGATTGTTTGATGCTAGCTCTCTATTATTCTGTGCGAAATCCAGAATATTATAGTATGTAGGTTCTGAAGAATCATGTTTAAATTGTCAATCTTATCAACTCTTTCACCCCATAGTGTGAAGCAGTCATCTAAATACCTTCTCCAGCCGGTGAATAGTTTGTTTTTGTGAGCAAGTCCATATTTATGTTGGATATGTTGTTGAGCTTTTTTTTAAAGTATCCCATAGCAAGGGTAACCTATGAAGGTACTACTTTAGTTCCCATAGCTGTCCCACGAATTTGAATGTGTTTGGTTTAATTAAACATAGATGTGTTGTATTTCAGAATTATTGCTAAAGCTTCACATATAAAGTCGCTAGGTAGATTTCGTACAATTGTTGCAATTGATTCTGGGTATTGGTGCAACCAATATTTGATGGCGGCAAGCCCTAGATCATTGTCAGTGTTGGTGTACATGCTGGGTCTATCAAGTGTAACGGAGCATTCATATTCTTTCAGTTCTTTTGGTATTTGATTTAAAAATTCCAAGTCATCTTTTACGTAGCTCTTCACCTTTGGTAAGAAGGGCTTTAGAATTTTATCTACAAGATTGCTTAACTTACTTGTAAAACAATTGGGAGCTGCTACTATTGGCCTAAATTTAAGATCTTGAGGTTTTGTAACTCAATTACTTCTGCTGTTATTTTTTATTGCATTGCCTATGATTTTGCTTTTATTAACTTTTGGTAAGCCATGTAGATTACTTGTTTTTAACTTGGCATCTAGTTAAGTATTCAATCTCTTTTTATTTCAGCATCTCCTTGTATTTTACAGTTTTTCTATCATCATTGTGTTGTTATCGATATTGTTATCTAATTTTTTTAAGTTTCCTAATCGTCTAATATATTGTACACTTTTTCATATTAAAACTTTGCATCCGTTGACACATGCACCTCTTTTGTCGCATTCTTTTATAGCAACAGTGTTATTTTCCTTTAGTGTCATTACGCCTTCCCGTTCCATTCTGTTCAAGTCGTATTTATCTGGGTCTACATCGGCTCATCGTAAAGGATGCTTAAGCAAAAAATCAATATAAGTGTCCAGTATTATGTCTTTATGTTTATTTGGTGTAAAAGAGCTTTTTGGTTTAGCTATGGTGTGTTCATCAGTGCTTGGGGTTTTATTGTGAAAGAATTCAATTAATGTTAGTTTTCTGCAGAATTTTACTATGTCCAAGCATTGTTCAGTGAAGTTCTCTCTTAGAACTGGTGTGAATTTTAGTCCATATTTACACAAGGGTGACTTAGTATTGGCATCAATTATTTTTGAATATAAATTAATAAGTTTAGGCTTTATATCATCTTATTCATCCTTTTGAATATTATTCTTATTGCTACTATTATTGTTATCATTATGTGGCAGTAGTTTTCCAAGTTGGATACCCCCTTTCACTCCTCCGCAGGTTCCTTTCAATCTTGATCCCTCCTTCATATCAACAAATCACAAATATTATTCGTAACATGAAATCATCTGGCTCTCCTTGCCCTTTAGATCAAATTTCTATAATTAGCTTTAAGCGCTGCCCATACCTAAGGTCATATATCACCGAGATTATCAAGGTAGTCTGGTCTTCTGGTACTCTCCCAAATGATTGGAAAAAGGCATGTACTGTCCTTGCTCACAAAAAAGGTGACACAAATGATCCAGGAAACTTCCGTCCGATCACACTTGAATCAATTCCGCTAAAGATATTCACATCAGCCCTGCAAAATTCTATCTTCGATTTTCTACGCTCTAGCAATTTTGTTGAGCATGAAATACAGAAAGGTTTTACACAGAAGTTGTCTGGGACTTTGGAACACACCTCCCTAATGGCTCATATTATAGACAGAGCTCGAGTTAGACAGCGATCCCTTGTCATTACACTCCTCGACCTCAAAACTGCTTTTGGTGAAGTCCATCATAATCTAATTAGTGAAGTACTGCGATACCACCATATTCCTATTCACGTTCAAAATCTAATCAAAAATCTTTACACCGGTTTTAAAACATCTATCCTTACATCTGAATATCATACATCCTTTCTTCCAGT